>NGZO01000002.1:3453652-4007407 GCA_002215965.1 Aspergillus persii | reverse complement strand
CTTTTTTTTTTTTTTTTTTCATCTCCTTGTTGTTCTTTCTTTTTTTTTTTTTGCTTAGCCTGAGTTTGGACCCTCCCTTGTTCCAGAAGTGGTTCCCCAACACTGATTCTTGTTCCCTCAATAATTTGATTGTTGTGGATTCGGTTCCATCCGGTTGATGTGGGCGCTATGGGCTAGGATGTTTGGAATCTGAGCTGAATGGTGTCGATTGACAAGGATCTCCGGCTTTGCAGTGCTTCCATCCAAGTATCTGCTATAGTAGTACGGGGTAGTAGGTACGTATGTAGAAGCCTGGAACGTCCACCAGTCAGAGCTGGTGATCATTTCGTCGCCATTGGTGGCCGTTACCCTACCGGTACCTCCTCGCAGGAATTGTCTCAGGTACTTTTGTCGTCGACGTATAGTCCTTGCTTCGTGCTATTGGGCTCAGATCACCTGCGGAGGGATGATCTGCCCTCGGGGAGCTTCCTGTGCGTCGGATGTTTATGTATAGTACACTACTCTGTACTATCTACTCCGTACTCGAATTGAATTTCTTCTAGTCTCCACGGCTTTTGGTTCTATTTGGTTCTTACTATGGTTCTCTATTCTCCACCTGTACTTTTGTCCCCGGAGAACAGGCCCGTCGTTTCACAGAGCGGGTTGGTAGGTACTGCAGATATGCCGACGTATACGTACGTTTTCTTCCGTTGTCGTTTATGTGTCAACAGTGCCCCTGATAATTAACTAACTACCCTCTCGTGATGATGATGACTATTTTGCCCCTGATCACCTGGGAGACTAGGTTTCTTTTTTGCATCGTTCTATCGCCATAGTGGCGTATGGTCACTATCTCGGGGGTAAGGCTAGTTCGACTACCTACAATATTTCGCCTCACTCTACAGTAAACCCCCCTCCACCCATAATATTTCCCCGAGCTGGCCCTGGGAGGGGGGGCAACTGTCTCGATGACCACCTGGTTAAGCTCCGGGAGCGTACTTCCGCAACACGCCACAAGGCATGGCGAAAGGGGCCGCGCTTGTCCAGGTCAATGGATTCATTGGAATGGGACTAGGAACGTTCTGGAGCTGGGGACATCCCCCGGGGCGCTATTTTCGGGGAGAAGACAAGCAGCGGCCGGTTGGGTCTGGGTCTCTTGCATCGACAGGAAGTAGAGCAAGAGGCTAAACTGAGAAGAGAAAAGCAGATCGAGAGAATGGAAAAAGGAAAGAAAGAAAATGGAACGCAGAGGGTGGGAATCCGGCCCAATTAGATCCACGATCATTGGCTCGACGAAACTATTGATGGCTTCGATGCAAGGGGAACCGAATATACTCCATCTTTCCCTCTCCACTTCTCCTCTATATGTAGGTCAGTATGTATGTATGTGGTCTTGCCTGCCTCCAGTAGTAGGATATACAGTAAGTGCTCTGTACATACTTTTTTACTTGCCTTTCGACCCGTGTAGATCGAAACCCGCTGCAGCGGTGACAAATCAAGGGTCTTGAAATGCCCCCCCCCCCATTCGAGTCTGGTTTGTTCATCGCGATCAGAGCACGTTGATTCGTCGATCAGGACAGGGTTTGCGGAATGAATATAGAAATCTGGAAATTAGAAAGCGTGTGGAAGCGAAAAGGACGATTCCTCTGCCCGTCGAACTCTGCCGGAATCTTCTTGCTGGTTCCCCGCGACCTGAACCCCCTTTGGGCCCCCTTGGGGAGGGGCAAATCCGTTCATAAAAAGAAAAGGTGGCAGCTCAGAGAACGAAGAGTGAAAAAGCAGGGTTTTGCGGACAGGTGGGCTGCAGGAGGAGGATCCGATTTACCATTTCCCAGCACAAGCAATGCAGGCAAGGCAAGGAAGGGCATGGGAACTGGAAACTGGAAAATAGAAAATGGAATTTCGAAACGAAGATTCCAAAATTAAGGGAAATAAAATAAAATAAAACCAAAAGAAAAGAACGGGGAGGAAAATCGATCTGTATGTCATCGCCAACCCTAATTTGCATCCGGCTTTTCCCAGTTGAGGAGGTTGCAGATCTGCTGGTTGATACATCCTGCTGCGTCGGTACTTTGGCGTCTCTGTCGACTTCCAGCTATCGATAGATTGCTGCAGTTCATCGCGTCTGAGCGCCACTCTGCCTCCGTCGCCATGCCCATCCCCGAACAAGCCCCTCGTTCATCTTTCTGCACTCGAGATATAAAACATGCAGCGGATCGCACCGTCTCCCTGGGGAAAGCAAGTTCTGCGTTCTTCATCTCTTCTGCACCTCGTGGTCTCTTCTCTCTCCTCTCTCAGATTGATCCTTCCTTAACCCTTTATTGTTTTCTCGCCATAGCAACCTCCCCTTGATTGTATATTGTCGACCACTCCCGGGACCTTGCATCCCATTACCTACTGCCTATTACCTCTTACCTATTATTATAATCCCACTAATCTATTATTATAATTCCTTCTCTTTTTACCTCACTGCATCATTATATCACTCGGTGTGTGTCTGGACACGACCGCCTCCGAGACCTCGCCTACATATACCTCTCTCGATATCCCGTCTCAGACATCCGCTTCGTACAGCTCGATCATCCACTCCAGCACATACACAACTCTAAGACATACATATTTAAGCCCCTCTCTCATATCCCCTCCCCTGCGGCATAATCGCCCTGTGCCATTCTCAATCTCTTCGAAGGACCGTGATGCCTGACAACATGGGTCCGGTCTCAGAAATCTCTCAACGGTGCTCTCTCCCGTGAGTTTCCCGCTTTTGCATCCTTACATCCTCTCCCATGCAATGCATAGCTGACAGATGCCTGGTTGTGTCTTGCAGCGGTGTCCGGTCCCTGTCTTCAAGTGCTTCTGCAGCTGCAGAGATGACAGAAGACCGTCGGTTGCCGCCTCTTCCACGCGTGGATCCCCTGCCTCGGGGACCCTTCAACCCTTTTGACTCTACCGCCCTGGCTCATAGTCCTCAGAGCTCCCAAGACTCGTTCGTGGTGAAGTCCTCGCCATGGCCTGCTGCCGAACATATTGTGACTCCTCCTTCGCCCGCCAACTCCGCCGACAGCACGTGGCCCGACTCGCAGCAGGCGCAGAAGGCCTTTGAATGGCCTCAGGAACTCAGCGCATCCGACCTGATGAGCCTGATCGCCCCGAAGGAGATCAGTCGGAAGCCCCCGTTGCAGCAGCTGTGCGGTCGCAAGCGAAAGGGCAGCTTGATCTCGGGGGAATCCGACGACCAAAGGGAGAAGCATCGCATCGCAGAGGGCAACCGACGAAAGAACCTGAGCCACCTTCACCGGGAGCTGGATAGTCGGATCCATAGCTGGTTCCTTGAGCGCGCCGGATGGAACCCGGCAAAGAGCCTGCCCGAATCTAAGGAGCACATCGTGCAGGGAGCCATCTATCTCATCGACTTCATGCTGCTGGTCATCATCCACCTCATTCGCCAGGAAAATGAGATGCCCCGACAGCTGGCCGAGAAGCTCCAACCTCAGCTTCGCTGCATGCAGCTTCAGCAATTGGTGTCCAATCTCCAGGAGCAGAACCAGCTGGCCCAGCAGCAGATGAAGGCCGTGAAGCAGGAGAACCAGATGCTCGAGGAACGCAACCAAGCCCTCGAGATCCAGCTGAAGTCATACGAACACATGTTCCGGTCGCCCAAGACGGAGCATTCGACCCCCCAGCCGCTGGCACCACTTCCCGACCACAAGCCTCGCCACATGCTGCCCGGGCTGCGAGTCTTTTGCGACGAGATCGGGGCCCCCGGCACGGAGACCTCTCGCATGGAGTCATTCCCGACACTGACCTCGCAGCCCTTCGGCCACTCCCTCGTTAGCCATACTCCTCCCATGACGGGGCCCTCGTCGCCGGTGTACGTGCCGACCTATTCGGTGCCCCATTCGCGTCGGCAGTCCGTGATCCCTTCGCCTTGAAGAATGAAATGGACTGGTTGGGACCATCCTGCCATGAATTTCCTTTGCGTATCACATAGACTGGGGAGTCACCGGAGCCAAGGTTCTTTTCTTTTCTTTTCGTTTTTCTATTTCTTTTGTCTTTTTCTGTTTCACCCGTCCTTTCTGGCATAGCGTGTGCGTTATATCATCGATTCTTGACATATTTGGGAGAGACAAGGCGGAGCCATCTCAACGATGATTCCTCCCATTCTCATCGAGCGACGAGACACATCGAGCAGTGTGTCGAACTCGATCTCTCGCTTCACTCGTTTCCACTGTATTTTGGGCGAACCGGGGGAAGGCGTGGTGTACATCCAAAAACCAAAAAAGTCGGTCGGGGCATTTTGTGGGCTGGTTATCTCTTTCTTCGGTTTGTTTTTTTTCTGTTTTCCTATGTCTTTTTCCTATGTCCTTTTTTTTTTCATACATAATTTTCTTTTCGCTGTTCATATTGGGAAGAGAAGAGTCAGTGTATCTGGACCTCTTCCTGACTGGCCATCATATATATAAGCTGTCTGTTTGTTGGCACATCCATATACGGCAGATTTCGGTTTATTGCTTGGTTTTTGTTTTTGTTGTTCTCTCTTTTGTTGGATTTCCAGGGAGCCCAGCGAGGGGTTATGAATTATTCGGTGTTCTGAGGCATTACTGGTGGGAATATAGGGAATACATAGAGATGGGAACGTTTCGACGAGAACGCGGAACAGATAGCTACATAGAGAGAGCGAGTGCAAATGACACTGATTTTATCCTTCCAACCCGATCGCTCCCGTTGATTGTGCCAAGAACGACTGGTCCAGGCGTCGTCCAAGTCCACACCGGGTGACAGTTTCTTCCCACGGGGTAGGAGTCCAGAGACCCTGAGAGATGCATGTGCTATCTGTTGCTGTAACTATAGGACAGAGTGTATAATATTATATTATATTATGTGAAATTACATTTATTACATCTATAAATCTATAATCTATTAATGATTTTATTCTAGTTATCTAGATTCTAGATTCTAGAAGTAAAACAGAAGAACAAGTCTCTCTCTGGCTGAACCAGACGTGCTATAAAAAGCAACGGGCCAAACCAACGAATCGCTTTGCAAGACTTTCTCTTCCGTCTTTTTGTCTCTTCCTTCTTCTTCTCTCTCTCTTCCTTCCTTTCGGTGCCTTCGATTGCCAGTCCATTCGTTTGTCCTCAATTGATTAATTTGAATTGAATCGGTTGGGAATTAAATCTCTCTGGGTTGAAAGTGGTTTTCTTCTTTTTCCTGCCGCCTGCCGCCGTTTGTTTTAATTTTGTTTAATTTTTTTTTAATTTTTTTTTTATTAAACCAAACCAAACCTTTTTCGACTTTCCCGGCGATCGCGGATTTTCCCCTTCTCCATAATCGCATTTATCGACCTCCTTTCGCGTCCATCCGTCTTCCTGATCGTCCACTTCCATCGCCTCCAGCCTCGCTGGCACCTGATTTTCGACGCCACGGTCTACTCCAGACGGTCGCTATTTAATTTCTCCCCTCCGGCCTGTCTCGCTCCCCCCCCATCGACCTTCGGAGTCGTGTGCTTCCCGCTTCAAGGGTGACTTCCACAACTGCTTCGGATTGACCTTTGACCGTCCATCCAGTCTTTCCCGCGATCGTCGCCTATCACGGGCGTCGACAGCTTGTCTTCGTTGACTTTTTCTCACTCTTTTCCAAATCTCTTTCACTCGCAAAGATGCTTCTCCCTAAGGGTGGTGTGACGTGGAAGTCGGCCAAGGCTGGATTGCCTCCATGGAGGGCCGTTTTGTTCCTGGTAACGAGAACTCGCTTTCTCGTCTCCGTTGCCCTGACCGGCCTGATGATTCTGTTCTGGCGTGGGATTAGCAGTTCGGCTTCGGAAATGCAAAGGTATGGTGCCCTTTTTTTTTTCTTCTTACCAGGCCCCGGGACACGTTTCACTCCGACCGCGCGATTGCGAGTCCGCCCGATTTGCAATACCGGGGGAAACATATGTAGAACTGGGCTGACTCGGTGCGCTCGTTAGTTTTTACTGCTATGGCCCCCCCAAATCTCCCATGGAAATGACCTTGAACGAGATGGTCGAATGGAACAGCCATGCTCAATCGCCCGTGCTCCTGAATCACCACGAACCCTACGAAGTCAACTCGACCACCATCAGCGAGGTTGAACTGAACGGAATCAAGTCCAGTCCCCAGGCCGTTGACAATAACGAACGCGTTCTCATTCTGACGCCGTTGAGAGATGCGGCTCCCTACCTGGAGAAATACTTCGAACTGGTTTACAACCTCAAGTACCCTCACCACCTGATTGACCTCGGTTTCCTCGTCGGCGACTGCAAAGACAACACTCTGGAGATTTTGCTGTCGGAACTGAACCGGATCCAGGGACAGGGCGACAAGGTGGCGTTCAACAGCGCGACCATCGTGAAGAAGGACTTTGGGGCTGATATCGAGATGAGCGTCGAGGATCGTCACTCGTTCGCCGCTCAAGGTCCTCGCCGTAAGGCCATTGGTCGCGCCCGCAACTACTTGCTCTACTCGACCATGAAGCCCGAGCATTCCTGGGTGTACTGGAGAGATGTCGATATCACGGATAGCCCGGACTCCATCATCGAAGATTTCGTCGCACATGACCGTGATATCCTTGTGCCGAGTATGTTCTGCCAGTTCTCACCCCTCTCTAACTTTTGACCGGGCATGCGCTAAATTGTTGATATAGACATCTGGTTCCACCGGTATCGCGATAACGCTGATATTGAGGGTCGTTGTAAGTTGAAAAACCTGGACCCATTCCCTACCTGATTGATTCGCTGACCCGTGTGCATAGTCGACTACAACTCCTGGATCGAATCCGACAAGGGACGACGACTCCGCCAAACCCTCGACCCCGATACTGTCTTGGCCGAGGGCTACAAGGAGTATGACACTGGCCGAAAGTACATGGTTGGCATGGGTGACTGGAGAAACGACAAGGATGAAGAGATTGAGCTGGACGGCATTGGTGGTGTCAACATTCTCGTCAAGGCCGACGTTCACCGTTCAGGTATGCTGTGGTTTTCCCTCGGGGTTCCGTGAAAGATCATCCCGCTAATTATACCCTAGGAATCAATTTCCCCTCCTATGCTTTCGAGAACCAAGCGGAGACCGAGGGATTCGCCAGGATGGCCAAGCGCGCAGGATACCAAGTCATCGGCCTGCCGAATTACGTCGTTTGGCATATCGACACAGATGAGAAACCCGGCAACCTGGGAGGTCGGAAGGCATACTAAATCTAACCCTCTGACTGGGGAGCATCAGTTCCACCCGTCTATCTGTTATTCTACCACCAAATACCCGTTACCGTGTATATCCGACGCCGTTACTGGGACGGTCACACTGCATGGAGTCTACCCTTTGCTGCCCTGTCTGCTTTTTTTTTCAATTTTTTAGTTTCTGTCACATTTACTCCCACGGACGCCTGAGACAGATATCTCATGATTCCGGTAATTATTCTTTTTAACTTCATGCCGCGTGTTGAGGATTCTCCTGCGTCTTCTTTCTGTTTTCGTTTTTGCATTCTATTTCCATTCTTCACCTTTTTTTCACTTTTGTTGGCGCTACGGAGAACAGTGACGTTCAGCGGTATCGAGGCTCATAGAGAGAGGGCGGGAGGGTTGCTTTGAGCTCTTGTCATGACTGGAGCTGTCCCATGATCTTGCGTTGGAGGCCCTGCGGGCTTGGGTCGTGTTATTGGACAGCTTCCGATGTTCCCCTTATGTCAAGTTTTGATCAAGCTCGCTCTGCCGGGGGAAGGGTAAACCAGCAGACTGGACAATGTCCCCAAGGCAAGTGGTTTAGAGCCAAAGACAGACCGAGAAACAGACCGGATCTTGCCAAACAAGAAAACAGGCACACGGTGCTTGGCGTCCATGTACATACATATATAGGCTACAATTTCTCAGGCTGTTATGATTGATTGATTGATTGATTGACTGACTGGTTGGCTGCAGCGAGGCCGAAGTCTTGAGATGTAAAATGAATTGATCGTTGATATTGATACATATGCAATGGAGTGCCTGAGGCCTGTAAACACCAAGCCCCCCAACCCCACCTGGTCCAACCCTCCACCCCTCTTCCGTTCATCCTCCATCGTTTCAACCATTGCCCAAGCATCCTTCCTCCTAAACATCCCTGAATCTCCGAATCCAAAACCTCCACAATGGCCCCCAAAAACGAATTCCTGTGCATCATCCCCGATAAACCAGGGACCTTGCAGAAACGCCTGGACGTCCGCCCGTGAGTGGCTTCCTTTCAAGATAGCCGAGGATAGGAAGGGACCGTTCGACCGAGTTATACTTAACATGTATATAGACAACATCTGGAAGGCATTAAACCGCTCGTCGAGGCCGGCAAGGTCGTTCTGGGTGGTATGTTTACTTACTCTTCCGCATGTCTACTGTGAGTCTGTGATCTACAAAGACTAATTATATTTCCCAAAATGAAAAAAAAGGTGCCATGTTCAATTCGCATCCCACGGAAGGCGAAACACCCTCTTTCAAGGGTAGTGCTGTCATGTACCTGGCTGAAAGTAAAGAGGAGGTCATCGAGCTGATGAAGAAGGATATCTACACTGTCTCGGGCGTGTGGGATGTTGAGAATGCGCAGATTATTCCAGTATGGCCTTCCCCCCCTCTTCGTCAATTGGATTGCTTGGTTCCCATTTAGATTTCCCTTGCCCCATTTTCTGCTTCTAAGAAGTCCTCATGATAAAACTAACAGCTGACGCTTGATATAGTTCAAATCTGCCGTGAGAGTTGCGCTTTGAGGATCTTGATTGCGAAGATATTATAGGTATATACTACTTTATACATGCGGGCTTCTATATAGTATACCATTTTGCACAATGCAATTTCCCCCTTTCTATAGTTTCGCCTTGGGTGTCAACATCGTCTCTGCGACTTTGCGTCGCTGGATCTTGCCCGTAGCGGTTTTGGGGATTTGCGCGACAATCCAGATCTGAAACAGCGTAGGTTAGCTTCGAGTTTCTTAGGCTGGGGGGGGGGGGGGGGGGGGGGGGGGGATGGATGTAATGAGTCGACTGACCTTCTTCGGCGTCTTGAATTTCGCCAATTTACCCCCCACCCAGGCTTTCAGCTCATCTTCTGTCGCGGCATCGCGACCCTTCAGCATGACGGCAGCTCCGATATCTTCTCCGTAATGCCCTTCATCTGGAATTGCGAAACACACGGCTTCCGCAACCTGGGGATGATGCAGCAGTGTGTTGTCCAGCTCGATGGGGCTGATTTTCTCTCCGCCCTTGTTGATTAGTTCCTTGATGCGCCCCGTGATGATTACATAGCCGTCGGCATCCTTCTTGCCTTGGTCGCCGGTGCGGAAAAAGCCCTCCGGCGTGAAAGACGACTTGTTGGCCGCCGCATTGTTCAGGTATCCCTTGGTCACGTTCTCGCCGCGCACGCAGATCTCGGCCTCCGCGCCCTGCGGCACCTCCTTGCCGGCTTGGTCCAGGATCTTGACCTCCACACCCTGGCCGATGCCCACGCTGCCGGGTTGCCGCTTGCCCGGCGGCAAAGGGTTGCTGGTCATTTGGTGGGCGGCCTCGGTCATAGCGTACGCTTCCAGGACCGGGGCGTTGAATGCCTTTTCCAGGTCCTGGAACGTTTGGGGAGATAGGGGGGAGGAGCACGAGCGAATGAAGCGGATTTGGGGAATGGGAGTGGGCAAGGGGGTCTTGAGAAGAACTTGGTGAATGGTGGGCACGGCCGAATACCAATTTGCTTTGTAGGTGACGAAGTCGGACCAGAACTGGGAGGCAGAGAACTTGGACGGCACAATTACAGATCCTCCGGCGTAAAGAGGTGCCAGGAACGCCGCCAAGAGACCGTGGACATGGAAAAGCGGCATGACCAAGTAGGTGCGGTCTTGCGGGGTCAGTTGGTATGTCTCTCGAATGTTTTCTACAGTATGATTAGCAGACTGGAACCTTCATGGTGGTAGGCTCGAGGGGACCACGGACTCATAGTAGTAGTGAGGTTTTTGTGGGTGAGCGGAACCTATGCATGGCAATTAGCATCATGCTGCAGTAGCAAAAAAAAGAATAATGAAGAACGTACGGCTTTGGGCCTGCCAGTCGTCCCACTCGTATGTAACACGAGAGCGACATCATCGGGCTGCGCATCTTGAATGCCGGCGCCCCCATTACCGGCAAGCTTTCCCTGTTCCTTGACATCTAGAACGACATCGGTGCCATCCCAGTAACATTCGGCAATTGCCGCATTGTATTTCCTGGCCGCCCGAACGGCCGGCCCATTCTGCACGAACGACCCCTGGGGAATAAGCACCAGGGTCGAGCTCAGATCATCGATGTAGAACTCAAACTCCTCCTGCTTATAGGCGGGGTTGAGCGGAGCAGCGATGGCGCGCTGCCAGGACGCCGCTAGGAAGGCGACAATAAACTCGTATGAGTTGACGAGAGCCAGTGACACTGCACCGCCGTGGGTAACGCCCAGCTTGGCCAGCTTGGCCTGGAAATTGGCGGCATGGGCGTGCAGTTGGGAGTAGGAGATCGACAAGGGGGCGGGAGTCTTGGGGACCAGGATGGCGACGTCGTGGCTGTCAGACGAGAACGACCGAGCCAAAGTAGTGGCGGCTGTCATCATGGGGGTGTGGATAATAGTCCGTAGTTTTACCGTTAGTACAGGCCGTCTTGGCTGGCAGGGATCAAGAATAGAGAAGAAAAGAAGCAAAGTGAAGTAAGTCCGTATATTCTATTGAGTATATGGGTATGATATGGAAAAGCTAAATCGTACCAGGACTCAGGAGTTAAAAAGAGGAGTCCCGAGGCAGGCTGCCGGCCTGCTGGTTCGAAACCGACTCCCTTAATTAACCTAATCATTAATCATTGTCGTCCAGGGACAGCAGACTCCGGAGTCCTCCGCAGACCCAGGGGACTGAACACCGACTCGGACGAGCAAATGCAAGCGCGGACGGCGAATCCACTTGGCGCCGGCGGAGGACCCGGCTGAGTCAGCGGGTCTGCAAATGCGGCAAATGCGGCAAACGAGACAAACAGCACAAACACCAGGATGCGGATCTCCAGCTTTGGCATCAACCCCGAATCATCATACTTCCATACTTCCATACATCCCTCCGTCCTCCTCCGTCCATGCGGCCATGACGTCCGACTCCACCCCCTCGAAACCAGGGGGCATGCTCTCGCTGTATGCCAACCTGCTGGATCCGTCGGCTGACTCGGCGCCTCCTGGTACGATTTCGCGGGCCCCCGTGGTTTTCAAGCAAGCCGAGGGCGAAGCGCCGTCAGATGAAACGGCTGCCAAAAAGCAGCAACAGCTTAACTCCGGTAGATCCTTTATCCTCCCTGGAATGACAATCTTTTCCTCATAACATTCATTGCTCACTTGTCGCCGTTCACGACCCGGCCATATCAGCCTCTCTTCGATTCCAGCCGACAAAAAGACCGCAGCTCTCCGCGCAGAAACCTAAAGCGAAACCAAACCTGCCCAAGACTTCTCAACCCCCCGTTGCGCCGAGTGCCCCGGTGAAGACATCTCTTGCCGACTGGGCCGCGACCGAAGATGACGATGTGAATGGGTTCTATACCGGCCCTAAGCGTCAGCGCGGCGGGCGCAAGAAGCGCAAGAAGAACCGAGAAACGCAGGAGATGATGCAAAACTGGGACGACATCTACGATCCATCACGGCCAAATAATTACGAAGAATACAAGCACAGCGACGAACAGGTCTCCGAGGTCCGCGAGTGGAAGGACCGTCTCTATGCACATCGCATGGTACGGTCGCCGACCCGGGGTTCCCTGAGTGACGATGATTATGACAGACCAATGAACAGTACGTTTTATACTAATATATGCTTTCCTAGAGCGGCACGCAGAACTGATGACTGAGACTGTATAGGGCAATTTGCCCCTCCAAGTAGCTTTGCGCCACCCCCGAATCTCAACGACATTCCGCCTGCACCACCGATGGAATCGCCTCCGCCCGAGCCCCGGGTTTCTGACCAAGATGCTGCATCGGGCGATGATGCTTTCGCTCGGCGCGCTCAGCTTTCTGCCAACAATTATGACAGTCCAACGTCCGATTACATTCCCCCTCCACCTGCAGAACCGCCTGTTCCTGTGCCAGATGAGCCCACAGGAGAGGAAGCTTACCTGCGACGACTACAGATGTCCGCAGGTGCCCAGCCAACGGCAGAACCAGTCCATCCGACCAGGTCTCTGGGCACGCTACAGCCAGCCTCTGCGACGATATCCCGTGCGCCAGTCCGATATACTCTACCTCCGCCCCCGGCGGACATTCCTGCCTCGGAGGCTGAGCTTGAGGAAGCCTTCGCCAAGGAGCAACCTGTGGAAGACGGGCCAGAGGGGGATGGTCAGCGATCGCTACGGCCCGGACAGCAAGGATTCGCCGAGAGACTGCTGGCCAAGTACGGCTGGACAAAAGGCTCTGGATTGGGCGCGACAGGCTCCGGCATTGTCAATCCATTGCAGGTCAAGGTCGAAAAGCAGAAAAAGAGACCGGATTCAGAGGGTGGTGGGTTTGCTACACCTGCTGGCAGGGGCAAAATCATAGGCGGCGCGAGGAAGAAAGAGGACGAGGGCAAGTTCGGCCCCATGAGCGAAGTCATTATCATGAAAGGCATGCTTGATGGCATGGACTTGGAGGCCGAGCTAGAGGGAAATCAGGAGGGTGGCTTGATGCAGGAAATAGGAGAAGAATGCTCGGAAAAGGTAAGTTTATCAACTTACGCCTTCCGCACGGCATTTTATGCTGAATTCATTATCTATAGTATGGCAACGTCGAACGTGTCTACATTTCACGCAACTCGGGCCCTCCCGTGCCAGTGTTTGTTAAATTCACTAACCAGCTATCGGCTTTACGGGTAAGCTAGGAGAGGCCTTTGCACTGAATGATATTATGTTCTATTGCTGACTTGTGGTTTTATCAGGCTGTGAATGCTCTTGAAGGGCGAATATTCAATGGCAACACAATCACTGTCCGGTTTTTTGACTCGCAGAAATTCGAGCAGGGAGTCTATGAGGAATGATAAATCATAGTATACAGATGATAACCACGGAACCGAGCCATGGAATCGATGATATTGCTCAATGGCAATTTTGACCATATTAGGCCCAATCTCAGCGAGTGTCGTCGCTATTTCTTCAAACCTTTGCACTCCTTCTCGAAAACTAAGCAACAACGTCAAGGTTGTCGATCCCATCCATCAGAACAACAGGGTTTAGCTCGTCCTGCTCCCCTCCTACCCCTCACGGTCAGAAGGTGACCATGTCGAAGAGATCCATTTCCTGGCTCACCGGACTATTCGTACGGCAGAGTACCGGTGCATCCCTTTCGATTGGGGAACCGGTTGAGCTTCCTTCGTAAGCGCTTGTAGTGGTGGATGACTGACTATATTCCCCCAAGGCAGACGAACTCTTCCTAGGTCTGGAGGCCTTGCACTCGTGACAACGGCCGATCATGGGGATTTCCCATATAATCAAACCAGTACAGCCATAGCCCATTCGGACGATATTTCGACATAAAATACTTGAGGTATAACATGGGGATGTATGAGAACAAATGGCATGATACCAGACTATTTCATGACACATCGCAGCAAATCTTTTCGTATAAGCCACCCTACATGAACAGAAGGTATATGACTATGGCTGTAAAAGATGTAGGATACTAGATGACTGGTATCTTAGAATGGTATGCGAAAGAAAGACCGACCACGATCACCTCATTTATATTGCGGGAGGTGGGATGGGCTCCGGAAGATGCCCAACACATAAGAACGCTTTGTTTGCAAGGCATTATCTGCTGGTTCCTAGTCATCTTTATTGGCGATGTGGTTGACATTGATTCCTTTGTGACGTTGCATAAAGCCAGGGGGGACAAACAACGAAGATGGCCGTGAGTGGCACAGCTAGGAAGTGTCTGGAATCCTGCAGGTGATCGGGGTCAGGTGACTGGCCCGCTCATTGGCTGTGGGGCCGCCAGCCTGCTGTACATCCATCCATTTCATTTCACCCTCTCGCCTTCACTTTCTGTTTGCTCCCCCCCCCCCCCCCCCCCCCGCATCCTTCTCTCCAGCCTGACCTTCCTCCTCCTCTTTCTTTCTGGCAAGGTCTCATCTCATTCCATCGCCGCTTCCTCAGGCCTCTCTCGCACCTTGGACCATCATTTCGAAACCCTCCGGCGCATAGAAAGCATAGAAGCCCGCAAATATGTCGCTGTGTCAGAATCGCTTGACTGAGGAGAGGTATGTAGCAGTCTCGCTCCATGCCCCGTCGCATTGTCTCCAATCCCGTCCATGTCGCAGCCGCTGATCGGCGATCTTTAAACCCCGCACAGAAAGCAATGGCGGCGCGATCATCCTTTCGGCTTCTATGCGAAACCCAGCCGCAACGCACAGGGTATCTTGGACCTGAAGAAATGGGAGTGTGGAATCCCAGGGAAGAAGGATACAATCTGGGAAGGCGGAATGTTCAAGCTGGACGTCATTTTCCCCGACGGTGAGTCTTGCCTCTTACCCGGTCTTGCGTTTGTGTGTCTTGGGTGGCGCAGCGCTTGGGGATTGAGACTAATGTGCGAATTTTCCCTCTACAGAGTATCCCACCAAACCTCCCAAATGTACGTCTGTCAATTCCTCTGTCCCGAGCTGCAAACGGAGAGTGAAATCATACTCCTCTGTTTACTTCTTTTTATCTGCTCTGGCCTTGTCTAGATGAGCAGAAGCTGACCATGTCATTTGCGGTGTCGCAATCAGGCAAATTCAACCCTCCCCTGTTCCATCCCAACGTCTACCCGTCCGGCACTGTCTGCCTCTCAATCCTCAACGAAGAAGAAGCCTGGAGACCCGCGATCACGATCAAGCAAATCCTGACCGGTATCCAAGAGCTCCTCAACGACCCGAACCCGGAATCGCCGGCGCAGGCCGAGGCCTACAACATGTTCAGAAGGGATCGGGCAGCGTATGAGAGCAAAGTGAAGCAAATCGTTAAAGACAACCCGGGGCATTAGTCAAAAAGCGGGAAAATTCTTGGACGCGCTCTAGTTGTATTTTTTTTTGCCTTTTCTGTTCCATGATATCCTCGCTTTTGTCCTTGTCCTTTTTTTTTTTTTTTTTTCTACGTCACCTATTCGACGGTCACGTTGCATTTTGTTCGATCTCCTCTGGACCTATACTGAACTTCATGGAACTTCCGGTTGACAGTGTGAACCTACGAGCCATGTTTCTTGAGAGGATTGCTCACAAGACTCTTGTTAATCGGATACTTCCGGTTTTGGGAGTTAGTTAGCCAAGCTGCATATTGCATTGTATGGCGACGGAAAACCTCTCTCTTTCTTTCTTTTTGTTCTTCTAGCGAGCAAGGGGTTTAGAATCAACCAAAATGGGTGAATATGCAGGGTGCTGACGATCCTGTTTCTTTGTTTCTTCTTGTCTTCGTCTATCCAACGTAGTAGGTACAGCTATACCTGGTGACGAAGGCAGCGCGGAATGCTAGGCCGAGAGCGGTTATCTTATCGGTGACTCAGTCGAAAGATTTGTGGCCGAAATCGCCCCTCGACTCCCGCCCCGCCGAACAATTTAAACCCGAATTTCCCTTTTTCTCTCTTTCCCTTCCCCCCCCACGCTTAGTTAATTCCACTCTTCTTTGTTCGCATTCCTCTTCCGCCGGTCTTGTTGTCTACTTTTGTGATTGTGTGCAGATCAATTGCTTGTAGCCAACATGTGTGGTATCTTCGCGTGTCACCAGTATGTCGCACTTTCTTTCTCCTGCAAGCTCGGTCAAACCCCGCGAACCCAGCGAAATTCCGGGGCAGGGGAGGATCGCCTCTAGTGTAGTGCAATTTGCGCTGACCAGTCCCTGATAGTCATCCTGATGTGCAGAAATTCAAGCCGACGGCCCTGCGCATGGCCAAGGCGTAAGTCTTCCTATCCTTCTTGCCAAGTCGCAGAATTTTTGTACTGATCGTCATGTCCTTCCAGTTTGCGCCACCGCGGTCCCGATTGGAGTGAGTCATACTGGTGCTGGGTATACTATCGCCGTTGCATATTAACAGGACGATAACAGGTGGAAACTTCATCTCGGAGGGAACTCAGGGAACCAGTCAGTACCCTCCAGGGAACCAGTATCATGCGTTTGTCCGGCTTGAAAGCTAATCGATCCTGCAGTCCTTGCCCACGAGCGTCTGAGTATCGTTGGTGTCGGTACGTAGCATGCCAAGAGGCCTGCTACTGAGTTTGCTCGATTAACATCCTTCTCCCCCACAGATTCCGGCGCTCAGCCCCTGGTCAACGACGATGGCTCCCTCGCCTTGGCCGTCAACGGCGAGATCTATAACCACCGTATCCTGAGGAAGCAACTCAAGACTCAATATACCTTCAAGACCCACTCGGATTGCGAGGTGATCATCCCTCTGGTATGTGCAACAGACTTTGCTTCCAGGTGCGCCGTGTATAGTAAAGCTGATGAGCTCTAGTACATGGAACATGGCCTTGATGCCCCGAAGTACCTGGACGGCATGTTCTCCTGGGTTCTTTATGACAAGAAGGAGGACCGCGTGATCGCCGCTCGCGACCCCATTGGTATCACCAGCTTCTATATCGGCTGGTCCTCTCAGACCCCTGGTGCCGTTTTCTTTGGCTCCGAGCTGAAGTCGTTGCACCCTGTTTGTGACAAGATCGAAGCTTTCCCTCCTGGCCACGTCTATGACTCCAAGACTGGTGCCATGAAACGGTACTTCGAGCCCAGCTGGTGGGACGCAGAGAAGATCCCTTCCACTCCTGTCGACTACAAGGTCATCCGTCATGCCTTGGAGAAGTCGGTGCGGAAGCGTCTGATGGCCGAGGTTCCCTACGGCGTGCTGCTGTCTGGCGGTCTGGATTCCAGCCTGGTTGCCTCCATTGCCCAGCGTGAGAACTTGCGCTCGCAAGAAGCTGCCAAACAGGCCCTTGCGAACCAGACGGGCGATTCCGAATTGGTTGGTATTGATGACAGCAACGAATTGTCCAGCGTCACCACTTTCCAACAATTGCACTCTTTCTCCATCGGTCTTCCCGGTGCCCCCGACACGGAAGCGGCCCTTGAGGTGGCTAAGTTCCTCGGAACGAAGCACCATGCCTTCACCTTCACCATTGAGGACGGCCTCAACGCTTTGTCGGATGTCATCTACCACCTGGAGACGTACGATGTCACCACCATCCGTGCGT
Organism: Aspergillus persii; assembly: GCA_002215965.1. NCBI lineage: Eukaryota > Fungi > Ascomycota > Eurotiomycetes > Eurotiales > Aspergillaceae > Aspergillus > Aspergillus persii. The sequence continues at coordinate 3,990,233 of NGZO01000002.1, read as the reverse complement.
CCACCCCCATGTATCTCCTCAGCCGGAAGATCAAGGCCATGGGCGTTAAGATGGTTCTGAGCGGAGAGGGAAGTGACGAGATCTTTGGTGGCTACCTTTACTTCCACGCCGCGCCCAACCGCGAAGAGTTCCACAAGGAAACCGTGCGGAGAGTCAAGAACCTGCATCTGGCGGACTGCCTCCGGGCGAACAAGTCCACTTCCGCTTGGGGTCTTGAGGCCCGTGTGCCTTTCTTGGACAAGGAGTTCCTCGAGGTTACTATGGGCACGGACTCCCAGGATAAGATGATCACCAAGGACCGCATCGAGAAGTACATTCTGCGCAAGGCGTTTGACACCACTGACGAGCCGGACAACAAGCCCTACCTGCCCGAGAAGATCCTCTGGCGCCAGAAGGAGCAGTTCAGCGACGGCGTTGGCTACAGCTGGATCGACGGTCTCAAGGACCAGGCCGAGAAGCAGGTGACCGACGAAATGATGAAGAACCCCAAGCCTGAGTGGGGCAACGACATTCCCGACACCAAGGAAGCGTAAGTTTTGTCTAATTGCACACACGAAACCCAGCAGAACAAACCTGACTGACTTGAAAAACAGGTACTGGTACCGCACGATGTTCGACGAGCATTTTCCGCCCTACTGTGCCGGCACAGTCGAACGTTGGGTTCCCAAATGGTCGAAGCAGACCGATCCCAGTGGAAGGTAAAGCACTGCCCAGGGCTGTTTTTCTTTTCATAACCGCTGACAAATGCGTCCACAGAGCCATTTCCACTCACAACGCCAAGTACGATGACGCGGAGTAAAAAAAACAGAAAAACGAAGACAAAAAATGTATGAAAGTTGGGATACAGCCTGGTTAGGGTCTGGATTTTTGGGATAGAAGCATGCATAGATTCGTTACGAGATGCTCGATTTGGGGCATAAATAAAAGCGTCATCCCGTCGAAATGCAGATGGGATCCATCTAGGTAATTCGTCGGGAAACCACAATATAATTGATTGCTCCTATACCCGCCTTTACAGTAGGACTGAATTGAGTTCTTTGGTGTTAGTCGGAGCCATGAACATACACGGCGGTCAAGTGAAGGAGGAGAGGTAACGATAGAGGGAGGAGAAAGAGGGGCACACTGATTGAATGGGTTAGCTGCTATAAAAGGACTGCTCAAGTTAGTTAACTAACTAAGTGATAAAATTAGTCAGCCATACCCAAACGTCATAGTTACAATTTTTGACCGATTATACCCATGATTATTCTGTCTATATGACATTTTTTTCCTATTTTGGCTATTGATATACGTGGCCAAAATACTCCGTGATTGGCATTTAGTCGCCTAGTTTGCTCTAGTTATCCAGGAATCCAGACACTCATGCATTGATATCTTTGCGGCTCACACAGTGGCTTGCTTGTCTGACTGAAGCGAAGATACTAATAGAGTCAGCATCGCCAGCTTAACACGGAGGTGACAAGATGAGGAGATTAACTCACAAAAATAGTGGTGATGGCTTTATTGTATGCAGTGATGATATCGGCTAAACGGTCCGGAAATGCTTGTCCAGCAACGTCGCGCACCCTTAGGGTTCTCGTATTCAGAAGCATCTCGATCTGCTTATAACCCAACGATGCCTGAACTTGTAGCTGTCTTTTCAATTAGTTCTGAAAGATAGCGCCTCCTATGCTTTGCATCACCGCACTTCCAAAGTATTGCGTGAAGAGAACAGTCGCTACCCCGACTGGAACGTAGTGAGGGCTGTCCTTCAATACAAGCTGAACTGTAAGTAGAGGAAACTGGGCTGCAAATACACAACCCAGGCCCTGGAGGAACTGATAACCAATACACGATGCGGACGTTGAGGATACAGTAAAAGGTTGTGTAAAGTCCGTTCGCAATGCAGAGAAAGGCAGAACCAACGAAGAGCCACGGATTAGCATATCTGAGGTGTTTGGCTATAGCAATATAGCGTCAGTATAAACTTTGGTAAAAAGGTGAGAATGTATCCTGTCCTTACCTAGTATCCCAGAGACAAGGGATCCAAAAACCTGAGTACAAACCGAAGGCAGAAGCATGACTCCACTGCGAATGGGGCTTGCCGACTTCACAATTTGAAACCATTCCGGTAGATAGTAGACCGGAATGACGAAGGACCCCAGAAACAAAAAGGCAAATGCAATACTAAGCATTGTCGACCTGCCCCGTAGAAGCATGATTGGGACCGTGGCTTGATCCCCCATGTAACATTTCCAGAAGAGAAAGATTACTATCGTCACTGCAAAACCGACGAAGAGTCCGATCACGGTTGCTGAGTCCCAGGGACATTCGCCGCCTCCCCACTGTAAGGCCAACATCACCATGATGATGGAGGGTATAAAGAGAGCACATCCGATCAAATCGAGCTGTTTTAGGAAGGACACGACACTATCAACAAGGTGTACCAAGATTTCAAACGATTGCGTTAGTGGTCTTTGACAATGAGGTTATTCGACATGTTCCGCAGGTTTTATACTGTCCCTGATCTCCTAAAAATTACTCAACCAGGTAGCCTGTTGGTATAGAAGGCCGGCGCCGGTTCCGACTCCGCGTTGGCCAGTGTCAGTGTCACAGTGTCACTCATCACCCTGGAACCAAAGCTATCTCCCAATACAACCTAAAGCTCCCTCAGGGCGGCATGCATGTGTCCGATGCATTCAGTTGAGAGTAAAATGTGTTCGGATTGAGAATTTACGGCGTTAGCGATGTGCGAGACTCGACCGACACTGTACTTTTCCAGACAGCTCGCGTAAGAATGCAAGCATCAGGTTAGCCCAATGACAATATACACCTGTGTTGGGGTAGGCTGTCGGGTAACATTCTCTCCCTCTCTCCAGAAATAGCCGCGTCGATGTCATCCAGCATCAGATCGATACACTTGCTGCTCAATTATATGCTGACAAGGTATCCTATTTCAAACTGATACCTCCACTTCCATGTCAGAAGACTATCTCAACTGTTTTAACTAGGGCCCGAGGGTGGAGCTGTCACCTATGACAGAAACGCCACCCTCTTCTACAATCAGTAATACTTCGTTACAGCCAAGCCCTGCACCTGAACCGTTCATTCGTTATTATACCTGGAGTGAGCTTTGTTGAATTGTGCGAGCAGTCTCCATTCCTCCTCTTGTGTATAATAACAGCTGGCCTCGAGCACAAGCCCACTCTACAGCAGAAACTGGAATTCGAAGCTCGAACTGTGGTCTCTACCCGCATAGTAATGAACATGGAGAGGGACATGGATTTACTTCGGGGGTTACTGGTTCATGTCGAATAGTATCACTACCATTGGCGCATTTATCATACCCAGGTGTACATGCGTCTTCAGATGGCTATGACCATCGTTGTTGATTTGGGACTTGACAGATACGACAACTTCATAATGCAGAGTATCTCTGATAACGGAAAAGGGACGGAGGAGTTACACAAAGGACAAGGATTCTATCCGACTCCTGATGGGCAGCGTGCCTTCTTAGGGTGCTATTATCTATGTTCCAAGTGAGAGCTTCTAAATTATAGTACAGTGACATGAGCTAACAGAATAAGAGCCTCGATATTCCGGCGACAGCTGACCATGAAACATACAGACTGGGTCGAGTATGGTGCTGATAACTTAGGGCAAAGGGAGGACTACCGGCAGAGCAGCAGTTCACTGTAAATCTAGCCTACATGCCTTAGGCTGAATTATGTTGGGTTTCATCTTCTTGAACATTTGAACCACTGCGTATGGTCCTCGATAAGCTATGACCCTGAGTGGGAGAAGGAATGCTTGGCGCTTAGTCAGTCGCAGCCCCAGGCAGCGACGTCACGGGACTTTGCGGCTTTTGCCGGCAGCCGGGCGGCAGCCAATCAGAGAGGCAGGCATTTCCCGTGGCTTCCCCATTGTTTGGCGACTCAACCTCACTCCCCAGCGCTTTTCTCTCCTTCCCTTCCTCTCCTCCTCCATCGTCCTTCCTGCTCGCTTTCCCACTCCCGACTTCCCCTCGTCATCCCCCCTCAGTCAAAATGTCTGCTCCTGCTGCTTTCTCCGACATCGCCAAGGCGGCCAATGATGTATGCTCTTCTCAAACTCCTCTTGCCGTGCCGTCGACCGTGGCTGAGGACAGCTCCTCGGGAAGGGATTTTCGTGCTAACACCCGGCGCAACAGCTCCTGAACAAGGATTTCTACCACACCAGCGCTGGTACGTATCTTCTCTCGCCTATCTTTTGCTCGCCATTGCGCCGGGAGATTCCAATTCAGAGCGCTTTTCAACTAACGGGATTCTGTTTAGCCAGCCTCGAGGTTAAGTCCAAGGCCCCCAATGGCGTCACCTTCACCGTCAAGGGCAAGTCCGCCCACGAGGGTCCCATCGCCGGCTCTGTAAGTCCACACTCTCCACCGATCGCATGTAATGCGCAGCAGCATCTAACATACCACTCTGGATAGCTCGAGGCCAAATATGTCGACAAGCCTACTGGTAAACGCCCCCCACGACGAAGACCACCAGATCCCAATTGCACACCGCTGCGCGAGCCCAAGCCCATGGAGTTTATATTGTCATGCGGCTATGTCTCGTCCAAGCGGCTCCTAGTCCTTCTCACCTCAAGAATAAGCGATCATGCAGTCAGGCTAATATTCCGTCCCCGCTCAGGCCTCACCCTCACCCAGGCTTGGACTACTGCCAACGCCCTCGACACCAAGCTCGAGCTGGACAACAACATTGCCAAGGGCCTGAAGGCTGAGATCCTGACCCAGTACCAGCCCGCCAAGTCGTCCAAGGGCGCCAAGCTCAACCTTCACTTCAAGCAGCCCAACCTGCACGCCCGTGCTTTCTTCGACCTGCTCAACGGCCCCTCCGCCAACTTTGACGCTGTCCTGGGCCACGAGGGTTTCCTTGTCGGTGCTGAGGGTGGCTACGATGTCCAGAAGGCTGCCATCACCAAGTACTCCGCTGCCGTTGGCTACAGCGTTCCCCAGTACACCGCTGCTATCACCGCTGGCAACAACCTGACCGTCTTCGCTGCCAGCTACTACCACCGTGTTAACGCTCAGGTTGAGGCCGGTGCCAAGGCCACCTGGGACTCCAAGGTCGGCAACTCCGTCGGCCTCGAGGTTGCCAGCAAGTACCGCCTGGACCCCTCATCCTTCGCCAAGGTAAGTGACTTTTTATTCTAGCCCGACAGACAGGCTACTCCCCCATGCTCCACCGGACCAGGCTAATCGATCTCCGATAAACAGGCCAAGATCAACGACCGCGGTATCGCCGCCCTGGCCTACAACGTTCTCCTGCGCCCCGGTGTCACCCTCGGCCTTGGTGCTTCCTTCGATACCCAGAACCTCAACCAGGCTGCCCACAAGGTCGGTGCCAGCTTCACCTTTGAGGCTTAAATGTGTTCAAATATTATTGGCGCCCCGTTTGCTCTTGGGACTTTTCGTATAGCCTGAGGATCGCAGATTTTTGAGACATAAATAATAGCTAGATATGCCGTTACGTTTGCGCTCCGGTTGGCCCTGATGAGGGGGAATAGTCTGGAGTCAATGGGCTGTTCCTAAATGTCATTCTATTTAATCATGTATCGTACTCGTGGACGGCAACTGTATATCAATCAAGTCTAAGTTGTGTTTGATAAACTGGATGGACTGCCGGATTAGAGTATTTGAAGATTCTAGAGTTGGGTTATAGATGTTCTATATACATACATAGGGCAGAACATGCGCCTTGTCCTATCGACAGACGCAGCCACACCGTTGTGTAAAGTCCGCGGAATTATCAACGACGGCTCTAGGTTGATATCCTACAAACCAGTTCGTGTCGATAGGTTATCCACCGCGGGTCAAAGCGGAGGGTCTAGCAGAAGATTTACTCGTCTTTTCGACGCGCAGCGTTGCGAGCCTTATCTTGGTCCCCCAATGATCGAGTTACTCCAGCCACGCCCGCCGTCACCACCAGCATGCCGCAGACCACGACGAAGCGCATCAGAAAGTCTCCGGACGATCCGATATGCTGATCGCTCATCGCAGACCCCATCTCGCGGGACCGGCGCTGTCGTCGCCGACTATCCTCCGCGGACTGTGTCCGGTAATGTCCCCGAGCATTGAAGTGATATACGGGATTGCGATCAATGAATGACATAGGATCGTCTTCGTGCGCACGACCACTCGCCGGCCCGGCTCCTGCTCCGGCTCCAGCACCCGCTCCAGCAGGGCCAAACCCGGCCCCCGGCGGCGGTTTCCGATTTCCATAGCCCCCATGGGCGTAGAAACTCGGCGGCGGACCCCGGAAGGGACCGCGTCGTTTACTTAGACCACTGGCGGGCCGGGATCCGGCGTAGGAGGTCCCCGTGTTATGAAGATTGGCGCTATAGCTGCTGTAACTGCCCATGGGGTGTTGGCCAGGGTTGGCGCTGCTGTGGGTGGAGGACATGTGCTGGGCCAGGATGCCGTGGTCTCGATCGTAGGTGGCGCGTTTGGTATGGTTGCCGAGGACATTGTAGGCGGAGGAGATACGGGCGAAGCGTTCGGAGGCGGTGGGATCGTCGCGGTTGCGATCGGGGTGGTGGAGGAGGGAAAGCGAGTAGAATTTCCTGTGATACGGAAGGGATAGGGACTGGTGTGAGCAGATATTCTCTTTCAATTGAATCGGAGTTGATGGAGGGTGGTAGGTGGGTGATCAGATAAGATCTGGTGCTCTTCGACGATGATCACTTGGGGGGACCAAAATTCGGCAGGTCAAAAGACGGGAGGCTGGAGGTAGCACGTTGCTCACTTTTTGATCTCGGCCGCCGACGCTGTCACCGGGACTCCAAGGATGTCATAGTAATTGGGCTCGTGATGCGCTGCATAGCGAAAGGAGGCAGTGGTAGAAAAGGTGGCTGCGAGTTTGGGGAGAGGCGAATGGTGACGAATAGTGCGAGGGGCAGTCCGAAGTCCAGGGGCGGTCCTCAGGCGGGGAAAAAGCATGCCGGAGATGAGAAGGGTTCACATTGGAGAATTGGGAGGATGGAGAGAAGGAGGGAAGTAGAGAGAGAGAGAGAGAGAGAGAGAGAGAGAGAGAGAGAGAGAGAGAGAGAGAAGTAGAAGAGCGGCGGAGAGACTGAGGCAACGAGGCAAGAAGGCACGGGGAGTGGAATTCCGCTGATCTGCGTCATCGCTGCCTGAGAACGCAGGAACCGCAGTCAACAAGGCCAGGAGGGCATTGTCGGTGGAGACAAGTGTGCTACCGATCGAGGAGGGGTGTCTACCTTGTCAGTTGGCATCTTAAACAGGGGTCAGCCTCCCAATGGCGCTTCAACGCCCGCTGTTCAAAGTTATAGAAAGTCCGACTGTTGATTAAGCAGCCTTGGCGCCTGAAATCCCGGGCCTTCGGGCTTCCCCTCATTTTTTCTCTCTTCCGCGCTTCCAAGTCTGCCCACCCCCCAACAATTCCCGTCTGTTGTTTCTCATCCAACCATGGCTGCTCAGGCTAGTGAGAAGCTGCAGAAGCTTGACCGTAAGTGGCTATGCACCTCCCCTCTTCTGCGCCGGGCATTCTTCAACTGACAAGATTCCCTGTAGTGAACGGTCAGAGCGGCGACGCAAAGGCCGACGCTCCCGCCGCCGGTCAAGCTGAAGCCGGAGAGGCAGACGATGACTCTGAGGACGATGCTGATGATGGAAATGCTGCTGCCGAAGGTGCCGCTAACGGAGGTATGTTTGTGGGATACTCCCCTGATCGCCCCCCCACCCCCGGCCATGTGCTGATTCCCGTTTCTTTATCCCTCCTTCAGCTGCCAAGAAAAAGAAGAAGCGCAAGAGCAAGAAGAAGAAGAAGGGTGGTGCCAAGGTCCAAAGTTCGCCTCCGAGAGTGCCCGTCGCCAACCTATTCCCCAACAACGAATTCCCCGAGGGCGAGATCGTTGAGTACAAAAACGAGAATTCTTACCGGACCACCAACGAGGAGAAGCGCTATCTTGACCGCATGAACAATGATTTCCTGCAAGAATATCGCCAGGGAGCCGAAGTGCACCGTCAGGTTCGCCAGTATGCGCAGAAGAACATCAAGCCGGGACAAACCTTGACGGAGATCGCGGAGGGCATTGAGGACTCTGTGCGTGCTTTGACCGGCCACTCCGGTCTGGAGGAAGGTGACAACCTCAAGGGTGGTATGGGATTCCCTTGTGGTGTGAGCATCAATCACTGTGCTGCTCATTACACCCCCAACGCGGGCAACAAGATGGTGTTGCAACAGGGTGATGTGATGAAGGTTGATTTCGGTGCGCACCTGAATGGACGGATTGTCGACAGTGCATTTACCATGGCTTTTGATCCGGTGTATGACCCGCTCCTGGAGGCCGTTAAAGATGCTACCAACACTGGTATTCGCGTAAGACCGTCCTGGAGGCCCTTGTGTCTGTTCTCCCAGGAGCTTTCTTCAAACTAACGGCTCAATATAGGAAGCGGGTATCGACGTCCGTATGAGTGATATTGGTGCCGCCATCCAGGAGACCATGGAGAGCTACGAGGTGGAACTTAACGGCACCATGCATCCTGTGAAATGTATCAGGAACCTCAACGGTCATAACATTGACCAGCACGTCATTCACGGGGGCAAGAGTGTCCCTATTGTGAAGGGCGGAGACCAAACCAAGATGGAGGAAGGCGAGGTGTTTGCCATTGAAACTTTTGGTAGTACCGGAAAGGGTTACGTGAGAGAAGACGTAAGTCGAACGAAGCCCGGGTCTCTTTGATCACCAAACATACTAACATGGTGTCTTCCCCAGATGGAAACCTCTCACTATGCTTTGGATGCCAACGCCGCGCCCGTGCCATTGCGTTTGTCCTCGGCGAAGAATCTGTTGAATGTGATCAACAAGAATTTCGGCACTCTGCCGTTCTGCCGCCGGTATCTTGACCGACTGGGCCAGGAGAAGTACCTCCTCGGGGTAAGCTAATACTGAATCTTAATATTAAAGTGTTAGGCTGACGGCGTCTTCCAGTTGAATAACCTGGTGTCATCTGGCATTGTCCAGGACTACCCGCCCCTGTGTGATGTCAAGGGATCGTACACGGCCCAATATGAACATGTAGGACCTCCATTACCACCTGTTGCTTGAACCTCATACCTGGACTAACGCGAGCGATGCAGACCGTTGTCCTTCGACCGAACGTGAAGGAAGTGATCAGTCGTGGAGACGATTACTGAGGACGTCCTCCTTGGATAGAGGGCTTGGATGGATATACTCGACGAAACCGAGATGTTATGAACGAATTGTCTATATAAAGCTTCTACAAACGCAAATGAAGAGCGTATACTCGTATACTTGGATAATTGTATTGTGTCGGTGTTCCGCGGAATCGGCCCATGCGTGGCCAACGGGTAGCCCCACGTGGAAAGCGTGACTCCGAACGCTCACGTTGTTGCGATTAATCAGAGCAACTCGCATCAGTCCACCGTCGTCCACTTTTCCTGTCTCTCGCCTCCCCATCCATGGCGTAGATTTCTTCATTCTCCCAATCTCGCCCACCCTTCTCCTCCTCCCACACCAACATGCCCTCCGTCATCGCTACAACGCCCACACCGCAACTCCGCGTGTCCGCCGCAAAGAAGGGCTCCGCCGCCGATGAGAAGCTCGCTCCCCGAGTTCCTCCCCCGGAAACGTCCGCTGTCGAGGATCATTTCTTCTGGACGTATACGGAAGAACCGCATCGATCTAGACGCCAGGCCATCATCAAAGCCCATCCCGAGGTACCGTGATGCCATCCAATGGAATCCTGCGATGCCTGTACCTTCTAACAAATCGCTTGAAACCAGGTAACCAAGCTCTGCGGACCCGAACCGCTGACCAAGTATGTGGTACTGGGCGTGGTCTCACTGCAGATCTGCTGCGCATATCTGCTCCGTGACACGTCTATGCTGTCCTGGAAATTTCTCGCGACTGCGTATATAATTGGTGCGACGGCGAACCAGAACCTGTTCCTGGCCATCCACGAAATCTCTCATAACTTGGCCTTTCGTTCCCCAATGGCCAATCGCCTGCTGGCTATTTTTGCCAATCTTCCAATTGGACTGCCATACAGTGCGGCGTTCCGGGTATGTCGTCAATTATAAACCCCTAAGGATCCGGAGTTCGTGCTCATGTTGACATTCGACCCGATAGCCATACCATCTCACCCACCACAAGTCCCTCGGCGTCGCCGGCCTCGATACCGATCTTCCTACGGCCGTGGAGGCTTTCCTCTTGGATTCCCTCTTGGGCAAGGCTTTCTTCTGCACGTTCCAGATTCTCTTCTACGCTGTTCGCCCCATGTTCGTCTACAGCCCTCCCTTCACCATCATTCATCTCGTGAATTTGATCGTGCAGCTATCATTCGACTACGCCCTCACCAAGCTCTCCGGCGGGTCGCTCCAGCCGTTCTTGTACTTGATTGCTAGTTCCTTCCTTGCCGGCTCGCTGCACCCTTGCGCCGGGCACTTCATTGCCGAACACTACTTCTTCTCCCAGGTGCAGCACGGAACCGAGTCGATCGAGTATCAGAAGCAGAACAAGAAGCAAGAGCCTCATCCTCTCGACTCGTTGCCTCCCCCGGAGACCTACTCCTACTACGGACCCCTGAATATCTTCACCTACAACGTCGGGCTGCACAACGAGCACCACGATTTCCCCGCTATTCCTTGGACGAAGCTACACACGCTCCACCGCATTGCGTCCGAATTCTACGAGCCGCTGCCCTGCCACCGCAGCTGGGTGTGGGTGATCTGGACCTTTATCCTGGACAAGAACGTTGGCATGTGGTGTCGTGTGAAGCGGGCCCAGGGCGGCCGAGTAGTCGGCGGAGGTAACAAAAACGGACGTGGTGGCGAGGGCATCTCTGCCGCGTCGGCTGGACCCGACGAGTCAGGGGATGGGTGGAAAGAGAGCGAGCTTCAAAATTGAAACCTGGAAGTTATATTTCTTCGCGTCTCCTTCCCCTCCTTATATGCTATGTTATATTATATGACACGATATTGCTCGCCCAGAGAGCCAGGGGTCTTGTTGATATGAATATGGACTATGAATGTATTAAAACTGTACCAGAATGATCTGATCTGCTATATTTCGCGTTGGGTTTCGGATGTTTGTTCTTTTCTTGCGGAAATAGAGTATCAGGAAATGCATGCAAATATGAAAATTTTAGGATACAATGATGCAATTAGAAACACAGTACAGGAGGTCGGTAGATACACACATACACGCAGCATAGACCATTCACTAGCGTCATCATAAAATGACAGATGCATCTGCATTGGGTGCTGTAGGCAGGCATTCATCTCATTAATTACTCGCTATTGGGGAAAACAAACACAGAAGGACAGAAATGAAGTTAGAAGAGAATATGAGAAGGGATGAGAGGAAGCCTTGGTTAGACCCGATCGATCAACATAGATCTCATGTCTCTGTGCAGGTATGCTGTGAGATATCGCCTGCTGGTCAACATATTAGAATACAGGTAGAGCACCTGAGAAAGTTTTTGAAAAGACTTGGGTGTTTTGCAATGGTATTTATGATGGAAGTGGACTCGCTACTCCCACTCAGGTCATCTCATAAAAAGGCGAATGGGGAAGGTAATGAAGACCTAAAGGGGGCATAAGAGAATATGTGCTGAGCACATAGACAATTGAAAAAAAAAAAGCAATCAAGAATGTAACTCGATGCTGATGCTAGCAGGGGGGAAAGCAGAGAATGGGTGGGGAAAAACAAGGAAACACCATAGAAAGGAATACAGTTGGTCTGTTGAGAAAAAAAAAAAAGGAAACAGAGGGCGTTTGCAGAAGTGAATCGAAAAACTAAGGGGGAAATGGGAAAACAAAGTGAAAAGACCAAGGAAGCGATCGGTAGTTAGAATAGAAAGTAGGCAATCAGGAAACTTAGCAGACACAAGCCCGCAACCATCTGCACAGACACACCGGCCTCGACAGATTGGGGGGATTGCTGTTGCAAAGCTGAACCGGTAGATTTCTCGGTCTCGCCGGGGATCTTCCTCTGCCTGAGGCCCTGGTCCGCGAGCCTGTCCTTCAGCCTCTGGATCTGAGAGTGGGCGTCGGCAAGTTGTGATTTAAGGTCGGTACTGGAGGGAGAAGTGGCCAGTTTCGAAGACGTGGCAGATGCCTCGGTCGTCTGTGGGGTACGAAGTTCGCGCTTCGGCTTATCGCTGAAATCCGGCGGTGGGATAGGTGACGTGTCGCTGGCGCCTTTGCTAGTCAAGCCCACGGCGGGTGTGTCGTAAGTAGCGTTGGGGGAAGTGTAGGCCGGCGGTTCCTCTTCAGGGGCGCTCTGTGACAAATAGTTAGGTATAACATTCCGTAAACACTGGACAGGCTGCATAAAACCGAGGGACATACCGTTCCGTTGAGTTCACCCCCTTGTTCGGCGGCTTCAGCGTCATCTGCTGACAACCAGTTCACGCGGATCTTGCGCTCTTGAATCGCCGATTTAGACGCTTTCTCGAACTATCCATTGGTTAGAATTGCACGGGGGCGAAATTATTTCTTCGGGGGTGTCGGCGTACGATGGAAGTGACATTTGAGAATTCCATTTCACGGGTGACGGCGACGGTCTGGACCAGGAATTTGTCCTTGCATTTGGCATCGGCAGCAGGCTCGTCTTTCATGGCTTGCAGGAGGACTAGGTCGAATAGTCAGCAGAGTCACTTTTGGGAGACGTTGGGCCAAAGAATAACCCACCTTGGACTTCAACATTCTTTCCAGGCTCAATGCGGCCGGAGTTCGGTCGAACACAGTAGCTAGGGGATGATTAGCTATCATCCAACAGAGGAAATGGAGGGAACGAGCTGGTGCGTACTGTTTTGGTGCGGTGGTTTTGACCTATTCAAAAGCCCGAGGTCAGCATGCGATCAAGGAGTCGGAAGGGTTCCTGCTATCCATACCTTGAACACAACGGGTTCGGCGTTCTCGTTGTTTAGGTGCAGGACCTGACACACTTCACGGTTGAAGGGGCCTATCTCTGATCAGTACGAACGTTCTAGGTGATGCGGAGGGCATAGCTCCTGGGCAGGACTCACGCTGGAAGCCCAACTCAGGCGGGTCGAGGATGATAGACATTGCTAAGGCGAAGGCAGCAGCGCGGAAGGGTCAGGGATGCGCGGACAAAACAAAGTGGCCAGATAAGGTCTGGTCGGGTATTCGAGGCTCGAGGGGAGATGAGAGAAGAGCGCGCTGTGGGGAACAAATTAAGCGGGCGAAGACCGGCCAGACAGGAGTGGATAATGGGAGGGATTATTATTAGAAAGGCACAAGGCGTAGGGGAATCCGCGATGGTTGCGATTTCAGGTGTCGAAAGGTGTCAACGCAGATGACTCAGCAGCGGTCAGGTGATGTCATCACGGGGTTTCCCTTCGTCGCTTCTCTTCACGTCGCGTCGTTAACGCACTTCTCCCTGCTCGGACTTCACTCGATCTTTCTCTTCCTTCTCTATCCATCCATCCCCTTTTATCTGCCTCGTCCCCTCATCTATCTCACCTACTCTGATACTCCCACTGACCCAGATCGGTTTTTCCCCTTTTGGATTATTGTTCCTCGGGATCCACCGGTGCACCTCGGAACCTTTTCCAACAACAGACACTCCTGAACCAAAGTCTCGGGGCACTAATCGCCATGTGATGAAAATCTTGCATCAGCTGGGCTGGCTTCACTGCCAGTTCCGCTAGGTGCAATCCTTGCCAGTTTCTCGGCCTAGCGTGGCCCTGATCCTGCACATGAACTTAACAACTTGTTTACGGGTAACGGAGGGCGCACTGAAAGATCTCTGCACGTGGTCGATATTTAGCAGTCCATCCATGCTCCAGATCCCATACTCTTCAATCAACCAGTACTCAGATAGTTGGGATGGGAGAATTCTTTCAATGGTTGCTTATCTACAATGATGCGAACTCGGTATACTAGAAGTAGTGTTCTCGATATCCGGACATACCTAATATTCGTTATTTGTATTCTTGCAGAGTAGACCAACGTTATAAACCCGTAGCTGCTCGACATTCCGGTCATTATGATTATTTATTATTATTGTCTTGTCTACAGAGGAGGGCAGGGCAGTGCGGGTCCTCCCGCCGTTCCACCGCCGCGGCGATACGTCACCTGCGAACTGACCTGGTCGAATCTCTTCACAGTAGCTATCTCCATGTCGATCGGCTCTCTTCCGCTCAATCTCTCAACCCTCCACTCTAAATTACCCAAGACATTTGTTCCTACACTTACCGTTAGCTGCGTTGTCCGACAAGGCTCTGCTTGGTATATTACCCCGCATCTAAAAGCGTTGCGTCCATCGGTTGATTACCCCCTCTCTCTCGCATTCTTTCACCTTCCACCTACAACATCATCGGGTGCAGTGCAGCAATGGGCTCTTCCGATCTAGATCAGCTCATTGAAATGGGTTTTGATAAGGAGAGAGCAGAGTTGGCCGTGGCAAAGAGTGGTGGTCGTACGTACTTCCCGATGAGCGTTTGCTGCAGCCCCTCGGAGTGTCTGAGTAACCCCGGCTAATTTATAATCCCTACCCACCAGTGCAAGGTGCGCTAGAATGGCTCGAGCAAAATCAGGACAAATCAATCGATGAGATCAAAGCAGCCGCAGCTGAAGGAGAGGAGGGCCCCGCTTTGCAGCCGGGTGAGGAAGCGAGGAGTCTGGTTTGCAATGAATGTGGAAAGAAGTTCCGAAGCCATGCCCAGGCCGAGTTTCACGCCTCCAAAACCCAGCACGTTGACTTTGAGGAATCCACCGAGGAACTGGCGCCTTTGACTGAGGAGGAGAAGAAGGCCAAGCTAGAAGCGCTCCGGGCGAAGCTGGCAGACAAACGAGCGGGGCAGTCTGAACAAGATAAGGCTGACAAGAAGAGAAACGAAGTAAGAGGATTCATCCAGACAAGTGTTTTGACCATGACAGCCACTGACAAACCTTCGCCCACAGGAAATCAGACGAAAGAGCAACAAAGAATCGCAAGACGCCAAGGAGGAGCTGCAGAGAAAGCAGCAAATGAAGGAAGCAGCCAAAAAGAAGAAGGAGAAGCAGGATGATATCGAAGCCAAACGACGCGTGAAGGCCAAGATTGAGGCAGACAAGGAAGAGCGACGTTTGAAGGCCGAGCGGGAACGAGCAGAACGAGCAGGTGCGGCGCCTCCTGCCCAACAGGCAGCCGCTTCTTTGCCCACAAGCTCAGGCCCTGTGGCATCCAAACCGGCGTCGGCGTACACGGAAACTCGTTTGAGATTCCAAACGTCCAAGGGGAACGTCATGAAGACACTCCCGGTTACCACCACCCTATTCGAGGTTGCCTCGGCTTTGGATCAAGAGGACGGCATTCAAGTCCAGAGCTTTTTGCAGACATTCCCGAGGAAGGTGTTTGATCAAGAGTTCTTTGGGGAGTCTCTTAAGGACCTTGGTCTCATTCCTAGCGCCAGTCTCGTAGTGCAGTGATTTTAGCTGCTAATGGCATATGTCACAGCTAGTTCTAATAAGAGGAATTCCATATGAAATTAAGCAAATCTAGGCTCATTCATAGGGTACCCGAGGGCTTCCTTTGCACCATCTCCGGCATGGTAGTTGAAGAATCATTAATGGGAGACGGGGTGACGACGGCGCACGTGATGTCGCGATAAGGCCGTGTCGCTATCAGTTCCATCACGCGTCTGCCTCAACAGCTGCCTTGACTTCTCCTCCACCTCACCCATCTCGTCTCTCCTATATAATTCACTCTGAGATAGGAACCATTGGATGGCTTCTCATCGCTGAATCCAATCTGTATTGTTATTATGCCCGCGTGAGCAGCCTTCCTACTCTGATTACAAATTCCGTCCGGGACCGGAGCTAATCGCGTCTATAGCGTTGGTGACCAACATCGCAGTGGTCCGAAGAGCGTCATGATGCCAAACGCGACCGGGTCTACTACAGGCAATCCTTTCGAAGAACCGCAACGACACATGAATGAGTACACGGCCCAGGAAATCGCTACCCTCCAAGCACGCCTGGATAAGAAACTGGGTCCTGAATACATCTCGTCACGACCAGGTGCTGCTGGGCAAAGGGTGCATTATCTATCCGCCGACAAATGCATAAACCTGGCGAATGAAGTATTTGGGTTCAATGGATGGTCTAGTTCCATCCAGAATATTCAAATTGATTTCGTATGTCTCCAATCCGGCGCGGTCGGCCACCTCCAGGATCTCCATGCTGACCCCAATAGGTGGAAGAAAGTCAACATACAGGCAAAATCAGCTTGGGTTTGTCCGTGATAATCAGGGTGACTTTGAAGGATGGAACCTATCATGAGGTATGCCGCTCCATCATAGCAATCTTTATGAGGTCAGACCCTCGAAGCTCACGCGTTTTATAATTCCAGGACATTGGCTATGGCCACATAGAGAACTGCAAGGGGAAAGCTGCAGCATTTGAAAAGGCGAAAAAAGAAGGAACTACGGATGCCCTCAAGCGTGCGCTAAGGAACTTCGGTAATGTCCTGGGAAATTGCGTCTATGACAAAGATTATGTCTCAAAAGTCACCAAAGTGAAACCTGCACTGGTAGGTGCTCATTTCCTAGGTATTTTGTACACGCTTACTGAATTATCTTACAGGCTAAGTGGGACGTCAACGAGCTTCATCGGCATCCCGATTATGCTCCAGTCAAGAAGGAACCCGTTCAACCGCGATCAGCTCCAGAAGATGATGACCTTCCCCCTCGCCCTGCGAATGCTGGAAGAGCTAACAGCTCTAATGACCCCACGGCTTTTGATGCCGATGGCGAGTTTGGCAGTATGTAATGATATGAAATCTCGTCAAGCTATATATGCTAATTACAGTAGGCGATCTATTTGACGAAGCTGACTTCGGGGTGGCCACAAATGGAAACCCGGACGAAGTAGTCCTAGGACCAGAAACACAGAAGTTCCAGCAACCTCCCACGCCTCTAAACGGACCAAATGCCAATCGAGGACCCCAAGGGAATTACGCTCGGCCTCCAGCAAGGCCGGACTCAGCGGTCGTGACGCCGTCTAAACCGGAAAGGCCTCTCAACCCAGGGCCCGGTGTCAGGCAGGTTCCTGCACCCGCCCTTAATGCGCGAAATATCCCCTCTGCCCCGAATCCACAACAGAATTCTATAAATACAAGACCCGTCCCACCAGGCCAACCTAAATCGAACCAAGCCCCAGCCTTAGCTGGCACGGGTGGCCAAGTACCTGTCAAACGAGAGCCCGGACCAATTTCCAACGAAACCAAACAACAAGACATGCTTCCTCCCGGGAGCTCACCCGCTCCGCCTGCTTCTTTCTTCTCTGCTCGAGCAGTCGATATGCTCCGGGACAATCCAAACCCTAATACCGCACCTGCCTTTGATCCTCATGCCGAAAGCCCATCCATCCGCAAAACAGCGGGCGTCGACCACACCAAAAGCGTGCCGATTTCCCGACCTATGCTGGCAGCGGCCTCCCCAGCTACTAACAATACCCGAGACTTCGTGAATCCCTCTGCGGACGCACATCGAAGGATCGGGGCTCCTGGAGCTAGTGGTATTGGCAGCCCCATGAGTAGAGGGCCGTCAACTTCTTCTTATCGCCCATTGACACGACCCAACGTCGACCCACGCACCGTCAGCAATGCAACGGCCGCATCGAGCGGAACCAATGCCGGAAACCAGGGCATGCCACCACACAACATGAACGGCAAAAGACCTCCCCTAGGCGACGTGACAAATGCCACTCACGCCGGCGGTACCGGGCCTGTACCTATTGGCATTAATGATCCGAAGAGAGCCAAAATGGCCGATGGCTCTACGATACAACTACCGCCGCAGCCACCCCATCCACAGCAATAAAAGTTGGCAGGCGGGAAAAGAGGTTCTATCAAATACCCGTGTTATGTGATGATTGTCAATTTCCGGTGCTTTGAATGGTTACTCGGCGTTTAGGAGCGGGCCTAGGGAAAGGTCCCTTTTTTTTCCCTCTTTTTTTTCAAGATCATTGGTTTGATTTGATCTTCGTTTACATCGGTTGATATTGCGTATTTCTTGCTACTCATGCTTTCCTACTTCTCCACCCTAAGGTGATAGGTATTATTGTCCTGTATATGCACACACGCAGGGGAGGGAGGAACGGCAGTATATTAAGGTTGACCGCCGTATTCTCCATGATATCAGAACTACCTAGACAGTAATGTAGCTTCGAGAAACATTTCATGCTATTGAGCTACATGGCCCTATCGTACATGTCCACCTCCATTTACACTCCGTTTTTCTCCGACGATGATACTCGAACAGACCATCTCAACAGGTTCCCACTTGGGTCTGTGATTCGAATAGGCTTTGTCTCCCGTCGGGGACGGAAAATGGTGCTGTCGGGCGACGCTGGGGAGGGGGGGTCCATGAAAGTGAAATTGAAATCTGGAGGGCTGCTATAGCCTGCAAATGGATGTGTTAAATTTGGGAAGATGTGGCTTTTCCAGATGGGAGATTGAATTTCACTGCACCTGTATCTGATAGAACCATTATGAGCAATTACTCTCTCTGAGACGGAAACCAGGATTGGAATGGGTTCTGGAAGAGGCGAGACAGGAAAGACATACTGTTCACTGTGGGCTCATCCGAACGTCCACGTCTACCGGGAAGCAAGTGGTTGCCAAAGATATGCCTGGGCTGGTTTCTCTCTGTAGGTGCTGTATATTGCGTGGAGTCGCTCGAAAGGCTACGTGTCGGTGAACGATGGTTCTCGAAAGATGATCTTGGAACAAATACTGGGCTCGTAACATTCAGATGACTTTGTGGACTGAGTGTTGCGGACCTATTTCCGGCCGGAGTGTTGTTCGCAGATGTATTGTCCAGCTGGGATTTCGCAGGCTTCGGGGTTTGTGGATGGGTCGAAATCTTGCTTTGAAGCTCATCTTTGCATTCCTGCAGGCTTTCTTTCTGCTTTTCTGAGAGGCTTGTTGACTCCAGAAGCTTACAGAGCAGATCGATATTGGTCTGGAATTCCGATTCGGCAGCGTTCTCGCCGAGCGGTGAAGGAACGTCTTTGATGACAGGCTTGGTTTCCTGGGCTTCTGCTGAAACAGCTCGGAAATCGATCTTCCTTTTTGGGAACGGCGGAGTCTGCTCATCCTCTAGAGTCTGGACCAGCGGAGAAGGACTGGGTCCTGCAAAATCTAGACCCTTCAGATCTGCTAATGCGGGACTCATCAAGAGATCATCCTTCTGTGGTAAGCTCTTTGTAGGAGTCGTGTTAAAATCAAGCAGGACACCATGCTTTTGAGTGTTTTTATGCGGCTTTGTAGCACCACTGGCAGAGGCTTTGGGCTGGGCCGTAGGAACTGAGGTTTCAGTCTTTGCAGGTTTTAGAGCCGCTTTTGGTTCCGAGCCTGTGACTGGATCGGGGGTTTGAACTGAATGAGTCTTGCCAAGTTGAGGTCTAGGAGTTGACTGACCCAATGAAGTCGAAGTTATCGACTCGTCCCGGGAATGCTTGGCTGGGGTTTTCAAGGGTTTTGCGGAACCAGAGGGGTTGTCATTCTTAGGACTATGGATTGAGCGGTTCAAGGGAGTTGCCAACTCGTTCTGGTGATTTTTGGTTGGGGCTTTCACGGGCTCTGCAGAACCAGAAGGATTGTCATTCTTAGGGCCGTGTATTGAGAGACACAAGGAAGTTGGCAGTACGTTCGAGTGAGGCTTCGCAGGTGCCGGCTTTGGATAAGGGGTCTTTTTCTCCTTGGTCTCCTTGAGAACGACGCCTGCACGGCCTAAGGAAGTTGTCAACTCATTCTGGGGATGTTTGGTTAGGGTTTTCGAGGGCTCTACCAAGCCAGGGGGATTGTCAATCTTAGAGCTATGGATTGGACGACTCAAAGAAGTTGGCGGTTCCTTCAACTGAGGCTTCGCAGCCGGTTCAGGCACTACCTGTATTGTGGAAGCCTTCTCCTTGATATTGACGCCCGCAGGGCCCAAGGAAGTTGTTGACGGGACCTGGGACTGTTTGGCTGGAGTTTTCGGAGGTTTCCCAGAACCATTGTCATTCTTAGAACTATGGACCGAGTAATTTAGATGTGCTTTCATCTCTTTTGCGAAGTTTTCCGCTCTCAAGTCCGGAGCCGGCTGAGGATGTGATATGTTGTAATTTTCAGCCTTTGGAAGTGAAACAATCACCGGAGGAGCCGCCTTATGAAGAGAAGAAGGCTTGATGTTATTAGAATGATGAATTGAACGGTCCAAAGAAGTAGAAGCTCCCGTAAGGACAGACTTTTGAACGGGCTTGGAGGATGATTCTGGACGAGCCTGTCTGTCATCGGGAGGACAGTGAACTGATTCAGTCAATGAGGTATGCAGCTTCTTCTTGGGAGGCTGTTTAGCATCTGCGGGAGGATTGTCGCCACTATGATCATTAGAGGCACTTCCACCAGTAACAGGAGTACGCTGCAAAGATTTGGGATCATAGACACTGCGCGCCGCAGCCAGGAAACTTTCTGGGGAGCAGATCTCCCCTGTAAAGTCATGCCTGTGGCTGGAATCAGACAGGGAAACTGGGTAACAAGGTGAGACTTACGCGGGTCTTCTGGTCCTCAGGGCAGGAGGCTTTTTGTTGAAACCTGTGGTCGTGAGCAGAAAGCCGTCAGCCTTGAAACTCTTCTTGGATTGCTGTGAAAGCTTACCGCCTTTGTTTATGAAATATTTCTGATTATTCCCTTCCCTGTCTTTCTGGCGATCGGTGGTAAATCCTCGAGAGAAATTAACGGAAGGCTTTCGAGCTAAAAGGGGGTGTTTCATGGAAGCTTCTTTGCCCATGTCTTTGGCAGAAGTAGTGCTTCTCCATATTAGCACCCTCAGATAATCAATACAGAAGTAGACCCAACTAACCTGCCCGACGTTCCAGGACGCTGATACTGTTTGGATATTCCCGCCCCAGTACTATTCCCTGCGTGCGCTGGAATTTTTGGCGCTGTCTTCAATACAGCTTTGCCTTTGTCGGTACATTGGGTGTAGTTTTGACCGCCGGATCCGCGAACGAAAGCGTTCAGCTGGAGCCGATGAGTTTGCCCGTCAAGGAGGGTGTCCAAATGTTCCAAGTCGTCGGTGTCACCTATCTCTTTGTAGACATCTTTCCCACGATGTTAGTCAAACAAATACTCAAGTGGCTGTGCGCCTAGTAAGAGTTGCTTACTGGCCCACCCCGAGAGCTTTTCCCTGTTGGCATCGGCGGTGCGCTGTGCATCTGTGCCACGCATATTTGACAATCGGGCTGCCTCCAAGGATTGCATGGAAACATTTTTTGGTCTTTTGATGCCTGAGGTCGATATGTACTCGCGCCTAGCCGATCCGAGATCCTCCTGCGGATTTCATAGTCAGAGTCTGCCAACACAAGTAACCATGGAATATGCGTCTCGATAGCTTACCATCTGCAGCTGTTTGAGCCGCTCTGCTCTTGCTGCCGCTTTGGCAGCGTCCGAATCCATCTTTTCGTGTTTCAAAACGGATTAAATGTACGGAGGTAGATGAGAGTAGATGAGGGCGGATGAAAGTAGATCAGAGTACTCGAGTGAAGAACAGGGATCTCGGTGTTGGGAACAAGAATGGAAGGGGAATAGATGGAAGAACTGAAATGCAGGAAACGGTCAAGGAGCAAAGACGACTGCTACCTGCAAGCAGAAAGCTGAGGTGGAGAAAGGAAATATCGAAGGAGCGAGTGGGGAGTAACAACGTGTGAAGTGAGACAGTGAGCCTTGTGGGAGAGATAAACAGAAGACAGGCGCCGCGAGTCCTAAGACCCGGGCGAGAGGGCAGATTTGACAGGATGGACAATGGATGCGAAGGATGGCAACAGAGAGAGAGAGTAGAGAGAAGAAAGTGAGGTTGGATGGGAAAGTAGAAGAGCAGGAGAACGAAGACCAGTGGAGGGGAAGAGGAATGGTGGTGGTTGTGGCAGCAACAAAAAAAAAAAAAGGCAAACGCCGAGCAGAGAAAACAGGTCAAGTGGTCTTACAACGCACCCTGCAACGTCTCAGTCTTCGTTTGTAGCCCCGTAGAAATCCCCGTGGACATCCCAATATGAGGAATGGATGACTCTCTGACTGACCTCATGTCTGCATGCTGTAAGGTGCGAATAGACTCGCTTCATCGCTGGATCTGCACCAAATAGATACTGTATCTGGATCTACCGATAAATCTTCTTGATGCCCATTCCCAAGGCCATCGTCTGTAATGACCGATCGCCGAGATTGTGAGGCCAGAAGCACCATGGGCCTAGCTGAGACCAGCTGGAACTGGACAATAACAGATAAGACCTCCAGACAAACATGCGGTGACCCTTGGGCTGCACTTGATAATGAATGTTTTTTTTTTAGTTACGATGCGCTTGTAGCATCCGACCTCGAAGAATCTAATAATCCAGTAATACATTGAGACCCCTTCAGGGGAAGAGAAGGCAGGAAGACCAGGCATGGTGGCCCACGGAATCCGGGGGCATGTCTATGTACAAAGTTGCCTGGGAGTAGTAATAACAAAATTCTATCCGCGAAATAAGACTTCGGTTTACATTGACTAGGCACTACAAGTGCTTGCGCCTCCGTCATCTACAGAGCGAGGATCGGCTGTCAATAATCTCGTGCTAGAATATGGCTGGGAAATGTTGGTTGGGTACGTACTTCGAATCATCTTGGCAATGGCCTGCAGTAGACTGACGCCCATGACGGTTAATCCAAAGGAAATGCACAGATACGCGGGAATCTTGGCTTTCCGGCTGCTGTTACTCAACTTGATGTAGCATAGAGGCGGGAAGATGTATGCCAATGCCGAGGCACTGGTGGCCCCGATCAGTTCAAATACTGCGCCAAGATCACAGGTTATGAGAGCCATCGCCATCGAAGTCAGCACCAGTGCGGTGGTGAATATCAAATGGCGATTCATGTTGAATGGCTCATCCGGGAAATAATAGGTTGTCATGACGGATCGGCATACAAACGCCTCTAGCGGTAAGGTCGTGAGCATATTTAAGCCGAAGCAGCTGTTGCAGTTAGTTCGGCCGATAGTCTCCATAGGCTGTCAGGACATCTTACAATCGCGCAAGGTTGACCATGATGTTGTCGGACGGAAAGTTGTTGAGCACGTTGCCTTGGGTCTTCGAGCCAAAGAAAAGGAAGCCCGATATACCCATGGTCAAACACATCAGTAGCGAGACGCCGGTGGAGTAATGGGTCACCATTGCGAAGCGATCCATGGTTGGCTTCTTCAAGGAGCCATAGATGAGGAGGCTGTTATGGTCTTCAAATAGTCAGTGAATGAGATTGGACTCAAAGATACTGGGCTACCTACGGCAGACAAAAGCTGTACAAGGTTAGCTTGGTGCATATTTCCAGGTAGCTGATACGATGAGAGGGTGGCATACCAAAGGAAATCACACCGACGGCTTGAAAGAAGCCAGAGTTTATGAGAAGCAGACTTTTGACATCTCCTCGAGCTTCCGACGGGACACGGAAACCTTGGGTGAGTACGGCCACCAAAATCACGACCATACTCAACAAGGCCAGCGTAGAGGCTTTCGCTAGCTATATGGCTGTTAGATCCAGAAAGCCCAAGATCGCGGGAGATCAGACCTTCGCTATATCTCGATACAAAGACAGTGGATAGGAGACACCCAGGGTAAAAATCACAATGACGGCCCGTCTGTCGGTTAGAAGCCAGAGAAATGACATGTCTCGCAGGGAGGGGAACAACGCGCTGAACACATGCGGAATGGTATCTCCTACAATGATACAGAATGCAATCATCCCACCGAACGCAAATGCCCATTGGGCAATCGAAATGGCAATGAGCCCACTCTTGCCGAAGCAATGTTGCATCGTTGCCTGAAAGGAGTCCGCGCCGCTCAGCTTAGAGTTGACCACGATGAGACGAATTGTCCAATCCACCGCAATGGTCAAGGCAATCAGAAGCGCAAGGCCTGTCATCAAGCCTGCCTGCCTGAGTGCATATGGCTGGCCTATAATCCCGGCACCTATGATGCTGTTGGCCATGTTCATGAATGCCATGCGCATTCCGCTCCGAGGCCGGGCATTCTCCAGGTATTGCTCGGGAAAGAAATCCTCAGACGTCGCAAGAGTCACGCTCGGTGCCTCGATATCGGTCAGAAGAGGCACCGTCTGCCCTCTGTTATTCCTTCCAGGTCGATTTCCGCCGTCGCGAGCGTAATCCTCTTCCTCCAACCACGACGAGTCCTCCGACGTGCGGGCATATGTGGCTGGCTGCTGCTCATCTTCTGTATCGTCATCGAGGTCGAATCGGACCCGATTTGTAGTGCGAGGGGGGCGACGCTGTCCGTCAGGGGTAGGTTGCGATATGGCGGATTGTTGCGGCGCTGCATTGGGGACTGCGGAGGGAGAAACGGGGGTTGCGTTGGCCGGGTCGGGGCGGGCTACAAGCTCAAGCTCTTCGTCAGGGGTCCCTGGGAACGGAGGGGAATGGTCGGGGCTGTCCAGGCCCTCATGGTCAGCCAGGAGCGATTCCTGACCTTCATCCCTGAGCATTGCGGGTTGCGATGTTGCCTTCAGACAGTTGCAGCTCCACGTGGACTTGGGGGGTGTTTTGGGGCCAGCTAATCACGGTGGCACGTGATGCTTATCGATAAGGAACTATAGAGATAAGATAGCCTCAATAGCCTCAATAACTTCTCTCTTGGGAAATATTGGGACTCTTCAGGGGGTTGTGGAGGCAGCCGGAAAAGATCGGTTGACAATTCATAAGTAATAGAAAAGCTCCGGTATGGCATTCGCATCAACGAGTGGCTGGGTGGTGAATGGTGGCAATTCGGATGTGTTCCTGAACCGATTCCACATGACGCTGTTCTGCCTTGTTGCCTGTCAGGCTGTCAGGCTGTCAGGCCTCCAGGCACCTGGCAGCACCCGTTTCCTTCTGTGCGTCGGAGCCGATCCCATCTACATCCCGTTGTTCCATTTTGGCAATCCCTGTACGATCCCTTGAGATGACTTTTGATTTGGATCTCGGGTCAGAAACCTTTTCTTTACCCGGCTGCGGCTTGGATCTTACTCTCCATGCTTCAGCAGTCATTGTCACCCCGCCAGGGACTTGGATTCCATGGAGTACAGAGGGTTTCAGAAAAGAACTCACTGCAGGTAATTTATGGGTTGACAGCAGTGCCACTTTCCAATTAAATCTATATATCGCCTTTGAGCCGGAGTCAAACTTGTGTGGCTCACACTCGAAGTTTATGTCGCGGTTGGGTAACATTCTATGCAAATCGGAGGTATTTCTATCTCAACGGAACAGGCTTCAATTCATCTGGCAAGCGTCTGTCTAATGATAGCACTGCAGTTCTGGTCAGAACTCGATCTTGAAATCTCGTTCGAAGGTGACAACTATGACAGTCTGCTTGAGCACTTCCCTCCCAATTCCCATCTTTCATTCAGTTTCCGCAAAAGCACCAGGAGACCTACAGCGTCGAAAGCACCCAGGATACCGACAGCACTGCAAAGTTCCCCAGATGCACCCTCTATCGATATTGTCCCCACTGTTTTCTTGTCAACTATCAACGCGAGACTAGAATATGTCTATTCGGGTCAACATACCCACCAACTACTACAATCTTGCTCGACCCGCGAAACGACGCCAGACCTCACATCAAATACCCTCTTTGCGGGTCTAGAGACTCCACTCGTGCCCCAGATTCCAACCTCGTTTGTTCAAGTCGAGCCAATCCACATACCCACAGACAAGCTACAGTATGCCGACGAGCAATGGGAAGCATTCCACTGCCTGATTCCAGAACCCGACCTGTTCCCTGGTCCCAACCAGCTAGCCTCCATTCAAGAATTAAGCACGCTTCTAAACACCGCGTTAACAGCCTTAGTCGCAGGACAACCCACTCGGAAAGGTCATCTAAAAACACAGGAACCCTCAGCACAAGCTCTACTGCCTCTCTCTCAGATTGCGCCTTCCATATTCAGTCCTGGATATCGTAACGTAAGGTCGCCTGGGCTCACCCATGCCATTTACACATACATAGGACAGCTAATGATTATTTGAAAACACAGTCTGTGAATCAACGAGCGCAGTTCATCCCATCCATTGCCAAATCTATCACCTCAATCATAAAGCATAGCCGGGACCCCAATCTACAAGACAAAGCCATTAAATTCCAGAGCCGTGGTGAATCAGAAACCGAGGCTGAAGTGAGCAACGCGCCTACTAACACCGCTACGATGAGTCTCAACAGCCGATTGAAGGCCTCGCTTTGGCGTGTCGCTGCCAACCAAATTAATACGACACAGGGTGCCCGGAAGCATAGTCTTCCGGTCTTGGTACCTGAGGTAGGAACGAGGAGCGAAGATGAGCTGTCCTTTGAGGATGAGATCAGGTTTTCTGCATCACCTCCAGAAGATAATCCGTTCGTCCGGAGGAGGGGATCAAGTGAAGATGGTGGCTCGGATGGGTACTTAGGGACGGAAGAGGAGGGTTCCATTCTAGGAGCTACGGAAAGCGGGCCTATGCTAACAATTGAAGAGGAGCTCAGTGACCATTCGATAGATCTGTTCAGCTTTCATGGTAGTGAGACGGGCTTTGTCAATCAACAATTCAAGTCAACACCAATCTCAGGGGTCTCAATGTACCAAAACCCGCAATACAGCAGTCATAACTTCTTGGATGGTCTCGGATATTTGGGAAGCCCTCTTCTCTTATCAGATGGGTCCGCTTCGCTTGATGATCAGGAAGTTTGCGACAATATGCTATTTGAGTAGGCTATACTCACAGTATATTTAGAGTTCCAAAATTGCTATATAATAGACATTAATCTAGCTTATTGAGCGTTCTCGAATCCCTTGATGGTTGTAAATCGTCCGAGTGCTATGATGCAGTAATTCCCAAGCCACAGCGATCTAGGACGATCTGGGTTTCGTTTTGAATCGCAGTAAAGATCTAAAGATACATGGCCATATAACAAAAGTCTTAAATGAAATAGGGAATAAGCCATTAAGGGACCACCTCCATCAGGGTCCTCGTTTGTCTAATTAGACACCAACAAACAGTGATCACAAAGTTGTCAAATTTTCCGGCATGGCTTCCACTTCCAATCCCAACACGCTTCATCTTGTTGGTAAGGTGGTGGGTTAGAAAGTCGAAGATAAATAGCAAGTGTTAAAACATGCGCCGGCTGCAATGCATCGCTCTTTAAACTCCAAGTAAAAAGATTCCTGACACTGGTTGGAAAGTTCGCTTATCATGAGGGGGAAAAATTCAAGTCATCGTGAAGTCATAATTGAACAGCGGTTCGCTCACGACACCTTGACTCGAGGGGCAGGAAAGAGATGATTTGGAGGCTTGTCTTTTCGTTCCTTATGGCCCCCAGATGTGGTAGGCTGCCACAAAGCCGCGCCGGAATTGCGGGTCAAGGCAACAAGCCTAGACATGTCGAAGCCTTCGATGAACTTCTCGTCTAACACTCTAGACTTGGGCCATGAGTAGCTTAAGTATTCGCTGAGGACATCACGTAGTTCCCATCCCTGGAGCTTTCGAAAACAGCCAACCACGCAGCCGGTACGATGCTGGGTTAATAGTGAGACCATGGACTCATACAAATTTGGTAGCAAATGGCAACTAACCTTTCCTTTGTTACAGTGGACAAGGACAGGGTGGTTCGCCTTGTTGAGAAGGATTTCCAGAACGCCAACCACAATATGATCGGGAGTCTTCACAGCAGGATCCTTATTTGCTTGAATAGGGATGCGATAATGTGCAATGCCATTATCCTCAAGAAACCTCGTATGACTTGCGGTGTAGGGCTCATCCACCAGAGTACTATGTGACTGTTAGAATAGTGAGCCCTCAAAAGTGTGATGGCAAAGCCACGTACACTATAGTTTTTAATCCCAAAGGCCTAAGGGCTGGGAGGTTTCTTGGATGAGGAAACCCGCTGCGATAGATGCCCTTGACAACTTCTCCGAAGTTCGGTGGCAACTCTGGGTGCAAAGGCTCGGGTTCCATCGACGTAACACGACAGATTTGTCTCTCTGTCACAAAACAGACATATTAGTGCACACGTGCTGCTGAGGCCAAGAAAGAAAGCCTTTTTATTTCTATGGATCTTCCGCTTGGGGCGGGGAGGGGAGGATCAGGAGACTCACCATTCTGCACACCAGGCAAGCCATTACTAGTACTCTCCGTCAACGGAAGAGACCTTGCCACCTTGGTTGCCATGCAGACGGAAGAACTTGAGCTGGAAGCTCCTGAAAACGTTCTGATAGTTTCCATCTAAAAGTAGGGGAAGCTTGGTAGACTCGGGACGCGGTTATCTCGGGATAGGGAACGCGGGAAGCCGGGCGCGAAAAAATTCCCAAGCACAACTTGGCCAGATCAAGACCCTGTTGCGCTCTATCTTGAGAACTGACAGATCTGACAGATCTCAAGTAAAGCGAATCAACGTCGTCTAGGGAACCTGAGAAAGACTTAAGAAGTCTAACTCGTGAGGTTCAGATAACCACGAGAACTTGAAGGACCGGCATTGTGAACAATGGGGATGGTGTTGTTAGATGCGACAATAAGACGCGTAACGAAGCGTGCAGCCCAACCGCCAGGCAGTTGTTAAGGAGGCGAAAGGAAGTTGAAGACGAGAAGAGAGAGGGAAGAGGGAAGCGCAGTTAGAGAGATATGGGCGGTGAGCTGATGAAAAGCGAAGGGGGAAAAAGAGGGAAACTGGGGAACGGCGCTCAAAGGCTTCTGCCGGCTGCAAACTCAAGCCTGCCGACCCAAGCGGGAAAGTATCGGAACGACCAGATTGAAGACGATCTAGAATCAAAGACACAGAATAGATCTGACAGGAATTATTGGTGGGGAGAAGCTCTGTAGCTAGGTACCCACCCGCGATGCCAGAGCGTGCTTTCCTCCACAGAAGGCAGCGAGCCAGTTGCCTCTGAGATTGACTCATGTTCTCGTCAGACAGTGCTCAATCTGCTGTCATCAAAGGCCCAGGAGAAAACTATGGTTTGGCAGACAGTCAGCCACTGGAACCGACCCGCGGTTCGGTTGAGTCAAAATGATGAGTGTCGGCGTCTCTTCGATCGATCAGGAACGTTATCTCCGAGGGGTAACAAAGAAGAAACAGGCTAAAATTCTCAGACAAGTCTAGGACAGGATGTCTGTGTATGTGATGTGTGTATGAGTAGATATACATAAGGACGAATGGAAAGAAAGCCAGTGGTTGATGTCTACGCTCTAAACAAAAAGCAAATATGACCCAAAAAATAGGAGGAGGGAAGATCAGAACTTTGCTCTATGGCACTTCTTCGTCACCAAGTCCGAACATCCTAATAGAGTTGTTCCATGCACTACAGAAGATTAATCAGTTCAACTTGACTTCCGCGGAGTGGATGAGACAGCTTATGGGAAAGCACTTACGCTTCGCAGACTTCCTCCACGGTGATGTCCTTGACTTTGGCGATGACATGGGCGACATGAGAGATTGCCACAGGTTCGTTGCGACCCTTGACCATGCATCCTTTTTGCCATCTCTCCTTCTTGACGGCCTTAGGGAGTGCTGTTGCTCCCTCCAAGTACTTGGCCGATGCGTGGGAAGGTCGAATTTCGCACTGCGTTCAAGTACAGTCAGCAACCCAACTTTATCGCCATGACAAGTGCCGGAGATTTCACAAACCCAAGGTCCATCTGTTTCGATCTGAATTCGGTCAAGCGGAATGGCTTTCACCACTTCTAGGTTTTCTTCGGTCTTCAGGCTGCATCCGTTGACCCCGATGTCCAGGCCAATGGCCACCATCCGGTTCATCTCCTCCAAAGTGCCTGTAAAGCTATGAACCAATCCGCGTTTGGGAAGTTTCGCCAGTCGAGGAGTCAGCAGCTTCTCGAAATCATCACTGGCTGCTCGTGAGTGGAGGAAAAGAGGAAGCTGGATCTCCACCGCCAGATCTAGCTGGGCCTCGAAGTATTTGAGTTGAGGTTCTTTTGGACTGAGGAACAAGCGATCGTAATCGAGGCCTATCTCCCCAAAGGCAACGGCGTGTCCTGCTTTCTTTGCCTTGAGCGCCATGGTCTTTACTTCGTCCAGCATCTTCGAGGCACCACCGGGATACTCATCGAATAGTTTTGCTTGACACGGATGTACTCCAACCGTCGCATAGCAGAAGCCCGCTAGATTTTTGCATGTCAGTCAACTCAACGGAGCATAAAGAAGACGCTTCATGAAGGTAATTCACATACGATAATTCTGGGCAAGTTCAACAGCACGTCGAGATTCTTCCAGGTCCGAGCCAGTGACCATGAACTTCTCGCAGCCTCCATCCCGCGCACGCTGGATGATGTCGTCTAGATCATTGTCGTGGACCTGTCTGCCATGGTACTCTCCTCTGAAAACCGGGTCACTGAGATTGATTCCAATCTAAGGTTGAAAAAAAAAGAAGGTCCCATAAGTTACGAGAGCTGGGGGAGGAGGGGGTTCATATTAGGAGAGGCGAGCCTACATCGACGTATCTTAAAGGCTTACTAGAGTCGCCCATTTTGACTGGTGAGATGTTGCCGGGGCTGTCTGTAGAGAAGCTTCGCCTGGCTTCAGCAGTAAAGAGAGGCTGATGCGGGACAAAGAAACTACTACAGAATGCTGCGTCGAAGGTAAGCTCGAGGATGGCATCGTTGGCAGATGCGGAACATACCTGGTCTAGAAAGAGACAGGTGTTGATGCGACCGTGCCGTGTGTTTTACACAGCCTAGGAAGGACGTCTTACTATTCCTGAGTGATCTCCAAGGAATGCCTACCCCAAGAGCCACGGGCATTGAAACGCGAGTTTGTGACTCGAATCGATGTTGGAGGGGAAATCTTTGGGATCCCAGCCACGGTCGGCTGCGCCTCGGTGGCTGGTGAGTGTTATGTAAGCAGTCCTCGGCGGAGGTCCGATCTCCAGGCACTCAGGCACTCAGGCTGTCTGGCTTACAGGCGCCTATACAGGCACCCCTTCGGTTCCAACAACTCTTCCCTCTTCCCTACTCCAACTTCTCAGGGTCGATCCAGGTTGCGACCCCAGCGTCACGCTTGGCAACTGCCTACTGAATACAAGTATGGCATATGCTAGGCATCAACCCGCACTCAGCACCGAATACCAAACACCGATGACGCGGAATAGTAATCGTCCCCATCTGGCTGGTCTGCCGATTGACTCCGGAACTAAGACCGCACTCCAGTCTCCACATCGCTGGCCTGATAAGTTGATAACGCGGAGCAACTGCGTTCTCCCCGCACACTAGGACATATTTCTATTTCTCCCTCGGTCTTGATTGCACCGTCCTGGGAATAACATTGACCGGGTCGCATTGAACCGTCGACAGACTGGAATGGTGGCTTGGGAGAGATTGAGGTTACCATGACAGATAACAAACTGGTGTCGACCAAGCAGGTCGCGGAGCATAATACCCCCGAGCAATGTTGGATAGTGGTCGACAATCAAGTGTGGGATGTGACCGACTTCCTCGCGGATCACCCAGGGGGTTCCAACAGTAGGATCAATTCTACCTAGTTGATAGGGGTATGCAAAGACTGATCTTCGACAACTCCATGAACTAGTTATTCTCAAATATGCTGGTCGCGATGCCACCAGGGCTTACTCAGAAGTCCACACCCCCGGCGTCCTCAAATCCAATCTACCACCGCAAAAGTTTATAGGCGTGCTGGACGAGTCCACCATCGACGATGACTGGGCGAAGGAGCCTCCTGCGGAGAACGCGCGGTTGATCATCGAGAATGAAAAGCCACCACTCCACACGCTGATCAATTCGTACGACTTCGAATTAGTGGCGTCCAAAACCGCCAGTAAAAAGGCATGGGCTTTCTATTCCAGCGCGGCGACGGATCTTCTCACACGCGACTCGAACAAGGCTTGTTTCGACCGGATATGGTTTCGTCCGCGAGTGTTGCGCAACGTTCGCATGGTCAACTCCAAGACGACGATGCTGGGGGTAGATTGCAGTTTCCCATTGTTCGTGAGCCCTGCCGCCATGGCCAAGCTCATTCACTCGGAAGGAGAGCTGGCAATTGCCAGAGCGTGTGAGAGCAAAGGAATCATGCAGGGCATCTCCAACAACTCTTCGTACACGATGGACGATTTGAGGGAGGCCGCTCCGTCGGCTAGTTTCTTCTTTCAGCTGTATGTAAACCGGGACCGATCTAAATCGGAGGCACTCCTTCGGCAATGCTCCGCAAACCCTAACATCAAAGCCATCTTCGTGACGGTGGACGCCGCCTGGCCGGGTAAACGGGAGGCAGACGAGCGCGTCAAGGCGGACGAGACTTTATCGGTACCCATGGCCCCGTCCAAGGCAAAGAACGACAAGAAAGGAGGCGGCCTGGGACGGGTTATGGCCGGGTTCATCGACCCCGGATTGACGTGGGAGGATCTGGTGTGGGTACGAAAGCATACCCATATTCCCGTCTGCCTTAAGGGCGTGATGTCTGCCGACGACGCCATTCTCGCGATGGAAGCCGGTCTGGACGGAATTCTGCTGAGCAACCATGGCGGGCGCAACCTTGACACTAGTCCGCCATCGATAGTTACCCTGTTGGAGCTGCAGAGACGTTGTCCGGAGATTTTCGACTGCATGGAGATCTACGTGGACAGTGGGATCCGACGCGGCACAGACATTCTGAAAGCCATCTGTCTGGGGGCCACTGCCGTTGGCATGGGCCGAAGCATGCTATTTGCTACCAACTATGGCCAAGAGGGGGTGGAACATCTGATAGACAGTAAGTAACGAGCGACCCTTACCCTCTTGTTGGTGGACAGCCGTTGAGATATCATACCACAGTTATGAAGGATGAATTGGAAACGGCCATGCGCAATACTGGCATTACTTCCCTGGACGAAGCCGGCCCCGACCTAGTGCATACAGGGGACGTCGACCACCTGGTGCCCCGTGCCCGGCTGCATCCATACGCGCGCAAGGTCGCCAAGGGTCGTCGACCAGCAACTACTAATTCCAAGCTTTAGACATACAGCTGTACTGACAGCCCGGTTGTTTTCTATCACAGGCACTTCATACATTGAGCCCTTGCGCATGTGAATGTATCTAAAAACATGTGTATGTGTATATCGCCGACCAACCCGAGGAGAGCGAATACACCCGAGTACATAGATCAATGCAATGGAGTGCATACTGCATAGCCCTGAGATGCCGAGGTTGGAGACCCTTGGCAAGAAGACTCGAGTCTGACTGAGACTCTGAGTCAGAAGAGCCAGGAATAGGAGAACAATAACTATTCCTACTCTGTATTAGCATGAAGAACCACTCCGCAAAGGATCAGCCTCACGTGCCGCTCCACTCACCGCCTCTCAACAGTTGAGAAGAAAAGGAGGCAGTCAATCAGCGCTAGTCGGGCTGATCCTCTTCCTCTTCCTTTTCCTCTTCGTACTTTAGGGTCCTACGGAGTGATGCCAATCATCCCCGTCGACTCTCCTTCCCCCGCGGACCTTTTTTTCGAATCATTGCGTCACCGTCCGGGGGGAACGGAGAGTTTCCTACCTTGAGTCGGTGAAACACAATCGAACAATTAAGACACACCACACCACCTTGTCGGGGCCGGGGACACGTTAGCATCCGTCCTACCTGTGTTTCCTCTTTCGCTCACCCGAAGTACAGTACAGTACGTCCGGAGTATACTCCGTATACGAAGCAGATTTATTTATCGTTAATGGTTCGACCGGGCCCTCCACGTCATGGCCGGTTTCGATTACACATTGACTAATAGTAATGACTACTCCGTACTTCGTTAAGAGTTTTAAGACAAGTCTCATGGACGCGCTGAATCTACCAAGTAAACCCACCCGCTCGTTTGAGCTGGCAGCGTCCTTCCCAAGGCTGCATGATTCTTTGGGGGTGGTGGTGGTGATCGGCCGTTTGGTCGTTAGCTCCGGGGCTAGCGATATCGAATGGTCGATAGTAACGATAAGTAACCATCGCGGGGTTGTCTGGTAGTTTTCGTCCTGGATCTGATCTACCATACCACTAACTGTAATCGATAGGAGGGAGGTCGATTATCTATTCCATTTACCGTAGTAGTAGAGAGGAAAGATCGTCTAACGCGGTCTCGATCATACTGCACGATCGCTGATTTTCCCCGACGTGTGATACGGTGACAGCACAGCGAATGCATCCAGCGGACGGGGATGGGATGGGAAAGATGGACGAGAAGGAGGGGAGCGACGAGGGCGAGACAGGCTGAGTGGTCAATGAGACGGAGGAGATCATCAACTGACCTTCCCTTCGGCATAAACGAGGAGTGCTGGAAATCTTCGCATCGCCTGATCGATTGGCTGCTTGGGGTCCTGTGGCGCCGGGGGGGAGTGCAAGCTTGACGGATTGGAGGGTTTGTGATTGCTTAGTATTCCTGAATATTTGATTGATGGATGGTAGTTGATGCTGATGCTGATGCTGATGACGATGATGATGGACGCTCGACAATATGCGGGGATAAGGTACCTCAGCAGTAGGAGTAAGTAGTTAGTAACCAACGATAGTGATAACTAACGGGATACCTCCAGGCTTCCAGAGAAGAGCAAGAATAGGAAGAAGGCCAGACCAAGCCTGGGCGCCCCACCGGGTGGAGCCCACCCAGTCTCTCCTCTACTGTGTAGATTGAATACTTTCTTGCTCGACCTGACCTGCGCATCCCCAACCAAACCGTCGCCCTCGTCTCGTCGCCCTTTAAAGTTGTCCTCCCCCCTTTCTCTGCTCCTCTTCTTTCTTCTTTCTTCCATTCTTCCTCCTTCTTCCCCCCCCCCTCGCTGTGCTCTCCGGACTTCTTCTTGACCAAGCTCTGTCCTACCTGCCCCTTCCTGGTACTACCCCAACTACTACTACATTCCTCAGTTCCATCCAACTACTATTTATTTATCCTTGGTTCTCTCTTCCCCGTTGCTCGGTTCATCCCAATCCATCCCAGTCTATCACAGTCCATCAAAGCTTCATACCTTCACATCACATAATAATGGCTGCTCCCCGATCAACGTCATTGCGTGCCTTGCGCCTGCTGTCCCAGCAGCATACTGCCACCCCCAGCCTTCGTCGAGGGCTACACATCACCGGTGCCAACTCAGCCCAGCCGGCCAATGTCTCGGACAAGAACTCTTTGTATGCTGCTCGCAGCCTGCCGGACCTTAAGAGCGAATGCCAGAGAAGGTCCTTGAGGGCCAACGGCAGCCACACCGAGGTATGCTTGAATCCCAAATCCTGTCTACAGTCTGTTGCTCTTCTTATATTTCCGAGTAACTAACCACCCTTTGCTCATCCAGCTGGTCGAACGCCTGGCCAACCATGACTTCCTCCAGTCCCGGGCCTTCAGCATTGCCATGCGGAGAATTAACGGCAGCTCCACTTCCGAGTAAGTTTCCCATCTACCCGTCCGGAGATCATCAACCCTTCCCTCGGCGAAACGGCAGCCAGACTGACATCATCGCTTCCACCCTAGGAAAACCTCGGGTCGTCAGTTCAACACGTCGCGTGCCCAGAAGGCCGTGAATGACTCATCGACCGTGGACTTTGCCTACCTGCCGTCCCTGGCGGACATCGACCCTCCTGCTCCCCGCGCCGATCTGCGCATCCCGGTCCTTCCCGATGCCTACAACCACCACGAGACCCCCCAGGACACAAGCTCGCCGATGAGGCCCCAGGTCTACACGGTATCCGGGGAAGGGGCCGAGGTCTCCGTCAGCCCGATGACGGAGGTTGTGGACAACCTGTCGGTGGACATCGACCCCTTCTCCTTGACGGAGACGGTGGGCAAGTCCCGTTTCGAGGCCGAGCTGGAGCAAAAACAGAAGACGTCCGGCGAGCCCGGAATCGTCAGAGAACTATGGTCGGGCATGTGGGAAGACATCTTCAATCCCAAACAGTCGAGTCATCAGAAACAGTGATTGGGATCGTCTTGTTGATTTACATTAGCGATATATTACTTGTCACAGCGTGACCATGTTTCATAATTCAACGCCTGAGGCTTTGTCCGAGGTATCTTTTGTTTTCACAATCTACTCAGAGTATGATGCGAAGTCTCGTATGATCTCAACGCAACTACTCTAGGATATTGCCGTCTTCGGCGGAGCTAGAACATGGCTACTGCTAGTAAACCATCCCAGTTCCGAGGTCGGAAATGCTACAGCCCCTTGGCGATCGGACAATCTAATCTCGATAGATAATCAGTATTTAACCTAGGCAAACCGTGAAACAAACACAGTCGGAAACTGGGGAAGACTGAAGACGCAGAAGTGGGTTCCATTCTCCGATCTCTTCCGAGGCGGTGGTTCTCCATGTGAATTGTGTATCACATGGAGGGTTTTTCTTATGCAGTGTGAAGCAGCATATAGAATGCATCCCCAGTACAGTGTCCAGTTCAATTCTACACACAGGATAGAGTCCTTCGTTATGCATCAGTACAATAGATATTCAATACCCCTGTACTTCGGACGATCGCGTCTTTTTTAGAGTAGCCGTTAAGCGGCATTTCGTCATCGACTCTACCTTTCCTTACAACGGGATGAAGATTCAACTATCCATTCTGGGCATCTCAGATAGTCTGAAGGGAGGAAACGGAGTCCCGTGACATCACCGTCCACTTCTGTCGACTTCTGTCGACTTCTGTCGACTTCTGCTGACCTCTCCTTGATCCGATCCAATCCACAACCTGATCGAGTCCCATCCGGCCGATGCATTCGTCGAAGCTTGGCGCATCGTCTCCACCAGACCTTAAATCGCCTTTCGGACGAGAGAGAGAGCCATTGTCAACTGAGGTCATAATGAGAGCACATGGCAATGTCGTCTTACTCAGTACATGGGCTACAAGCTACAGCCCGTTTTTTTTTTATCTTCTTATTTGCATGGTTATACATAGACTGATAAGAACAAGAAGTGACAAATATATTGATTACTTGACTGTTGAAGATGAGCGACCCTACCAACCCCAACATTCAGCATCGAACCACGCCGCAATGGAGCCTCTACCAGCGGGAGAAATTCTGGAAGGTCAACGAGGGTCAGACGGTGCCGTTTAACACCGGTATGTCTTTTTTGTTCATGGCATTTGATACTATGCCATTGTACTCTCCTTTCCAATATCCGAACTGATAACTGATACCATATAGATCCCCAAAAACTCGAAGAACTAGCCCACCAGAAACTCAGCCAAGGCGGCTGGCTCTACGCCTCCTCGAACGCCGGCATGTCCCAGACACACCAGGCAAACCGACAAGCCTTCTACCGCCACCGCCTGATCCCCCGCCAGCTAGTCGACACCAACCGCCGCGACACCACGACTGAGATCTTCGGCCACCGCGTCTCCGCACCCATCGGCTTCGCCCCCATCGGCATCAACAAGATCTACCACCCAGCCGGCGAAGCTGCCGTCGCGCGCGTCGCCGGCCAGCTGAACCTCCCCTACTGCCTGTCCACGGCGGGATCGACGCCCATCGAGACCGTCGGCGCCGCCAACGGACCCCCCGGCACGACCCCGCGATTTTTCCAGCTGTACATGCCGCACGACGACGAGCTGACGGTGTCGTTGCTAAGACGCGCCTGGGATTCCGGGTTCGATGCCCTGATCCTCACCACGGATACCTGGCAGCTGGGCTGGCGGCACGACGACGTCGCGCAGTCCAACTACGCCTTCTATCGCGGTTTGGGCGCCGACTTGGGCCTGTCGGACCCGGTGTTCCGCGAGCGGTGCCGCGAAGACGGCATCGACCCGGACGAAGACGTCGTGGCTGCGTCCACGAAGTGGATTGATTCCGTGTGGCATGGGCGGGCGTGGTCGTGGGAAAAGATCCCCTGGCTGCAGGAGCAGTGGCGGCGGATTTCCGGGGGGAGGCCGTTCGCGATCAAGGGGATTCAGAGCGTACAGGATGCGAGGCGTTGCGTGGAGTACGGCGTCGATGGGATCGTGGTGAGTAACCATGCCGGGAGGCAGGTGGATGGCGCGGTGGCGAGCTTGGATGCGTTGGAGGGCATCGTGGACGCCGTGGGGGATCGGATCTACGTGATGTTTGACTCTGGGGTGCGCGGGGCCAGCGACGTGGTGAAGGCGTTGGCGCTGGGGGCGAGGTTTGTGTTCGTGGGGAGGCTGTGGATCTGGGGGCTGAGTATTATGGGCGAGGAAGGGGTGCGGCATGTGATGCGGTCGTTGTTGGCGGATTTCGATATCCTAATGGGGGTGGCGGGGTTTAATTCGGTGGAGGAGTTTGATCGGTCGATTTTAGGTGGGTTTTTCTTTTCTTTTCTCGCTTGATGAGATGCATGGGTTCAGCTGACATGTCCGCAGAGTCATACCCAAAGATATATTCGTTGGTTGCAGATAAGGTGCTGTAACGAGTATAGGAATGGACGATAATGATATTCCAAAGTGCCAGATCTGTTAGATATGGATGAGATATGATTACGTATGTATATGAATGAAGATAGATAACACGGCAGGACCATGTATGAACAGAATGCGGTCTCACCACTTCTCTCTATTTCTAAATCCCCAGTCCGACCACACACATCGCAGCCACTACAGACCAGGACATCCTTGGAACGATCCCAGCCGCGTCGCCCGTTGATTCCGTCTCGCTGGCCGCGCTTCCGGTCGAGGTAGCAGTCGACGTGGTCGAGGAGGAAGCAGAGGCCGAATCCGAATCCGAATCCGAATTGGAACTGGACTTGGAATCCGAATTCGAGCCCTTGCCACCGTCCGCTTTCGAATCCTTATCCCCAGGATACGCCCGCTCCGCCAGCCCAATGCGGTCCTGGTCGTAATCAAACACCGTATACACGTTCTTCAGGAACACATCCCCCACCATCCAGACGTCGTCGCCGAACAGCGCATTTCCCACAATCGTAGACACGCAGCCATCCCCCGACTTCGATCCCACATAGTCCTTGGGCGAGATGGTGTAATTGACCCCGGAGAAGCCGAGCTGCAGCTCGACGGAGGAATCGCACGGGATGATGTGGTTGCGCTCGCCGTTGGGCTTGGCCCCGGGGATCTTGCCGTTCAGCACCTTGGAATCGGCGGGAGGTATCAGCATGTACGAGGTGCCGGTGTCGAGGAAGGCGGATTTCCCGGAGAAGCCGCAGGCGGAGCCATCGACGGAGGCGTCGTCGAGGGGGATTCGCCAGTGGTCTTTAGACCCGACGGTGTTGGTGTAGGTGATTTTCCCTTTATACTTGGAGTCGTCGACGCCGCCGAAGGTGACGGAGCCGTCTTGGACCTTGGCGGAGCCGCGCGAGAGGGCGAAGCTCACGATATTGGACGGAAGCAGCTTCTGCTTGGCCACGACGTCCATGAACGAGTCGTGGCCGAACACGCCCTTGCTGGTGCGGCCCAGCCCAATGATACCGTCCATGGGGTAGGACTGCAGCTCGTCGGAGGCCTCGGAGGCCAGGCCGAAGGTCATGTCGACGGTGACGTTGGCGATGGTGAGGGAGTCGGAGCCGAGCAGCCCGCCGACCTTGCCGGTGCCGTAGCCGATCTTCCACTTGTCGTTGGATATCTTCAGGCTGGAGGAAGCGGCCTCGCCGAAAGTGTTGTGCACCTGGCAGGCCTTGGAGGTGCAATCGGAGGCGTACAGCCAGGTAATGGCGCCGCCGGTGTCCAGCATCATCCAGAGCGACTGGTCCTTGGAGCCCACCTGCACGGCGGAAACGTAGGAAATGTCTTTGCCGTCCTGGCTGAGGGGCGTCGTATTGGGCTGGGACGAGTTCTCGGAGCGCACGATCTTGTAGCGGTTGTCGCGGCGGTCGAGGACGGGGAATCGACGCATTTCTAAGGTCGTAGGCAGCTTCTCGCCGGCGGACGACTCGACGTCATCTTCGAGACCGTCGGTGAGGGACCAGGGCACGAAGCGACGCTCAGGCGAGCTGGAGGGGGAGTCATCGGAGACCTCCAACTCAATGGTATAAGGGTAGAAAGCGTTGACGCTGGCGGAGAGATAGGGGATGGCGACGAGCAGCCATCGTAGAGGAGGATGCATTTTTAGTTGTTTGTTTCCTCTCGGAGATTTATTCCATGCAGATAAAGATAGGTATGGATAAGGTCCATGCAGATTATTAAATAGAGGGAAAGAGAGTAGATCTAATCATGCCAATTGAGGTGTAAGGATCTATGTAGGAACTATTGGAACGTGTAAGCAACGATGCAGAAGGATATAAATAGAATCGAGGCGAAGTCGAAGTAACAGAAGGAAATGCTAAGCGGGCGCTGAGTAGACAAAGGAAGATGCCGGTAGACGATGATATAAAAAAAAAAAAAGAACAGAAAGAAACGAAAAGAAAAGAAGAGAGGCTATGCAGAGAGTGTAGAGGAAAGAGAGGAAAGAGAGGAGAGAAAAGACAGAAGAAGGACGAAGGATGCAAAAGAGTCAAACGCTGCGGCCTCGACTTCTTCTGCTCTTCTGCTCTTCTGCTCTCTTCCTTGTTCTGCTGCCGACCCTTAAATTGACCCAAGAACCCGATCGGCTGCGGGCACTTCGTCAGCCTTCGTCATTGGGCATCGCCAGAAGTCTAGAGCCCATCAGTTCACGCCTGGTGGATCTTGCAGTGGGGATGTGGAGCGGCAATGTTGGTCTCGTCCCCCTGAAGTCTGGTGAAGTTGTGCTGCGCGAGTCTGACAGCCCACAGTATGCGTACACTCTGTACACAGTTCCAACATTCCCTGCGACCGCTCAATGGCCCAGTTCCAACCGCCTCTGCCTCCGAAACTGTGCCACTCTTCCAAGAAGTCCTGCCATGCCCAATTCAAGATCATCTGCCCCCAACGGCGCCTGCGGATGACGGTTACATTGCGGGCGTTTTCGTTGCCGCCGAGACGTTGGGGATCGTCATGATCATTATTAAATGATTATTGGCAGTTGGCAGTTGACAATACTCTGTACTCTCTGTTATCGACAGCCTGGTTTTCAGCTGACCCACCGTGGATGGGCTCATCTCATCTGCATGCTGTATCGGCATCATCAGTACAGACAGTACTGCGTACTCCGTACTCACCGTGTGATCTATCGACCGATGGACAGTCCGGGACTCCGTGGACAGGGAAATTGCCGTGGATGCCCTCTGCCGGCCAAGAACCGCAATTCTGCAGCCTGGCCAGTGCTTGGTCTCGTCACCTTATATCTCGGCGCGCTATTGAAACGTAGAGATTGAAGGGTCTTCGATAATAATAATAATTCGTATTGGTATCCACTGGGAACGGCTACTGCGCGCCTCCCAAGCCTGGTCGGCGAGCAAGGGGGTGTACAGGGTGCAACATGCACGATGTATCTTCAATTCCAGATATTCCAGATGGAAAGGAATCCTGCTTTGGCGTCACCCGAGATGCTCCGGCGGACCTCGGGAACGCCCGACCCGACTTGTCGACTCTTCGTCCATCTCCATCTCCCCTCCTGCATCTTGCATTAATGCATATTGCATACCCTCGCAGACCCCACGCGTTAGATCGACGTCGAATCACAATTAAATCATGCTGGGCTTAAGTACTCGACGGTCGGCCGGCGCCCCCGCCAAATGTCTGGCCTGCGCCCGCCAGGCGACCGTCCCGAGGCGGCTTTCTTCGCCGTCATGGATCGCATCCAAGGATTTCCACGCCAGTCCGTCCCAGGCCGCTTTCCGACCGACCTGGATGCCCATGCGCGTGAAAACGCCCTGGGTCGAAGCCTTGACGAAGAGCCGCGAGAATGCGCAGTCCGGCCAGGCCTCGTCCACACCGTCGGCCAAGCCCGATTTGACGCCCAAGAGAATGTCCGATAGTTTCTACAGCGCGGTACGGAACCTCCATTCCACGCGGATGGTCGGGATGCCGAGTGTGTGAAGTACTAATTGATGGATCCAGATTCTGCCGTTGGCCCAGGACAAATGGCTGCTTGATACCTATCTCAATGCCTCCGGGCATGTCCGGTACGGATGATAGATGATGGATCTTCGGTTGTAGAGCGACGAGCTGACATCAACAGGCTGGGGTCCTTGCTCATGGATTTGGATGCTTTGGCCGGCGTCATTGCCTACAGACATACCGGTGACGCAGCGATGACCGTCACCGCCGCCGTGGACCGCATCACGATCGAGCATCCCTTGATGGAGATCTGCGATCTCGAACTAAGCGGCCAGGTTACCTACGCGACGGGCCGATCGAGTATGGAAGTATCGCTGCAAGTGGCCAAGGTGCCGGCCCCAGGCCAAAAAGCGAAGCCAGAAGACGTGCTCATCACCTGCGCATTCACGATGGTCTCCCTGGACCCAGCAACGAAAACGTACGGACTTTCCTTTCCTCCCCCCAAATCTCTAAGCCACTCTGTTCACACATCATCTAGTCCCGTGTCTGTTGCACCGCTTTTGGTCGAAACTCCAGAGGAGCGTCTGCTCTTCAAAAAGGGCGAGGAGAACTACCAGGCCAAAAAGTCTTTGCGAACCAAGAGCTTGCTCCAGAATGCTCCCCGTGACGAGGAGAGTGAGTTGATCCACTCCATGTGGACCAAGGAGATGTCATACCTGAGTACGTACCCGACTTCCAACCCAGGACTCGGGAGCCAAAAAATAGCGTACTAATAATTCCGCATAGACCCCGAATCCCCCGCTCAACGGCCCTCCAACATGATCTTCATGAGTGACAGCGTCTTGAAATCCGCCATGATCATGCAACCGCAGGACCGCAACCGACATAACTTCATGATTTTCGGCGGCTTCCTACTCAAGCAGACCTTTGAGCTGGCCTTCTGCTGTGCCGCCTCGTTCTCCCACGCCCGTCCCAACTTCATCTCTCTTGACCCCAGCACGTTCGAAAACCCCGTCCCGGTTGGTAGCGTGCTGTACCTACGTGCCACCATAGCCTACACGGAGCCCCTGGAGCGCGACGGCAGCAAGTATACTAAGGTGCAGGTGCGCGTGGACTCGAAGGTGCGGGACGTGGAGCACGGCACGAAGAAGTCGACCGGCCAGTTCAACTACACCTTCCTGGTGGAAAAGGACATCCAGGTCATGCCCAAGAGCTACGGCGAGTTTATGCTCTGGACCGATGCCCGTCGACGCTCGCAGAATGCGGCGGCGATGACGGGGTCGAAAGAGCCGAGTGCTCTTCGGGGTATCAAGGACAGCGTGACGGAATAGGGGGTTTAATATCTATCATTTTTTTTTTTCTGTACTTTTTCCCTATACCATAAATTTCGCACATATAGACCTGTTTATACATACTCCCATAACATCTACTCTATAGTTCTATATAGCCAGACCTAGTATGTAGTCACATGACATCATGGGGCCATCCCCACATGGAATTAATTTATCGATAAACATCTTGATCGTCCTTCCCACAACCCATCCCACTTCCAATCTACATTAGTTCCCTCATTGATCACCATTCCCCCCTTTCATGCATCCATAGACCATCCACCCAGCCCATACATACAGAGTACATAGAATGTCCCTCCAAAACATCTGGCACCTCCGCCGAGTGGCAGAAACAGCCGCCCGCGCGTGCTACGTGTGCCACAAACCGTCCAGCAGCGTGCTGATCACGCCGGACAACAAGGATTACTTCTACGTGTGTCCTGTGCATCTGACGGATCGCCATTTCTGCTCTGCCGTCGTGGATGCCGAGGGGCAGGCGGCGAAACGCAAGCAGGAGGCAATGGCGGCGGAGATTGAGAAGGTGAAGAGGGAATATGAGGAGAAGCAACGAAGGAAGATGAAGAAGGATAATAAGGGGAAGGAGAAAGAAGGGGAGACGAAGACAAAGACTGATAAGGATGATGAAGACAAGAAGAAGAAGAATGGTGAACAGGAGGATGAGAAGGATAAGAAAGCTGATAGTGATGAGAAGGAGAGAGATGATAAGGTATGTTTGATTCCGTTCCGGGTCCCTACTCCGTATAAACACACACACACACACACACACACAGAGAGAGATAGAGAGAGAGAGAGAGGCAGACAGAGAGGCTAACTGTTAAAGATTGCATCCATCCAAAAATCCGAACCCTCACCCTCGGCGGATGACTCGCCTCGGATTTTCGCCTTGCACAAGTATGTCCACTTTTACCTTTAACCGGTCCTACGTAGCCTTCCTTCCTCACCTTCCATGGCCTGGTCTGATCTGCTTGCTTGAACTAACCATGCCATCCTTCCCGTCGAATAAAAGGAACTTCTACGCCATGCGCCTCGAAAGACTGCGTAATGTCGAGGCTGCCAAGCGCAACCGGCAAAGAATGCAGGACCCGTCGTTCTTTCCGTCCGTTCCGTCTGGCGGGATCTGACGCTGATACGGTCGAGACTCTTCCTTCTTCCTCACTCTCCTCTACAAGGGATTTCGAGCTTACGCTACTCAGCTTGATAGTCCTAGTCTGGATTGTGTGGTCCCCACCTCATTTTCTCTTCTCGGTTATGTACGCTGCACATCAGGATTCAACATCATGTCCGAATATTATGTAACAGCGACATACACGAATGTCAGCTTTAACATGCTCTCTGTGCTGACGACCCACCGTCGAAGTTACATTTCCACGGGACAACCGGGACAACATATCTTGTGAGCCTGACATGTCAATGTCTTTACTAGCTGCAAGCCGTCAGACGTCACCAGAAG
Organism: Aspergillus persii; assembly: GCA_002215965.1. NCBI lineage: Eukaryota > Fungi > Ascomycota > Eurotiomycetes > Eurotiales > Aspergillaceae > Aspergillus > Aspergillus persii. Next base: position 3,945,633 of record NGZO01000002.1, on the reverse strand, counting down.
AAGGTTAAATGTCAACCCCAATCTAAGACTTACGTGAGATAGAAGGATGAAAGGAACATGTTCTAACGGGCAAGGATTTGGCTTTCGCTCTGATGGCTTGGTTCGATCGGCGCGTTCTGCCTCGCTCCTTCCTTTCTTGTCCTTTGATCCCTGTCTGTCTACATACACCCAAGCTCTCCCTGGGGTTCCACTATATGAACCGCTTGGTCTGGAAACTTGCGCCCCTGTCAAGCTCACGTTTTAGGACACATCTACCAATACCTTACAATGACAATTTTGTGTATAGCTATTCATATACAGAGATTCTATGTACACAAGCCCGGCGTCCAGGGTCATACAGGGCTAGACACAAGGCGAAGTTAGAGCGGACAATAAAATCGAAGATAGAAGAAAACTGGGTAAGAAGGCTCCCAAAGTGCAAATCAAGGTATATCAGACAAAGGCAAAGCGAAAGAGGAAGACAATATATGAGCCAACGGATCAGATAAAACAGAATATGGCCCAAATGTGTAAACAGCAATCAACCCAAACAACCTCCTACCAGAGATGCCACCCAAAGACTCCATAATTTTCCATCACCAATATCCAGTGCAACCCAAACCAACATAAAGCAGAACGCAAAAGTTAAAAAGAATCATGTCACATCAATCACTCTCTGGCCAATTCGAATTTCCTCCCCCCAAATTCTTTTGTGTATCCCAACACCCGCCTATTTCATGGTCATGACGATCCCGGCCCTAGATGGCATAGGGAAAGAAAAATGATGTCGTTGGAAAATACACGTCAAGGATAAAAGAGAAAAACGGTATCAAACCGCCTAGAGGATCAATTTCACGGAATCTTCGACATGGAATTGAGACAGTGTGTCAATCTTCCAAAAGAAGGGTTAAAATGTGGGAGAAAACCACAAGGACCAGAGGACATGGTACACATCCCGGGGTATACTTTCGAGAAGAACTAACTCCGGCAACCCGTCTATGAGATGGGGTGGCCAGGGGAATGAGAGAGGCCTCGTCGCAGTTCACGGTTTAGTATGAAGAGCGCGGTATTCCACGAGAGAACAGAGGAGCAAAATATCTGTCAGCAACCCCCTAGAACCTCGTTGATTTTGTTTGACGTCAGAGTCCCTGGAGTTGTTGACACAGAGCCTGCGCCGCTGCTATTGTTGGAGTTCTTGGGCTCCGGGGGCGCTTCTTCCTTCATGCAAGCATTCTCCAAGATATTAGTCCATTTGCCACTCGTGCCCGCATGGCTGTGTTTGAGATGCTGCCTGAAATGATCCGCGCGGAAGAATTTCTTTGCATTGTTGCACTCCCCAAACTTATGCACGGCAGTCAGATGCTCGAATCGGCGATCCCAATCCGGTTGAGGGAAATTGGAGAATTCTTCACCGCAATAACCACACGTGTCATGCGAAGACCCTGAGCTTGTTTGGGACGAAGGGGACGATGACGGATGAAATGCCGCTTGGTACCCTGGTAATGCTGCACATGACCAAGAGTGACGTCGCAAATGAAGGGAGTTTTGATGGCGCTCCGCCTCATTCTTGTTTTTGAACCGATTGTTGCAGAAGAGACACGAATACTGCTTCTCCATCTCATGCGCCCTATTTGTTTAATAAAAATTACAATTAGATAAATTTCATCTCTGGCTGTTGGAACTTCCCCAAAACTCACCGTAGATCTTCAGGATTGTCAAATTTCTTGGGTTTCTTGGGGCAGCAATCACAGATATACAACCCTCCTATCTTGGGACCTGGGGGTTTGGGAACGTTCAAAGTTGTCTGTAAAGACATTTTTCGTGCCGTGCTCGCGCTTGATGGCTCCAATATACCCTGGTTTTGGGCAGCCCTCGCGGCCGACGGGCCGACGATTCCACTGGGAGAGCTAGGGTTGAGAATTGATTTCTCGTGGAACGGATCTGGATCCGAATTTGGCGAAAGGCCTCCAGGCGATGGGCGTTCATAAGCGGACATACTTGTCATACTACTTCCTCCAGCCGAAAGAGCAGCCGATGAATAGGATCCCGACGTTCGAAGGCTAAGTGATGAAGCAGCCGAAAGACTTCCGTGGCTAGGGGCATAACTATTGCTGACGGAAAGGTTGTTGCTAAATGGCTGGCCGCTGGTTCTTCTCTGGGAGAGGTCGCCGTTACTCGTGGTAATGTGGAGCGTGTATCTGTCATCGCCTATCGGTTCCCGGGGTGGTGAAGACGCCCTTCGCTTCATGCCTGATTTCGACACCTCTAGATAAGGCGGTGTTGCTTCGCGAACGTGGAACAACCGAGGTGGCAAATTTTCATCAGTCGAAAAGTCGCCTTCAAGGTCCGAGAACACTCCCTGATCATAGCTCCCTCTATTCGACCGGCTAGGGAGGCTGAGCGTTTCATCATACTGGGGTGTCGTTCCACCTACTCGGCGGCGGCAGGCATCTCGAAGGTAGGCCGAATGGTCATAATCAACTGCAGACGATGGGGTGCTACTCTCAACACTGGGGCTCCGATATCCGATATACTCTCTCCAGCCAACCTTTGTTCCAGGCGATACAGCACCGGACTGGGAACTAGTCGACCATCTCACATCAAGTGTGGGGCCGTCAGAACCTCCCGGTGAGGGCAAACTCCCGAGGGTCCGAGAAGGAATAGGGAGGGTCGATAAGGAGCTTTTATTCTCCGTTCCAAGACTGATAGACTGTCGCGGGGAAAGAGGTTTGCCTATTTTGGACAAGAGATGTTGATCATAGGCATCTGACGAATCTTTCACGCTGCGCCGGGAGAAGTCCCGCTCGCCTTTCAGGATGGGGCTGGTAGTGTTGATTTGCATGGAGTTACGAAAGCCCTCGTCGGCTGGCGGCGGCGGCTCGATCTTGATGTGAGCCTCGGGGCTTCTTGAGATCGGCATGCCACTTTGCCTACCATCTAGCTCGTCGATCATCATTCGATCACCATGGGGTGCTGATTCGGGACGACGGTGGGAGCCCAACAAGCTCGAGCTGGGGCTGATGGGTGCAAGTTTGGGGGTTCCGACGGAGCTTTTCGGATTCGCATGAAGCCATCCAGCGTCATACCCATTTTCCAAATCGCTAATGCGCGGTGGCGGAGGCAAGGGCGGCGGAGCAAGGGTAGCTATTGAGCTGGTTGGAATGGGCATAGGCCCGTGATATGAATAAGACTGTCCAGGCATAGTGTACGGTGATCTTTCGGCAGAACAGGGATAATCATAACGATTATTGATATCATGCACGTGAATCGAAGGTGGGGAAAGTTGCGGCAAGTCCATCGTACAGGCGAATATCGAAATATGTTATGCTAGTTCATCGGCATCCAACGGGAAATTCGAGAAACAGGGCACTAGAAGATTCATAAACGGTTGGCGGGCGATATGGGATCGAATTTGCCTCCAGTCGTCGAAGCCGGTTGCGAACACTTAGATTGCCCGGCTGCCCGATGCTTCGATAGAAGAACCCGCTTCTAAGGCTCACAACCAAAAATAGCCCGCTGCAAAGACTCTTTAAGGAAAGAAGGAACTGAAAGGTTTTTTTTTTTTTTAAAAAAAAAGGGAAAAAATGTTAAGGAGTGAGGAGGGAGGTAGGTAGGTAAGGCCACCGGTTGTCGTGGGAATTTGAGTCGATTTGGTGTAAACTAGTTGTTTGGGTCTACCAACACAAATGAACCAAGGCGTCAGGCAACTTTTGACGGGCAGGCAGGTAGTAGGGCTGAGAAGTAAACGTACCTCGCCCAATAAATTAGAGAAATGGGTTGTTAGGAGAAGTCCCAAGGTCGACCCAGCTATTCGCTACCTCGACGGCTCTCTGCAACAGTCGCGCGCAAACTTGCGAAACCGGTTGTGCCATCAATTCGCCGGACAGCGGCAACTTAATGACGGAGAACGGCGCAAGGACCACAAAACATGTTGGAAGCTTGAACTGAGGGAACTTGCGTTTTAAGTAGCCGCTGTAATATCAGACGGAAGAGGTATTACAACGGAGCGCAATCCGGATATGCAATGGGAGGCCCTCGCGAAGAGACCAGGTGGAATGGTAGACAAGGACTGTAGGGTGATTTCTCTGGAGTAAGAGAGTAAGAGCCCACTCTAGTTCTGGCCTGTAAAGAATACGTTATGCTGGAAGACAATAAGGTGAAAGCAAAGAGTGAAAGAAAGAGGACGGGGGGAGAGGGCAAAGGAAAGCGGGCAGGGAGCACGTGTCGGAAGCGCTTTGCTCGCAGGAGGGAAACAGGGAGAAGAAAGATGGGAAAGGTTGAAAGTGAAGGCAAAGTAGAATGGAGCGACGGAAGGACCAACTTAGTTGTAGTAGGAGGAGGTAAGGAATCAGGAAGGCACTGGGGGGGGAAGGAGGGAAGGTACGGGTACGGTACTTCATCAGGCGGGCTTGCAAATTACGCAAGTATGTGTAAGTTTGAAAGGTTCCGGGACGAGCAGCAGTAAGGATGTATAAGGCGAGACACGGTGGGCCAAGATGGGGGTGCAGCCTTGCGCCTGATTGGCCTTCCCGAGGCTGGGGAAGGGCATGAATGAATGAATGTTGAAAGCCAATTTATTATAAAATATCAGAAATAAGAAATGGTAATAAGAATAACAAAAAGGCTGCCGTCTCACACCTTGTCCCTTCTTTTGGGTCTGCTACCTAGGCAGTTACCAGTAAGCTGAGAGGACGGGGTGCCTTTCTGGTTGAGTTGCTCTTGCTTCGGTTCTTCCAGCTCAAACATTCAGGATTTTTTTTTGTCTAACTATAACTGTAAGAAACCACTGGACAGAATTGTACGGCGCAGAGGGAGAGAAAAGTTACTCTGTTACGGCGATGATTCAAGTTGACGATAAAGTATTCAAGATGATACAACGCTGGCACCCGGGGATCCGCTCCAAGATGCAGTTTGGTTGGCAGTGGACACTTCCAGCTCAGACGGACCAACTAGGTTGAAGTCCCTAGTGAACCAGGAGAAGGGGGAGAAGGGAAGAAAATGACCCGACGCATGGAAGAGGAAGAAAGCCCCCTCCTTGCCTTACGTAGGTCTGGTTTACACTTCGGGTCTTCCAGCTGGAGACTTTGCCGCTTGTCAGATAGCCAGGATAAGGCAAAAAAAAAAAAAAACCGGGTAGGTACGGTATGCTATACAGTTACATACAATACCGCCTGCCGAAAGTGAAATTTTGCACAGTCATCATGGACGCATCTTGACGAACTGCCAGGCGATGGGGTTGGTTTAAGGCATCTACATTCTATTTTAGCTACGGTCAATGTTCTCGATATTGACCCTTGTCCCCTGGCAACTTAACCTAATCTTTTCGAGCTCAAGAACCAGGCCGTTTCATACCTCGCTCGGGATGGCAGGACTAGAAGGACACCACATTGGAATGGATCGACGAGAGCGACTACATACGCATCGTACGGAGCCATATGAATTAGAATGTCTGGTTAACATCTATCTATAGAGTAGAGTAGATTGTGGACTGCTTTCCTTCTGCTCATACCGGGCTCAGAACGCTCCTCGTTTGCCTAGTATTCGGTACTCGGTAACTATTATAATTACTACTACCTACTTTAGCAGCGCATACCTACTTACCTAGGAAGGGTAATGCATCCCTGGGGATTCGCCAGGCCACTGGGATCCGGGAGATTTTTCGGTGCCAATCGAAAAGGGGTGGGGTGGGTTTAAGAAGATGTTCCAAATGCCCCATCAGCCAGTCCCCGTGCAGGCATTTTGAATTTATTATTGATCAATTTCATTCCATCGCTGAGATCGTCGCTATCAAGGTTGCCCGCCTATCTAAGGTAGCGTTCTAGTATATCTAGGTCAGTATCTGGTCTCTGATATCGACTGATCCCAGATCGACTGCCTGTTGGAAACTCCACGAAAAGGCGAATGAGTCAGAGGGCGAAAGGGATGTCTTTGGGATGATTCTGTTCCACCTAGACCGATTCCAGAGCGGTGTGCATCACCCAGGCTAGCCGGGGGCTTCGGACTGGAGACGGGTGGTTTGGAATGAGGCAGTGCTGCTAGATTACCTGCTCTGCCACTCGACGGTTGCTCCAGTCGACCCCATCACGCTATTGGAAGTCTGATAATATTGGTTATTATTTGATTATTGAATAATGTCTGGTCTTCGGATCTTGCCACGAGTTCTGCTCCGTTTGGAATTTCCTCCGCCTGGAATCAACGGAGTCTGTACTATGTACAATTCTGGGTCACTAGTCCGGTAGAAAATATATGGATGGATGTATACCCTTTTCTTTTTTTTCTTTTTTTGCATTTTCTTCTTATCCGGCAGACACCGCAGGATGGCATTCAATTCAATGTTTGAAACGTTTGTTAGATTGCCCAGCCTTCCTCTGCAGGGTGAATGTGCCTAGTGATTCTCGTTTTCAACGTAGCAATTAAAAAAAAATTAAATAAAAAGAATAATCAGAATAATAACGAATTAACGGAGGACTGTTTTTTTGGTCTGTGTGCCTTTCCGTAACCAAACAGGGAAGTCGGGAATTTTCCAAACGCAAAAAAAGTAAAATACGACTCATGACGACGTCGTACCGGCAGAAAAACATGGAATCGTCAGCGTCATCAGCGTAGGGCCGTCCGATTCCAGAAGGAAACGCCAGACTTTCACCCAGGGAAAGCAGAATCAATGAGGGCAGAAAAACGAGCGCATCCAGGGTACCGGCTAGAGTGTACATGCAACCCGACTACATGCACCCGGCCCCACCCTGACCTGCTGCCGGGCAGCGACAGCCAACGATTCCGGGCCTTGTCGAGCTTGACCCGCCGCCAATGCTGGTTAGCGGGTTCCACTAGCTCCTTAGATACATGCACTGCCACATTGCTGTCATTTGGCATTTCCCGTCGCACCTTGCGATCCGAGGAACTCCTGGATACGAACGGGTAATATCCTGATACACAAGAGAGTGCGAAGGAGGGAAGTGCGAGAATACAGGAGCGGGAAGGAGGGGGGGGAGAAAGAGGGGGTCGCGAGAAGGATCTTCCTTGCAAAATGGCCTATTGTCAACTCTGACTGAGAAGAATTACTCTGAGTATATCATGAATATGAAAGAAATAAAATTAAATTAAAAGAACAAAAAAAAAAAAAAGGAAGAAATTTCTCTGGGCCCTTTTCCAGAATCTAACCTATTTAATCCAGGCCTGATATCCTGTTTCGTATACTCCGTAGGGCAAGAATGGGCCCTGCGGTGAGAGGTCCTAAAAACCCGTCCTAATTATTATCTGGCTTACAGAGTATCCCGAAATGCAGAAAATCTCTCTACGCAGTATATCCGTACCATCCGTAGGTAGTCTCCGTTATTTTCTATTTTCTCCGTCCTTCCCGACTTCTTATTCTGCCAATGGAAGAGTTCACTGCACGGACCTTCAGGTATCTACTCCCAATCATCTCGGATTTATCGGTTCCGATACAGCAAACAAAGTAGTCCTCCATCTAATAAGGACCGTGGTGTCTAAAGCGTAATAAACCCCAAGTGAAGGGAGGCAATCGAATTAAACCATATCCGGAAGCGAAGAGGGAAATAAACGGATCTGCAAGACATTGTTGCGCTTTATCCCGCTTCCTCTGGACATTGTATGCGTCTATCACTAGGATTTTGGCTTTTTTCGTTTATTACGCCGCGAATCCTACCGTTGCCACTCGCCAGTGTCCTACACAACGTCGGCAATACTAACCATAAGATCATGTAGTTTTTTTCAAATCTTACGAGCCCACCGACCAGCACACGGACAGGACACGCATGCATGCATCCACAGGTGGCAATCCAACGGATTGGATTCATCCTACTACTAGCTTCCCGCTTGTAAGGCAAGCAGTCGGTTTTTTATTATTATTATTATTATTATTATTATTATCCATCTTTTATTTTATCCCGTTGTTCTCGAGCCGTGTGGCCAATTTACGATTGTCTCATTCTATTCATGGAGCATCATGTCGCTGAGAATTCCTGGGCCGGAGGGTAGGTACTTGATAGACACTAGCCTTGAAAGAAGGGGTTGAATGAAGAGATGCGAGAAATGAATTCAGACTATATTTAGATAGCGATGTTGGGCGAAATCCTCATCTGTCGTGTCAGTCAGACGGATACGATGACTGGATGACGAAGTCCCCTGTCTTTTACACAGACTGCGCGGTCAACCAACACAGGGACAGGGAAGGTTTGGGACAGGAAAAAGCAAGCCCGTAAACAAGGTTGAGCCAGGTTAGCATTGGAGTCTGTTCCGTAGCCCGTAGAAAGTGCCGTCAGCCTTAAGCCCTAAAAGGCTGCAGACTAAGTCTCGTGCACACGTATTTATGGCCTGGCCAACAGGACTAAAGTACGTACAGTATGTGATCCGAGCAATTCCTTTTAGTGTACTGGCACGCGCCTCACACAAACGGCGAATTTCTACCAGAGAAACTTGTCCTAACTTTATTATATTGCGTACACCTTCTGTACAGAGTACTGTGTACCCGATGGGGTTGGTCAAGCATTATTTACGTAGCCAAACAGCTGTAGTGACTTCTTGGCCTGAGTCTATTGCACGTTGTCCACACCCCTCAAATGTCCCTGCAAGCCTTTTGACAATGCGGGACCCGGTTACAGCCTGGAGTGAGGACTCTAATTCGGTCTCTGAATGTCGCAGGACGAGACCGGCGCTAGCAGATGGGAACTCAATCACCAATAGACAAAATAAAAGCGGGCAGTGAAAGTACATACGAGGGTCGCACAGACTCAGGATGATCGATCGTCATAGACGTTGTTATTTGTATGGCGCGGCGCATATCTGAAACCCGCCTTTGAATCCTTGGCGCTAAAGAAAACACCAATCATCCCCATGAAGGGCATGAGGTTATCCGATGAATTCCCACTTTCCAGTTTCCACCGAGATTGACGCTGACGACGAGGGCATCTCTTCCGATATCATCCTGCATGGGCTGGACCCTGCCGCGGTAATTTATTCTCACCACCAAGTCGTACGTACTACCTAGGTACGTAGGCACGGTAAGAGTGGTTGAATCTTCCGGCTTCAGCCAGGTTGGCTATTACGGAGTAGGTATGGACTCAAACGATCTCCTTCCTGCCCAATCGCTTGTCATACCCGAGCTGAGCATCACCCTACTCCGTAAGGTAGACATTGCCACTTTAGAGTTGCCCCGGCAAAACTTACTCCGGGGTAGATAGAGTCATAGACTGGATGTACTAGTAAGGTAGTAAGGTTGTTAGTGAGCCACCGCTGTATTCCGTAGCGGTATCACCTGGACGTAGGAAGGAAAATAACAAGTCGAGTCCCAGGGTCACACTAAGGTTGGCAATTTGAGTTACCGACGGGATGAGGGGTAGCTTAACTCATGGGCGAAGAATCAAGAAGCCGGGCGGACTTCGGTTTTTCAAGTCTCTCAAGATTCAGGTCCCAAGTCTCTTGTCAAGACCTGCCACGCTAAGTCGATGATTTAGGGGCTGGAGGATGTTTTGCGGGGACTCCGATCATGCATGCCTCAGGATTCCCCCGACCGGGCCTTGGCGGGCTGCCCTTGCCCTTGCCCTGAACCCTAATCATTGACTGTTTTCGGCCTTCCTGCGCCGCCATGCGGTCACATGCCGGAAGCCAATCACAGGCGGGCACGAAAAGTCTTGGCGCAACAGATCGCAACGTCTAACCCGAACCAGCAAACATCTTATTACTCCATGTCATTATTATTATTGTTTCTTGCTTCGTGACAAGACCTTTGATCGCTGTACGCTGTGTTTTTTTCGCCTCATCACGAGTCAGGCTTAATAAAGCTCAAGCGACTATGGCAATGGACAAGATTCCCGGCCAAAATATCTACATCGGAGGGTTAGTCTCGCCTGAACCAGAGGGGCGAACTTCCGCCATGCCGGAATCCTGATATCTTTGATGACATACAAGCTGACAGATGGGTGTGTAGCATTTTCGCTCTCAAGAACAAGGCGGCCTTGAGTCGAGCGAACGTCACGCATATCCTTTCGGTGCTACGACTGCAACAAGTGGATGACACTTTTGTACCTTATCAGCATCACCAAATCGATGTAGATGATATGGATGATGAGAATCTTTTAGAGCATTTCCCGTCTGCCATCAAATTCATCCAGTCCGGCCTGGATGCTGGTGGAAGCGTGCTTGTTCATTGGTTAGTTGACTCTCTTCCCCCGCTTGCTTCGTGATAAATCTCCGTGGCTGTAAAAACACGAGAAGGCCTTCTTCTTTATTTGTTTCATATTCTCTATTGCATTTTAGGCACCCTGTCCTGCATACTTTTCACCCTTGCTGTTGCTCTTCCCCTTTACGAATTCGTTAAAAGTGGATTATCATGTACTCCCCATGTCACATCACGTGGCTCCACGCTGATCCATGTTGATCATTCTTAAATATGCCTGTTTCACGGACCAGCTACTACGAATGATGAAGTGCCTCTACAGTCAAAATGTGTCTTGCTGACTCTAACTAGTGCTATGGGCAAGTCCCGCTCGGCCACCGTCTGCATCGCCTACCTGCTCCACCAGCAGCCAAGTGCACTAACACCAGAGTCCGCCCTTGCAGTGATCCGCCAGAGCCGACCATTCTGTGAACCAAATGACGGGTTCATGCAGCAATTGTCTGTCTACCATCAGATGGGTTGCCCTAGTGATGTCACAGGGCATCCTCTCTACAGCCGTTGGCTCTATCGTCGAGAGGTTGAGGATAGCGTAGCTTGCGGACGGGCGCCCGAGATGGCCTCTGTTCTCTTTGAAGACGAACAGCAAAGGTCGCAGGAGAACGCGGATCGAACAACAGAAATCAAGTGCCGCAAATGCCGGTGAGTGGGAAAAGATCATCGTTGCCATCTGTTTGCAACTGCTGACCTAAATTCGGACAGGCGGACGCTGGCAACCACGCCATTCGTCATTCCGCATGGCCAGCAGAAAGGCGCGAACGCATCGAACGACTGCGCCCATATCTTTCTGCATCCGCTGACATGGATGCGCCCATGCCTCTTCCCCGGCAGCGGCCCTGACGCTTCGTCTTCCGGAGAGGCACCGCTCTCTGGCCGCTTGACTTGTCCGAACGCCGCCTGCGGGTTCAACATCGGCAAGTTTGCGTGGCAGGGCATGCAATGCAGCTGCAGCGAATGGGTGGTACCCGCCATCGGCCTCGCCAAGGCCAGGGTTGACATATTCAATCGAGTCAACACGGGACATGGGCCCGGGCGGTTGCCGCCGGCAGCATTGGGCATCCGCTTGCCGCCTGGGATGAGACCCAATAGCGTTGACGAGTCGAATGGGGGGCGGGGGAGCCTGTGAAGACATCGGTGCTTTCACGCTAAAGGAAAATCAGCGTGGCTGAGCCGGCGAGACCATATCAGTCCATGAAGGATGGCTCCAGCGCTTCGAATAGCAAATTAAATTAAAAAAGAAAACAAAAGACTAGCAACACACTTGACGCGAGGCCTTGCATCCACATACGTCACGTGAGATTGCGATCATCGGCGGCACCGGAGACAATCTCACAGAGCACAACGCCACAAAGGCGATTATTTTCTTCTCTTCTTCACCGTTAAGGGGTTGGGAGCAAGTGGGTCCTTTAATCGCCAAGAAAAAGAACAAGGAAGTAAGTCACTGGAAGGCAAGAAGTCCGAGACAATTGGCGTAAAAGGGCCTACCGGATAGACCCGGGGCGCGCGGACTGCGGGCAGTCATTTGAACAGCAATATGTAGAGTAGAAAAGACGAGACTAGACCGGAGAGCATTGACATCTGACAAGTATCATACTATCTTTATATCTAGTACAAAAATAGGGTCCAGTCTAGACTTGTCTCAGTCTGACTTGGAGCCTGCGCGTGATTCCAAGAGGACCCTGTGCCGATCATCCTGGGTGATTTATCCGTCTTTCGGTTTCGAGTTTCGATAATAGTACTCCCTAAATGAAAAGGAAACAGGAGGTTGACAAGTCATCCACTAAAGAGAAGTCCAGGATTCCTCTCTTTTATTGTAAAGAGCAACGGTGTCCAATCATGCGGCCCTGGTGACCTAGTCACCAGCACCTCTTCCAATGAGGACGGCATCACCCCTGTCTCGCAGCGTCGCCTCGAAGCGCTAGAAACCTGTCAGGATCCAGGGCTCAACCCCACATCTCCATGAGGCTGTTTTAAGGCAGCCCCACGAGAGGCGGGCGCAACCAATCAAGGAGGGAACGCCGGCCGGGGATCTGCGCCGTGGAAGATCGGGGCGAACACAGCAACAAACTTCGCAGTCTTGCACAGTTCCTGGGCGCGCTGAGTAAGCGGCCGCGGGCATGCTGACTGGGGACTAGTTAAGGTTGCCAGTTGGTCATTGCGCACCCTAAGAGCCCAAGGATCAAGGAAGAGGGGAGGGGGTTCAAGTGTAGGTAAAGTGTACAGAGTAAAGGTTAGGGATGCTCACTAACTGGTAACTACCAAAGCTAGAATGTTGATTTTCATTTATTAGCATGATTTTTTTTTATTTTTTGGTACTCGTTGAATTTAATTTGAATTTTCGCCCTCCCTTGGGATAGGCATAGGATCATAGGGTAGGCTAGGGAACTTGCCTCCGATGGCTTTAGGGGGGGGGGGGGGGGGGGGGGGGGGGGGGGCGAGGGAGAGACCGACTAAGTCTAGCCCTTGTTCCTTAGCTCCGGCACGGGGGCTGTGCAAACTCCTCTTACGCAACTGGGGCAGCGCCAGACCCATGGATGGAATCGCTTCCGTTGTCCGTCTCCTTTAGCCTTACCCAGCAGTCCCAAGACCTCCCCAGTCGGGTCTAGTCCGGCCGGTACCTTAATCTGCAAAACGGTATCGTACCGTCCCTGGTATTTTTCAGTGCCGCTGGTAATTGCCCGTACGCGGACCAGACCGCCTGCGTTGCCTTCGCCGTTTGGTTCCTTCCATTCTTCCTCACGTCCAGTACGTGGTCAGAACACCTTAATAATCAATAGATCTCGAACAAAGAGCGTTGAATGAGTCGCTTGGCTCGTCCCCTGGGTTTCAAACATGGGACTGATCTTGGCCTGACAGGCTGATCAACCTGGTTCATTCTTTCTGACTCGGGAATCTGTTCAATGAATTCCTCCGAATGGAGTATGTCAATGCTTGCATCAGGTAGGTGACGTCACAACTGCTGTCTGTACTCTACCTACTCCTTTTTCCCTTTTCTTTCTGCTACACTACTCTGTACTGTGTAGACTGAATATCAGTCTACTGGAACTCCATTCTGACCATGCTGTACCATCAAATCAAATCTCGGGAGGGAGAGAAGGAAGCCCTAACCTAGTTCTTTTAACTCCGAACAATGATCTCCATAACCTAGCTGAGCGTCGCTGCTCGCTAAGGGCTAGACCGATGGTCCAGGTACCAACCCTCCATCTAGTCGATTGCAATATCAAGCTTGCCCAGTAATTGGCAGCCATTCACCAATCAGTCGCTTAGCTTAGCTTTTGACTCTATTTTCCTTCGATTGGCGCCTGCCTAGTGGTTTCTCCCCAGTATATCCTACGCAGTATATCCCATCTACGTCACAACTCACAAACGAAGCATCAAATCATCGAACTCGGTTGCAGTATTTAAAAAGAGTCAAGCTCATGAATATGACTTACAGAGTGTGGAGACCACAGCGGCACCAGTCGCCTGCCCATCTTTCTCTTTCCTACTCCTGTGCCTGACGCCCGTACCCAGTTTACTTGGGACAAGTCGATTGCCTCCGTACCTCTGGCCGATTTCACTGGAGGAAGCTAAGACAGCACTGCCTCCTTCGGTCCCCACTATCTAAGTATCTACAGGACAACTTCTCGCGACACTCTGGACTCTCTCACCGTGTCCGTTTCTGACCGTGGGGTCTTTTTCAATTTCCGTTCCCCCACAAGAACCTGAATTTACATCGTGGCGTCGGCTAGGGACCTCCTCCTCGGCGTCTAATCTTTGGTCTCCTCTCTTATTTCCATTTTCCCGCGTATGGAGGGAACCTCGCCGGGTGCGTACGGAGGACCCTGCATGAGGATAATGCTGATGTTCATGCCGGACCGAGTACGACGACGTAGAATCCAGCACGAAGGCAGTAGCCTCCGCCGTTCCTACGTCAGAAGTAGGTAATTAGATATAGGTGAATGACTCTGATGCAGCTCGCTTCCCGAGGAAATACTGCATGTGCATGCTCCAGGTGATCACTTACTTGTTTTGCCTATGATCTTGGTAGCAACGTTAATAATACACTCTACGTAATGCAGTTGGAAAATAATCATGACTTGTTCAGGGGTAAGTGAGTACTCCGCAAGGCAAATACAGAATACAGAACAGACTACCTAGCTATCGACTCACCTCTGCCCGCTCTTTCTCCCCCTCCCAAGGGATTCAATACCCTTCTTCCTTCTTTAGCCTCTGCGCCAGAAGAAGGTGGCGAAGTTAACAAACTACGTGGTCTCCAAGCTATTCCAGTCCCCACCATGCATATCATTCGTCGTCCGGCACCGTGTAAGTGATGACAGGGGCCGATTACGGTGGCATGAGCATAAGCAGGAGCAGGAAGATCGTTTAGGACCAAAACCCCGTCAATTGATCAGTTCTTGTCAGGGGCTGGCTACTATGTATAGAACCATGACGAGTCCTTTGGGTTTGACTTTGGGCTGTGCTTGGGGTGAATTGTCTGCGATTTGTAGTTTGGCGGCTGTTCTTGCTAGACGTGAAGTAGGTAGGTGGTCTGTACATCGTGTCAATCGGTGTATTATATGTAGATTAGGCGGCGTGGGTTACAGATATGTACTAGCTTGATTAAATGAGTGGGTTGTGTGTGTCTCATCAGGTGTTTATTATTATCATGTGATTGTCTGCTTTTTCCATAGTATGAAGTTATCTTATAGTTAAAGTAGAGTTATGGTTTTGGGTGATGCAATTAGTTCAATATATCGACTTTTCAAAACATGCGCCATATTATGCTATAGTCGTCGTATAATCTGCGTATCACACTATCTCTAGTTGACCTTTTAACCGTATCCCAAGTAATACATGACAACTGTTCAATGTAATGCGGAATATTCAGTTCCTAGGTACGTGCTTCATGTAGTTATGGTTCGACTTGCTACTGGTTCCTGTCTCATTTCTCAAATGACACAATACTCATCTCGTGCTAGGTAAGTCGGCCGTTTTCAATGATTCAACAAATGTCTCATCTAACTTTAATTTACCGTGACGTAGAAACTACGAGTATGGCCTCTATAGAAATCCATGGGAGTGTGCAGTACGGTACACCCTGACCATTGTTCCTTAACAAGCAAATTATGAGGGACATTATAATCTACACACACTAATATCACGACCAGGCAATTCAGAGGATACTCGGACGCACCACAATATATTAACTTATACCTAACCGCAACTTGCTGTATACTGGAATCACGAGTAAATTTCAAAAATCTATTTAAGCAGCCCCCCCCAGAACGCCAGAGTGGTACATACTTCAAGAAGTAGGTCGTGACTTTTTAGCAACAACGGTTCGAGAAAGATAAGAAAGCTCCGTTAAAAACACACCGGTGTAGTATAAGAAAAACAAAGCCTGCATTGATGCAAGGAAAACGCGAAACCCCAAAATGCAGAACCAATGTCCGTCCAAATCATCCATAGGGACGGAATGCATAACCTACTAGCTCGTCATATTTCATAGCTTGTTGGCATTGATCTCATCCTCAACCAGACCAGCTGCCTCTTTAGCCAGTCGGAGATCTTTCCCGACAAGCCCAATATCTTTGAGGTAGGGATTGAAGGCAGCTAGAAGGTCGCGGAGAGAGCTCTTTAACGTATCTCGAACAATATCTACCTCCGGGACTTGTCGCGCCTCCAGCTGAGCTTGAGGGTTGCTCTCTGATGGAAAGTAAACATCTGTCCAGTGCACATCCATTCCACCGTTGACGAACGGCTCCAAAACCAGGATCGTTTCCGTGTAGAGACGTACGACGGCGGGGACATCCGCCTGAACTTTGCCGTACTGGTCCTCCTGTAGACTGGCCACGAGCAAACGAGTTAGTGAATCGATGGCATCGACAATGGTGCACGCAGTTGAATGAGGAGAACCGAGGACAACGGCCGACAGACGGCGTGCATAGGGCTGTCGAAACAGCCAGCCCACCGGGGAGCGCAAAAAGAGGGCGACGAATGGATGGACGTTAGCTGGTTTGCCAGCCGACATCCCCGTGAGGATCTTGAGCTCCCGGTAAGAGGTCGACGCACGGTTGAAGGCGTCACGAGCGCGAACACTGTTTCCAGGTGACCAGTCTGGCCAGTGCGGAGGAGACTGGCTATAAGACTTGGCGGCCGAGCTAATAGCCTCCTCAAAATGCTGTCGGCGCGTGGTTGCTTTGGGGGAAGGCGCAAAGATGTCGAGCTCCTTCGGCGGATCGGCGAGACGGGGTAAGGTCTGTAGAGTGGGCGGAGGCTGTTCTGGCTGCGACAGCTTCGAGCCTGGCTGGGGCTTCTTTTCTTCCTCGATGCGAGCCGAGACTTCCTTGATCACTTCACTGGCAGATTGCAGGATTTGTGTCCAGGCCGGTGCGCCTTCACGGTCGATGTCGTTGAAGATCCCCTTCCGTCGATCAGGGAATTGTTGACTGATGAAAGATAGTTCCCAGAAAGCAAAAGCACGAACGGCATCCTTTTTCGCATTTAACCCGGTCAGAAGACTGCCGTTAGGATCCTTCGCGTCGGCTGTCAATGGTTGACCCCTCTTGAGGGGCTCTTTGCTGAGGAACACAGAGAAGAAAAGGTTGGCGGTCTCCCAGCAGATGACCAGGAGTGTCCCCGAGAACAGAGGTCGAAACATATGCCAAAAGCCAAAGGTGGGCAAGTTTCCAGGCGGGTCCGCGGCGGACTGAGGGAAATTCCAGAATAATCTGGCGAAGAACATGGTGAAGCTCCAGGCTGTGCGCCTAAAGAAGATCATGTATAAGAAAGGTGAGACAATGGTGACCTTGGCCGCCCGCCTGACTGCATTGATGGCAATCCGAGGCAGCGCAAGGTTAATCTGCTTAGAAACCGGCATAACGGGATGCTTTCTCTGGTCAGCAGCACCGGCAACTGGTTTGGCGATAGGAATCGGGATGTAGTCCAAGTCATAATAGAAGTGGACGACTGACTGCACAATGGCTAGAATGAAGTGGCATGTATAGAGATAAATTGGCCGCTCGTTCAAGGTAACTCTTTCGTGAGGCCTAGTACTCGGTGGGTTAGAAAAGGGCCCAAATTCCCTGTAGAGAGATTTATACTAAAAAGAAGAACGCACCTTGCTTGGTTTGCCCATTGCAAATGCGCACTCTTGGGAGCCGACCACTTGTAGATTTCACTGAACCACCAAGCCGAGAACAAATACCATCCTGCAGTCTGGACCACCTTAAACGGGAGGGAGTCTTGCAAAGTGAAAATCGGAGAGGTGGTGGTTCTCGAACCAATGTGCATCTGTCCAACACGTAGGACAAAAACAACGAGACTGGAGATGAACAGAAGGACTGTACGGATTCCACATGCTCCAACTGGAAACCATGACCATAGAACTAGGTGTGCAAGAAAGTCAGCAACCCATCGGCGGCTTTTTCTTTTTTTCCGATGTCCCTCCCTCGGCGCTTGTCCAGTGTGCTACTTACAAGATGATTTATCACCAATGAGGAATGCGATTAAATAGTTGATCAACAGCGCCAAAGCTGAAGCGTGGACGAATCTTCGGTGTAGGGCCGACGTCAAAATGCGCCGATATGGGCGCGGCCCGGCAGCCATGATTGGGGGGGTTGAACGAAGGCGCAAAGTCTCTAGATGAGAGAGAGAATCGAATCCAGTTCACAGCATGATCAGCCAGGTAGCATCACTGAGGGAACAACGGGGGATAAAAGAGCTGTGGCCCGGGAGCGCGGGGGAGGATGCGACAAGGTGAAATTAAAGCTTTTTGGGAGAAACCCGGGAGAAGCAAAAGCATCAAAACACACCAGCCACATTCACACCGCCCTCCTTTCTCAGCTGACCAGCCACCCGCCACAGATTGCATCATGTGATGGTAGCCTGCGATTCCGGGCATCAACCCCAGGCAACGCCGTGTTGATGGCCCTCCTCTCCTCTCTTCCGCTAAACCTTTTGTTGGAACTCTCCGGTATTACGCACTTCATATAGTCCACTTGCAGTCATATCTGCATACGGAATCAAGCATCCCATTTCATTATCCTAGTCAGCTTCCGCATCTTTAACTACCGACTCCCCAGCGACTAAACCCATCATGTCTTTCGACCGTCTGAGCTCGCTGGAATCCCAGCCTACTGCTATGCGCCGCTCCGACGATCCGCAATATCGCGATGACCCCGACTTCCACCGTTTAACTGAGGCCCTCTCTAATCAGCTGTTCGGCCTAACCTCGAATATCACCCGGTTGTCGGATCAGATTGCTTTGCTAGGCACGAGGAGAGATACCGAGCGAGTACGCGAAAGAGTCCACAACCTGCTGGAACAAGCCCGATCGGGCTTTAAGGAAGTCGGAGAGGGGATCAAGAAGGTTCAGACATGGGAGGACGTCAATGTACGTTAGGCCCGCATGATAGCTCCCTCTGTCTACGTAATGTTACTGACCCGTACCCTCCAGGCATCTCAAAAATGGACACAGCAAAAGCTGTCTTCCGAGTTCAAGGCCACTCTGGAAGAATTTCAAACCGTTCAGCGCCGTGCTTTAGAGAAACAGCGTGCCTCTGCAGTAGCAGCGCGAACTGCAGTGGAAGAGGGCGAAGTACCCCCCGAGGATGCCGAGGCGTTCCAACAACAACAAGTACAGCAGCTGGAACAGCAGCCTCGGTTGGCGAATCAAGATGAGGTGGACTTCCAGGAGACCTTGATCATCGAACGTGAGGCAGAGATTCGGAACATCGAGCAGAGCGTGGGAGAGCTCAATGAACTGTTCCGCGATGTGGCCCACATTGTGCACGAACAAGGCGGCCAGCTCGATATTATAAGTGAGAATGTTGAACGAGTCAACACCGACACTCGAGGTGCAAATGTCGAGCTACGCGGAGCCAGCCGACATCAGAAGAATGCACGGAACAAGGCTTGTTGCCTTCTTGTTATTCTTGCAGTCATTCTTCTCATCATTGTCCTGGCGGCTACTCTTGGTTGAGATGACTCAGTCCCACGCTTTTGTCGCACATCTGTGATGTGTTTTGATATGATCGCTTTTCTTTTCTTATTCCATGATATCCTCGGATGTACGGTTATGTGTTCCCTAAGTCTTCACCATTCCTTGTTCTATCGTTATTTCGATTTCTCTTATGATCGGCGGGCGTTTGTGTTTGAATGAGGGAAGAGCTATCTGCATTTGTTCTTCGATCAATGTCGCTCTTAGAGACGAGTATTATACGTAGCATCTGTGTTATACAAGACTTTATACATCAAGATCATTGCCCAACCCTGAAACCCAAAACTCCAGATTCGCCATCTATATATGCATCATGCAAAGGCAAGTGGACGGCGCGCGCTGCCTTTTACAATCCCGCGAACCGACTGAACCTCATCCTACAGCCCTCCAAGCTATTCAGTTTGGGCCGAACGTCCAAGTAGAAACTCAACTTGCCTGGCCCGGCATTGGCTGCCAGGCCTCCGGAGGAACTGCCTCCGGATGACTTTCCTTGGTAGAAGTCAATCACATACTCGATTCTCTCTCCGCCACACCGTTCCACCACCCAGTCATGTCGGTCAAAAGGTAGCTGATACCCCATGAGGCTATTGACACGAGCACGCGGACTCAAAAACTGGGGATCAGTACCCAGGCCACGGAAAGAGTATAGTCGGGGGCCTCCACATTTCTTGCTCCCGGGGTCTGATCGGGGACCATTTTTCTCCCACTCAAGGATCTGATGCCATGCGCGCTCGTTGACGGCGTTGTGAATTGGAATGATGGATGCTACCGAGGTCGCTAATTCAGAGGCCGAGTTGGTGGAGGAGGGCGTGTTTCCCTTGCGCATAAGAGCCTCAAAAAACTGCCTCTCGGAGGGATAGATCCAGTTCCCAGTATTCTTATCATGGCCCGTTTCGGTTTCCGCGTTCGATGGGGTGCCATGCGATGCAGCAGACGCAGCGGCATATGGCGACGGAGCTTGATGATCGGGAGATGGTTTCGTCGCGGCGGTGTCGATAGCTCGGGGTATAGTGCTCACTTCGCGATCGGTGGAAAGAGGACGACGTAATTTCTCCTTGGATTGCTCATTGTCCGGAGGCATCGGATGGGGAGCATTGCCCGAAGCCTTGTGTTGTTGCAACCATACCTCTCTAGTTTTGTGATCCACCGGACATGTTGCGGGTTGAGAGGGTTCAGGAGGAGGGGGCGACGGAGTACTTGCACCGGCTCCCATTGTGAGGGTGGAGAGAAAAATTCGCAATGGACGATACAGATCGAGGGCGAGCGAGAAGAAAGAGAGAGTAAAGGCAGATTACTAATGCTTACTCTGCGAAATCTAATACAGAAAGCGGTGGATGCCGCGTTAATTCCTCACCGCCTTTGGGCCCTAACGGATTTCCCGACCGGGTAATCCAATTATTGTCTTTATCTTCTCTCTGCCCCTCCTGCTTTCTTTTCAAGCTGCACCTCCCCTCGACGGACTCACCATGGCCACTTCTACTCAGGACAGCACGGTCTTCCGTGCCACTACTACGGCTCCAGTCAACATTGCCGTGATCAAGTAAGTTAACCCTATATCGGCATCTACCCCTCCTTAATTGAGTGTAGGTGAACTAGCTAGTGGCTTTCCGGTGGTGTTAATATATGTCTATATAGATACTGGGGAAAAAGAGATGCTACGCTGAACCTCCCTACCAACTCTTCGCTCTCTGTTACCCTGTCCCAGCGCTCTCTCCGTACCCTTACCACCGCTTCCTGCTCTGCCAAGTACCCCGCCGTGGATGAACTCACTCTCAATGGCAAGCCTCAAGATATCCAATCCTCCAAGCGTACCCTCGCTTGTCTCTCGAACCTCCGCTCGCTTCGTCAGGCTCTGGAAGCCGCGGATGCATCTCTCCCGAAATTGTCTGCTCTTCCCCTCCGCATGGTCTCCGAGAACAATTTCCCCACCGCTGCCGGTCTCGCCAGTTCGGCCGCTGGCTTCGCAGCCCTTGTTCGGGCGGTTGCGGACTTATACCAACTCCCCCAGTCTCCTCGTGATCTCAGCCGAATTGCTCGCCAAGGATCTGGCTCCGCTTGCCGGTCTCTAATGGGTGGGTACGTGGCATGGCGCGCAGGAAGCCTCGCGGACGGAAGCGACAGTCTGGCCGAGGAGGTTGCACCTGCATCGCACTGGCCCGAGATGCGTGCGGCCATTCTGGTGGTTAGCGCCGAGAAGAAGGATGTTCCCAGCACTGAGGGTATGCAGACTACGGTCGCTACGTCCAATCTCTTTGCTACGCGGGCCACGTCAGTCGTGCCCGAGCGGATGGCGGCCATTGAGACTGCGATTCAAAACAAGGACTTCCCTGCCTTTGCCGAGATTACTATGCGGGACTCCAATGGCTTCCACGCCACCTGTCTGGACTCCTGGCCCCCTATTTTCTACATGAACGATGTCTCCAGGGCTGCGGTCAGACTCGTGCACGACATCAACCGTGCCGCTGGCCGCACGGTTTGTGCCTACACCTTCGATGCGGGTCCCAACGCTGTGATCTACTACCTCGAGAAGGACTCTGAGCTGGTTGCGGGAACAATCAAGGCCATTCTCGGCGCTAGTGCCGACGGCTGGGATGGCCCCTTCTACGAGCCACTGAAGAACATCACCTCTCCCGGTGTTCCCCTGGATAGCCTGGACTCTCGCATCATTGAGGTGCTCAAGGATGGGGTCAGCCGCGTCATCCTGACCGGCGTTGGTGAGGGTCCTATCAGCGTTAATGAGCATCTCGTGAGTGAAACCGGTGACATTCTTTCTCAGTGAGCTGCGCCGGGCAGGCTTGCATGAAACAGGTTTTTGTCGTATTTGACAGCCTCTTCTCCGTTTGTGATTCGAGCGTCCTTTGCATGAAGGGATTCAGCTGAGAGCAGATACCCACCCTCATCCTTGCATTATTCTGCAGTCATACAAAAGTGGTTCAACCTCCATTGTACGACTGATGTTTTCAACGAAACAGAAACTGGACATGATTTCTACATAGGGAGTATCATTATATCTCTACATTGGCTTAATTTAATTTTCTCTATATGAACATGTGCATATCCAAGTTAAATCCCATGACAAGCGAACACCTGCAGGGTTTTGAACAACCTAACTCTATTTCAAATCATACTGGGAAGAAAAAATGATCCACTCCACAATGGACCCCTACCGTATCCTTGCTTTTTATGTTTTGTCATAATGTCATATTTTCAAATAACTGTAATTCAGATGAGTTCAGTTCAACAAAGCCGACTGCTTTATGGACTTGACCGTCGGTATTTGAACATTCTGCGAGGCAGGGCTATCCGCCGCCACGAGGGCCGCGAACTCGTTTCCCTCGTCTAGATTCTCGTTCTGCTGTGCAGGTGGTTGGGGAATCTCGGCAGCGACACCGACAATCTCTTCGCGGCTCTCAACGCACAGGTTGACCACCTCCTGCATGGTCTTCTCGACGGCCGCGGCGCGCTCGCGCATGTTGCGACGCAACAGCGCATCTACCAGCGTCTCGACCTCGGGGACGGTCGTGTTCACGCGTTCGATCAATCGCCGCACGCTGTTCACCAGGTACTCTTCCTCGTAGACGGTGCCCTTCTTGCCACGCGCGCGCTTGCGTTCCTCCCGACGGCGGTTCCGCGACGACTGCCGCGATGAGCTGGTCTTGCCTGTCTTGCCTGTTTGTCCAGTGTACCGCGTGAACATGCTGCGGCCGGCGAGGGTGGACGCGTCCGTCGGCGCCAGGGACACGTTGTCGGGGATGTCGACGCCGAGCTCGCCGGTCGTGGGGTCACCGCCGAAGTAGGCCAGCGGGTCGGTGATGCGGCGCACGCGCAGTTCTCGGATACGCGGCACCTGGGCGTTCAGCTGGGAGCGGAAGTCGGCCAGGAGATCGGTCATGGAGCCCATGGCGTCGGCGAGACCCGCATCGACGATCTCTGGAATCAGGGCCTGCTGGCCGTTCAGGGCGAGCATTCGAGTGGCGTCGGCGAAGCGAGAGCCCCGGCAGAGGAGTCGTGCGGCCGCCGGGATATCGCGCAGGTGCTCGGCATGGATGTGTGCAGCCGAGACGTAGTCACGGCTTTCCTCAGTTAGGGTGTTGACGAGTGTGATGGCGTGTTCTTGCAGCTCCTGCTCCGACAGGGGGACCATCATGGCGCAGTACAGGGATTCTCGCCAGAGGTGCGCTAGGTGATAACATTTGTATGCGTCGGTGAAGACGGAGAGGGATTCGTATGCTGAGAGAGGGTTAGCATCCCGTTTGGGGAGGGGTAGGATGTTATGCAGAGAGATTTTATGCACTAAGGGAAGGGAAAGCCTACCGATGCCTGCTTCCTTGTACTTGGATTCGTCGTAGAGGTAATCGGCATAAGCATTGGTGATATCGTGCAGCTGCTCAGGCTGGTACTTATAGAGATCGATGGCATCCTTGTACAGGACATGCTTGACTGCGTATTCTCGAAGCTCGTCGTGGGCGTTGAGCACGTGGAGATGCTTGATAGCCTTGCTATGCCGTCCAAGGTAGTTGTCGATTTCGAAATGGCGTCTGGTTTCAGGGGCCTGCTGTAACTTGCGTAGGAAAGGAACGTACTCTCGGGGATCCTAAACATAGTTAGCATTAAGAATTGATGCCGGGTGTAAGCAGCACGTACTCTTTGGGCTTGCTGAGCAACCAACAGCGTGAGTTCAAGATCGTAGAGTCCCAGAGCATGATCGTATAGACGATTAGCGTCGGTCAGGAAGCACATGTGTTCAATAGCATCGTCTGCTTGCTCAGGGGCTTGCTCTAATGAATTCGTGAGTATCGGCTCCAGAAAGTTTACCATCCATTCTGGACTTACCTCTCAGGCGTGCAACCAATTGAAGCCCAGCCTCAAGGGCTGGTGGTGACTTGCAGACGTGGGCAGTGATGAGGTTGTGCAAATTCGTGTCCAGTCGCTTCTCAAGGGTGACCAAGAATGCATCGCAAATCCGATTTACTTTACTACCCTTGACGGGAAGACTGGCTGCGGCTGCCTCTTCAGCCTTCTTTTGTAGCGTATCCTTGTAGAGTGTTTGAGATACATCCTCCTCACTGGTGGAATTAATACAGTTTCCTTCAGGAAGCACATAAACAAATGACGTACCTCAAGCGCGAGATAAATTCGTCGATGAAATCGATACGCTTAACTTGATCAATGAATAACGGGATGTTTTCCATGAATTGCTGGGGGGCGTAGTCATGAATAATATTCATGTCCACCATCTGACTACGGCAGCTAAGGAAGGCGTTCTTGTAATCCATTTTGTCGATGAAGTTCCTGATGCCGGCAAGAACCAAGGCACGAGGATAAATGGTCTCGATATTGCCACGAGGCATCTGCAAAACAACTGCAAATATGGTGGGAATGACGCTCACCAAGCGCCCTCCACGTTCGATGCTTCTGCATCTTTCATCTAATTCGGGGGTATCGAGGGGAACATCCATTTCTAACATGATAAGTTAGAAATTTGTACGCAAGTATATTGTAATACTCCTGCTCACCTTCCGGTCGGGTCAAATGGACGAATTTTAGAAGGTGCTGAGAGGTAGTAAACACGATGTGGGCCTGGGTAACCATGAAGGATGTGCAGTTCTTCGCGAGCGGGGTTTTATTCGCATATAAAGCGCCAGTCCTCGTCAGAGACACCAAGATATGCTTTAAACAATTAACAAATGTATCCTGGGGAAGGAGCCGGAAGATACGTACCTCGTCATCGGAAATTTGAGCAGCCTTAGCCCAGTAGGTGTCGGCCGTAGGGCTGGAGGCAAAGGGGACAATATCAACTTCATCCGGAGAGATGGTGTTGATATAGGAGTAAGAGATTGATTGACCAGGTTTGTTAACGTGTGAGAACCATAGCGCTTCTTGGCCTAGAGAGGGTAGGATTGAGATCACTTGTTCCGAATCGGCTGCTTGGTATACGACAGAGGTGACTCGAGTCTCCAGTGCCGTTCGCTCGATATTGGTGCTATTGGGTCCGCTGCTTTTGAGAATATAGACCTCATGTTCGTTGACGAAGTCGATTTGTCGGGGCCGACTGTTGGGGGTGTTTGACAAGGGGTAGCTTGATTCGAGAATAGGAGTAGCCACGGGCCTGGTCTTGAAGGACCATAGATAGATAGAGAAGTTGTCCTCCGTGAGAACAGCAATTCGGGTTGTTGATTTGCTAAACGCCACATCAATGACATTTGAGTCTAAGGCGAGTTCATTATGAGCCAAGGGAGGCGGCACCCCTGATAACCTCAATGGGGTCAATTTCAAGGTTTCTGGATCAAGTTAGAGATGTTTTTGCGTGCTCATGAAATGGGGCAATGAACTTACTGCCATCGATAACGGCCACAGCTCCGACGTCACCCGGGGCAGCTGTCGAGCTATGAGCGACGTCGAAAACAAATTCCACGTCGAGTATGGAGTCTGTCCAAAACCATTAGTTTTTGCCACTATGTGTTTCTGCAAGAGCACTTAAATACCTGAGGCTCCGGCAACAAAACGCAAGGCCTTCTCCTGGTGCCATTTGAAAGCAAAAGGATGAGAATCTTCGGGGCTGACTACCACGGGAACCTCTTGCTTGAGGTAGTAGTGGTAATTGCCCATCGTCCAGAATTGAACCTTGTCCTGAAATTGAACTGCGAGCACCGTCGAATCGACGTTCCAGCTAAGATGAATGCTTGACGCCCACGACAATCGTTCCTCCTCCGTCAATCGGAGGGTAAATTCGCCATGACGCAGGCCATTTCTTTCGAAGAATACGACATCAATTTTATCCTCGAGTCGTTGGATGCCTGCAATAAGATTGCCATATGGTCTCCAGCTCAGGGCCCCCTCCAAGCCATCGACCGGCTCGCTGACGCTGTCCAGGGTTCCTTCTCGCGAGTACACTCGGATAGCACGGCGGATACCGAACTCAATGCGATTCACCGCAACGTAGGCACCATCGCCGCGCCAGCTGATAGAGGTCCGTCCGTCGTCGTTGCTGCTCAATCTACCCTCATCCACCTTCTCAGGGACGGTAGGGTCCCGGAGAGCCTTGGCCCTCTTACCCTGAAACTGCGTTTCGCGCTTACCCCAGCCCACCGACACATGCTGGGACTGCTGCAGATTCTCGGGGGTTAAAGTAATGTCGGCGACGTTCTCGAATTCTCTCGTCATGTACAAGAAGGTGTCCGCGCGGGTGGTCAAGGCCAACAGATCTTCATCTGGCGACCACGCCGCCGCCGTGATGCCCACATCGACCGAGCCCACAATCTCGATCTTGTCCTCGCCTGGAAGCGGCTCCTCGCGAACGATGACGATGTCGCCTCCCTCAAGCACCAGACAGGCAGTTAGGTTGTCGGCAAAGTAATGTAGCGAAAGAACGCGATCGCAAGGCAGGTCCGGCAAAGGACAGGGCGCATCCCAGGACGCGATACATTCAAAAGCGTCGGCCGCAACCGGGTCCGAGAAATAGGCATCCTGGCGCTTCCTCCTCAATTCGATGACCGGATTGGCCTGGGTCGGACCAAATGTGCAAATGACGGCATCAGAGGCAGTATCCCACGCCGTCGCAGTTAAAGGAAGCTCATTCTGGAGCTGCACCTCGGCGAGACGCACGTTTTTAAGGTTGCGCATTTTCTAGGTAGAGAGAGTATTTACCCCGCCATGAATCCACCGTAATTTGGCGGGAGAAGAAGACGAGGGTTCAGAAGAATTCCAAACAGAAAACAGGTCAGGAATTTAAATTCCCGGAATGCTCGATAGTCCTCCTCGGTGGTCGAGAGGGAAAGATTGCGGAGGGGAAGGAAGAGCGTTTGCTTGGAGATGCGGACCGAATTTTAGGTTGATTTTCCTACAGAAAAAAAAATATCGGCCAATGACTTCATCCAGATTGAAGATGCATCGGCCCATCCACCGCCCGTTTCCCCGGCTCTGCACCACTACGCGGTCTATGGGTGTCTACGGGGTACAAGGACAGGGCCCCAGTTCAAACAGAAAACCATCTCCATTTCCCCCCAATGGGGTCAATTCGCTAGCTTTATACAGGATATCCGACCGCCTCCGATCTAGGGTACATTTTCGACTTCGCGAAACCCCATGGTGCGAAGAAAGACGCCACCAAAAGGCATTTACTTGGTCTTGTAGGTCTGCCAGACTGGAGAGAGAGGAACGTTAGTCAATTGAAAGGCACGGCGCGTAGCAGGATCATCAACGTACCGGCAATGGCGAAGGGAGCACCGAATCCGGTGACTAAACGTGATGATGTTAGCGTAACCCGTCTCGAACCACCCCGGATTGTCCATCAATCGAGCCCGGATCCACCTACTCATGAAAGCCCAGTATCTGAAGAAGAAGTACTTGGTCATCGGGTTGAAGGGGATGTTGGAGCGAGGGCCCTCGGCGTAGTGGTAAGGGCTACCGAGCTGGGCACGGGTGGTGGAAAAGCCACGGCGGGCGACGAAGGAGGTGGCCATACGGGCCCGGACAGCGGCGGCGGCGTTCATCTGGAGCAATTGGATGTCAGAGATGATGCGAAACCCGAACGCAGTAGCAACGCACCTTGAAGGGGCAGAGAGAGTCGGCGAGGGCGGATGGGAGAGAGCAAAAGCGACTATGAGACCATCGACGGGAAGAGCAGGAGCGAGTCGATTCCGATCAGGTGAGCCCGCCGGAAGCTGGGCACGTGATATGCCACACACGGCAAGTTTCGCCGGCGGTGGGGTTCTGCCGCCCAGCCATCCCGGGTCTCTCGCCGCCTTCCCAAAAGATTCATTGAATTTTCTCCGGTTGGGTTCGAGGAAGCACAAAGAACGTCTCGTCTCGTCTCAACCTCCAGCTCGCTCATTTTCCAGCTGTGCCTGCCAGGTCGCGGATCACGGGCAATGGATGAGCTTTTCGACGTTTTCGACGACCAGCCCCTGCCGGCCAAGCCCGCCGGGGGTGCGCCCAAGCGGTCCAAGAAAGACAAGAGCAAGAAGCGCCAGGTCAACGGCAATGTGAAGGACAACGGTGATGCCGCAAAGGTGACCGAGGAGGCCCCCGCTACCGATGCGCCCGCCATTGAGACTGCGAAGGAAGCCACCGAAGAGGCTCAGGTCGCTAGCGATACCAACGACCAACCGGACTTGAAGCGGTTGCGACTGGACAAGGAAGAGGATCCCGTGGTGGCAGATTCGTTTGAAACCGCACAGGAGCGCGAGATTGCCGGCTCTGCAGGCCTCCAGGCAGCTAATGATCCCTCGTCGGTGGTGGTGTCTCACCAAGTGCGACATCAGGTTGCGATCCCTCCGGACTATCCTTACGTGCCCATCTCCGAACATAAACCGCCCGCGAATCCCGCCCGAGTGTGGCCATTCACTCTCGATCCGTTTCAGCAGGTCTCGGTGGCGTCGATCCAGAGAGAGGAGAGTGTGCTGGTGTCCGCTCATACTAGTGCCGGAAAGACGGTCGTTGCTGAATATGCGATTGCGCAAAGTCTGAAGAACAACCAGAGAGTTATCTATACCAGCCCGATCAAGGCTCTCAGCAACCAGAAGTATCGAGAATTTGCGGCCGAGTTTGGAGATGTCGGTCTGATGACCGGTGATGTCACTATCAACCCTACCGCTACTTGCTTGGTCATGACCACGGAGGTAAGCTTTGCGCGTGGGTATCTACGGTCTGCGTGAGGCTGACAGGATTTCCATCTATAGATTCTTCGGTCGATGTTGTATCGTGGCTCTGAGATCATGCGCGAAGTTGCGTGGGTGGTTTTCGACGAAATTCATTACATGCGCGATGCGAGTATGTCTTCCGAAACCGACGTTGGGCTTTTTCATCACTAACGGGTAACGCAGCTCGAGGTGTGGTATGGGAGGAGACCATCATCCTACTACCGGATAAGGTCCGATATGTCTTCTTATCCGCGACAATTCCTAATGCCCTACAATTTGCCAATTGGATCACGAAAATGCACAACCAGCCTTGTCACGTTGTATACACAGACTTCCGGCCGACACCCCTGCAGCATTACTTCTTCCCTGCGGGGTCCGAGGGCATTCATTTGATTGTGGACGAGAAAGGCATGTTCCGGGAGGAAAACTTCCAAAAAGCAATGAGCACTATCGCGGACAAGAAGGGCGACGATCCCGCCGATGCGATGGCTAAGCGGAAGGGCAAGGGTAAAGACAAGAGGCTGAACAAAGGTGGCAACGAGGGGCCGAGTGACATCTACAAGATTGTGAAGATGATCATGATTAAGAATTACAATCCGGTGATCGTTTTCAGCTTCAGTAAGCGTGAGTGCGAGTCATGCGCTCTGAAAATGAGCTCTTTGTCTTTCAATGACGATTCCGAAAAGGAAATGGTCTCCAAGGTCTTCAACAGTGCAATCGAGATGTTGTCGGAGGAAGACAGGAATCTGGGCCAGATCCAAAACCTGCTGCCTCTTCTTCGAAGAGGTATCGGTGTCCATCACTCCGGTCTTCTTCCGATCCTGAAGGAGACAATCGAGATTCTCTTCCAGGAGGGACTTATCAAGGTACTTTTCGCTACCGAGACGTTCTCGATCGGTCTAAACATGCCTGCCAAGACTGTCGTCTTTACAAGCGTGCGGAAATTCGACGGCTTTAGCCAGCGTTGGGTGACGCCGTCTGAATTCGTCCAGATGTCAGGCCGCGCAGGTCGAAGAGGTCTGGATGAACGTGGTATTGTGATCATGATGGTCGGCGAAGAAATGGACCCCTCCGTGGCGAAGGAGATTGTTCGCGGTGAACAAGACCGACTAAATTCGGCTTTCCACTTAGGCTATAACATGATTCTCAACCTCATGCGTGTCGAGGGTATTTCGCCCGAGTTCATGCTTGAGAAATGTTTCCATCAATTCCAGAACACAGCAGGCGTCGGTCTGCTTGAGCAAGGTACGTTGGCATGAACTCTTACGCCCTTCGAAAGAAGACCAGAGGTGATCTGACATATACACAGAACAACGTGAGTTGGAGGAGAAAAGGGCCAGCATGGAGATATCCGACGAAGGCACCATTCGCGATTACTACGATCTGAGAAAACAATTACGCCAATTCTCGGGTGATATACAGGCGGTCATGAGCCATCCTAATCACTGTCTGTCCTTCATGCAGCCTGGTCGGTTGGTTCACATAACATACAAAGACCAAGATTTCGGCTGGGGAGTAGTTGTTAACCATAAGGCGCGGAAAACGCCGAAGAATTCCTCCCAGGAATTTGCCGACAACCAAAAATACATTCTTGACGTTTTGCTGAACATTGCTGACGGACCGTCGGTGGCCACCAAAACCTTCGAGGATCTGCCAGCCGGTGTGCGACCACCGACGGAAAACGAGAAGACTCGGATGGAGGTCGTTCCGGTTACTCTCAGCTGTCTTCGGTCCATTTCGCACATACGGATTCATTTGCCGAAGGATTTACACTCCAAGGATGCGAGGAACAGCGTGAACAAGTATATGAATGAAGTTAAGAAGCGTTTCCCCGATGGCATCGCGGTGCTCGACCCGATTGAGAATATGAACATCAAGGATGAAGGTTTTAAGAAGATGCTCAGGGTAAGAAACAGTACTGGTTTCTGTTCAAAGGATGGTCACATGCTAACATGCAGTTGAACAACAGAAAGTGGAGGTTCTCGAATCTCGCTTGCTCTCGAATCCCCTACATAATTCGCCACGACTACCCGAGCTCTACGAACTGTATTCCGAGAAGGTTGAGCTGGGTGATAAGATCAAGGCCACGAAGAAGAAAATCTCCGAAGCGATGTCGATCATGCAACTTGACGAGTTGAAATGCCGCAAACGGGTACTCCGTCGATTTGGATTTATCAACGAGGCCGAGGTCGTGCAGCTGAAGGCACGGGTCGCCTGTGAAATCAGTACGGGTGACGAGCTCATGCTCAGCGAGCTTCTGTTTAACGGCTTCTTCAACAAGCTTACCCCCGAGCAAGCGGCAGCCGTTTTGAGTGTCTTTGTGTTTGAGGAAAAGACAAAGGAGACCCCTGCACTGACCCGAGACGAGCTTGCGAAACCCCTCAAGGAGATCCAAGCGCAGGCTCGAATCATTGCCAAGGTATCACAGGAGTCCAAGCTAGCGGTCAACGAGGAGGAGTACGTGCAGAGTTTCCACTGGGAGCTAATGGAGGTCATTTACGAATGGGCGAACGGCAAATCATTTGCCGACATCTGGTAAGATTGTATTTTCCCACTCTTCGTGTTGTCAAGAGTGCTAACGGGAGTCCCAAAAAAAATAGCCGGATGACGGACGTCTACGAAGGCAGTCTCATTCGAGTCTTCCGCCGATTGGAGGAGTGTCTGCGACAAATGGCACAGGCCGCCAAGGTGATGGGAAGCGAGGAATTGGAGAGTAATTTTGAAACGGCATTGACCAAGGTGCGCAGGGACATCGTTGCTGCCCAGTCCCTGTATCTGTAAATCCACCCGCAACGAATCAAATCAAGGGAGAGCTTGAATTTATTTAATGATTGGATTGGATTGGAATTTTCCTCCATTCGTTGTGCTTGAAACCCTCTGTCGAATCATTGTGGTGTAGTTGCATTTCCCTGGCGTCGGGGGTGTTGAGACATGAGAGGACCTTAGGGGAAGAGACGAGAAGAGAAAAGAAGAACTGAGGGACCTGTATATTTTAAAAAAAATGAAGAATTCCTGTTAGCCACCTATTTGTCCCGCTGTCTGTCAATCCCCAAACTCTAAAACGGAGGATGGACATGCAGATGACATAGGATGGACTGTAGTTACATAGGGACTGTCGGAATACCACCGTAAGTGTAAGTCGACCTGCGCAGGTGGTGCACGTTGCCTCCCACAACCGCCTGTCCACCGCTTCTCTCCTCCCTCCCTCTCTCTCTTCCTTTCTCTCGTTCTCTTTCCTTCCCCACCAACCCAACTCCGTCTTTCTCCTTCATCTCTTCTCTCCTGCATTTTGTCTTTCCCTTGCATTATCTCGTTCTCTTCCTCCTCCCAAATCCCGTCTCCTCCCCCCCTCTACCCCCTACCCTTCTTACTTTTTCTCCTCGTGCCCACGTTCGAATTCCCTGTCACTCTCCCGCTTCTCAGCCAGCCCAACCCAGTTCCGTTCGTTATTTTCTTGTCCCATCCACCGACTGTCTGCGGTCAGTCATCATGAACAGCTTGGTGGCTACACCACCTGTGCCTCCTCATTTTTACGAGTATTCTCGTCTCTCTTCTCCTCGTCCAAGTAAGATTCTAACCCTTTGTTCACCGCCGTTGTTTTTTGACCGGCAGTTTCTCTGACTTGAGCTTTCTCTAGTGTCTACACCAAGCCACACCCCCAACAGCCGAAAACGGAAGGCCGACGACGATGCCAACGATCACGATGGACGGATGTCAGCGTCCCCGACCAGTTCGCCTGCCTTTACTCCTAGATCTCTTCCGCCCGCGAGAACCTTGAAACGAGCTCGTCCGAACGTGAGCGGAAGGCCTCTGTCTCTCCCCCGGTTGTTGGAGACCTTGGATACCGATGCTCTTCGGGGTGTTCTCCGGTCGATGTGCGAACGTCACCCGGCTCTAGTCGACGAAGTCGTCCATACTGCCCCTCGCCCGAGTGTCTCTGGAGCTCTTCAGGTTCTCCGCAACTATCAATCCACTCTTCAATCCTCCTTCCCCCTGGGTGGCAACCCCGAATCGGACTATGCCTACAACCGGGTCCGACAGCCTCTGGGGAATCTTCTTGATGCCCTGGGTGATTTCACACCCCACTTCCTTCCGCCCAACGAAACGCAGGCTTCGATATCTCTAAGCTACCTGGACGAGGCCACCGAAATTATCCATGCATTGCCACGATGGAACACTCCCCAGAACAACATAGAGCGAGACTCTGCGTACGACGAGATTTGCAAGGCCTGGATTTTGGTGATTCGGGAGGCTGCCAAGCGTGGCGGAGGAATCCAATTACAATACGGTGGTTGGGATCAGAAGCTTGCGAAACACAACCAAAACTCCGGTGGTAAGCTGCAGGCGGCCGTTCACGAACTTGGGTCCAGCCTGGGATGGATGCATGGGCCAGATGCCCAGGGTTATGGAAACCCAAGCAATAGCAACGATTTTGGTTCCATCCGAGATCAACTCCTGTCGGGCACCTATGGTCTCGGAACTCCCGTTAAAGTTGGGCCATGGTAGAGCCCCTATTCATCAACGACTTTCCTCACTCCACCACCACCCTATCATCCAGCGTCATCCACAAAATCTTTTCAAGAGCCACCGTGTTGATGCTCGACCGCACATGTCCACGTATGATACGATCACGATACCAACCGCATTAACTAGACAGCTGGGGGTCAGCTTGGCGTTTACAGTGTGCTAAAAGACATTTTACGTCTTTTTTTTTCCCACCCAATCTCGTTTCTTATTTCCTTTTTCTCCTTTTCTAATTTCTTTTGGTGTGTCATATTATTTCCACGCCTCGGCCAGACACTCTTGTTTCTCCCAACATTTCCACATCGTTCTTTTAGATTTCCACTTCATTATTAGCCTGGTTCATTGCATCATGTCATCGCATTGATCTAAGAAATTGCGGCTTCTGTCATTCGTTGATGCCCTTATTTTCCTTTTTCTTTATTTTTTTGTTGTTGTCCACAATCAATTTTTTCGGAAGTTTCGTGAATCTTCACGTATAACTGGGACTTTTTATATGTCTTGTATACCCTTGTCATTTTTCCTTCCATGCCACTTCGTTCCTTTTCTTTCCCTTGTAATTCCACTTGATCTTTCTGGTTGTTGGCTTTTTGTTTCTACTATTTCTTTTCCGTCGTTGATTTCCACTTAGTTAATACGGCAAAAACACCTCCAACCCTTGGGTCGGTTATGTGTCAAGTAAAAATCAAGAATACCCCTACGACCTGGGTCAGTGTTTACAGGCAGATTACGCAAAGATGAAATTAGCCAATTATGGCCCATCATGCATGCAGGGGTGCGATTAACCCGAAGAGTGAGGCGTGTTGTTTATGGGTTCCAATCCTGGAGCTAAGAGGGGGATGGTACTATGTGGAGGTAATAGAGGTGTTGGACCGAGATAGGTAGTGCGAACACAGAGATTCCGTTGATTAGAGGATTTGATTTGGCCTTGAGAGCCTATGTGCAGTAGTCATGTAGCAAGTAGACGTTATTAACGTTCCCACTTTTGCCTCGGATAGACCATTGTATATATATGAGTTGCGGAGAAAAGAAAAGAAAAAAAGGAAGAGAAGCGCTTTATAAGAACACAAAATTGAACAGCACCACCTGCTTCGGTCAGATCAAAAGACGTTTCACAGTACGGAACAACCATCCGGCATCTTGCCAGCCTCCCAGCTCCCCAGGCTTCTCAGCCACGACGCTGCCCTCTATATCGCTCACAATAGATGCAGTATCATCGATATCCACCGATCCAGGCTCGAACGTATCGCCGCCATGGTCGCTGAAAGCCAGCGGCTCTTCAGTGGTGATTTCCACGTGCTTTGGCGGACGCTCTGCCGCATCACCAGAGGACAGCAGCGGCCAGTCTTCCACGCCGAATAAGGTCCATTCCACCATACGATCGATCCAGCTACCCAGCCCAAAGCCTCGCTCCCGCGTGAGGCGCTGTAGCTCCTGTTCGTCCATCTCGTCTTCCGAGTCCCAGGACCCGTCTGACTCGGATGTAGAATACTCCAATGCCTCCCGCTGGATGGATTCCATCTCGGCGCGAATCCGCTCATCCACGAAATCGGGCACCAGGTGTCGTCCTTCGTCTACCGGACTAGCCCCGTGGGAGTGAGAGTAACGGTGACCGCTACTACCGGGCATCCCTTTGGCGAGCGCGGCAGAACTCATGTCAAAACTAGTCATAGCTAGATCCGGACGACTATTCCTCCGACTCACAGGTCGCGAGCCTCGTCGAGAATGCGCGGCAGGCGTCGACCGGCCCGACTTCGATCGTCGAGTCGGCTTGGCCCCGTCGCCACCGTGTTGCCCTTCCGAGACTAGATTCGTTGAACTCTCTCGCTTCGCCAGCCAGCTCTGGCCTTTTTCCTCACGCGTCGACGACGCCAGCGCGATCCCCGCCCGAAGCATCCACTCCGTATCGTGACGGCCCGTCGACTCGGCCGCGTTGCCCCGTCTGGCCAACGGGGAGTTCCGATGCTTCCACTTATCGTCCTCAAAGTGAGCATGATGATGGTGATGGTGATGGCGATGATGCAACGGCTGGCCGGTGGCCCCCCCTTGCCCCTGGAGATTGGTATCGCTCAAATTAATGCGCCCGGAGCTCTTGCTGCGTTGATGGTGTCGCACGCGGGACCCACTCCGTGAATTCGAATGGGACAGCACGCCGGGGGTGCCCGGGACCGAGTAGCTAGACAGGTAGGAAGTCCGGAGTTGGTCCCCGTCAAGGTTGAGATGGGGCGGGGAGAAGTAATCTCCTCCCGCTCCTTCTTCCCCTACCCTTGGCGACAGATCGCCTTCGTCATCATCAATGGGGAAACGAGGCGTCAAGGGGGCCAGCGAGACGTGGTTCAGTGAAGGGTAGGAGCGGCGCGAGCGAAACCCCCCCGGGGAACGGGAGAACTGGAGAACGACCATTAGTTGTTTGTTGTGGTGGTAGTAGATAGGGAATTAAGGAGGTATAGCCCTCTGAGGCTAGTATTGGGACTAAGGGTTGGGGAGCTTTTCACGTACATCCATTTTGAAGAGCAGAGGAGGGAAGTAGATATAATGCAGATATTATAGAAGAGATGGCAACACAAGAGGAAGACCAACGTCGCCTGATGTCGAGGAGGAGAAGGCCGGCGGCAAGTCGGAGGCATGTGAAATGCGGGCACCAACGGCGCTTCCCTGCAAGCTTCAGCACTTTTAGCTTCTGAGTTCTTACAGGTGGTGTGAGGGATGTGGTAAGATTGATCGACAGTTTTTGCTGGCATGATCTACCTACCTTATGCTAAGCATTATTATTTAATATTTTACTGATTGTGTTCTCTCATCTACAGTCACAGCCACCGCAATTGTCTGATCTGATATACCATGATGCACGTTGACTCTGGTGCTCCTGATTTAATACTATTTTGCTTATGGGATTATCTACTTTTGAGTTTGATTTCTCCAACATATCCTGATATTTTCTGTTCCTTATTCACCGCTTCTAGTGCTGGGTGACTATATGGATACCAATAAGAACAGAAGATGAAGACAAGAAGATAACTATGCGTAGTTATTTATTCTTGTTCAAAGAACTGCCTTCACCGCCTTCTCCACACCGCCCTTGTCCCGATCAGGCCTAGCGCATCCCGTGCGTTGCGTCCAGCTGGACCAACCAAAACCAACTGGTCAACGCATCTACTCTCATGCATCCTCCCATTCCAGCTCATCCTTCATCGGTGCTTCTTTGCCATTGCTGTAGCCCTTTCCTTCTCTCTCTTGTTGCTATACACCGACCACACACCGTTGGTTACTTCTCGCCTGTCCGATCTCTCCTCCCCGCTGTTATCGTGTAGCCTCCACAAGTCCACATCATCCTCCCCACATCCCGGCCGGGTCCAGCCATCATGGCTGAAGAGGAAAGTCGGCCTCTGTTAGAGGAGGATCCCAGCAGACCTCCTATTCATCGGTCCGCTTCCACAAACAAATCAGCTCTGTCCGAATCGGCCGAACCCCCCCGTCCATTCGAACTATCATCGGAATCGACGCCTCTGCTAGTCCGTCGGGATGCCGACCAATGGGACTATGGCGGCGTTGAAACGAGAAGGTCCTCCTCATCCGAGGAGCAGGACTCCTCCTCAAATGAGATTTTGAAACCTCCCCGGCGCAGATTGGGCTGGCCCCTTCTATGTATCTCCTTAACGCTGGCTGCCATTCTGGCCATCTTGATTTTTGCCTTTGTGGCACCGGCAGCGGTGAAACAATATGTGAAGGAGGCCGCCGTCTTCCACCCCACGAATGTGTCCATTGAATCTGCCACGCAGGATGGAGTGCAAACCAAAATCGAAGGCGATATTGTACTGGAAGCAGACCGCGTGCAACGAAGCTCGGTGCGGAACTTGGGTCGGTTTGTCACCTGGATAGGGAGGGAGGTCCAGACGAGTGAGTCGGACGTTCGGGTATATCTTCCGGAATACGGCAATATTCTCGTTGGCACGGCGTCGATTCCCTCGATCAAAATAAACATCCAGAATAGACATGTGAATCATGTCGGCTTTCTGGCGGAACTGGTCGCTGGCGACATCAAGGGGATTCGGGCGGTGGCCATGGACTGGTTAGAAGGAAGGCTTGGACGGCTGAGAGTCAACGGAAAGACGACAATAAAACTAAGATCCGGAGTGTTAGATTTGGGAGAGCAAACACTAATGGAGTCTTTCGTGTTTGAAGGTAAGCTTTACAAGCACCCCTTCCGGTTGGGGGGATTGCTGTTACTCACCCTCTACCAGGAGATAATTTCCCTCAGCTTCCCGCCGTCAACGTCTCCGAGTTCAATGTACACGACGCAGATCCCTCGCAAGGGAAAGGTGCCATGGAGGTTGACGTGTCGGTCGCTTCCCGCATTAACTCACCCTTCGCTCTCAAGATCCCCCGGCTGGGATTTAATGTACTGGTTCCTAATTGCCCACCTGGCGACCCCTATATTTCCGTCGCGGACGTCACAACTCAGGAGTTCCCAATTACGCCCGGTCAAATACCTTCTGTCGATGTCGTTGGGATCATCCGGGGCCTCTCCGATGAATTAACGAACGCCTGCCCTGGAGAGAAGAACTCCCCTTTGGATTTCCTCGTGAAGAGCTACATTCGAGGTCTTCGAACCACCATTTATGTCCGCGGAGCTGAGACGCCTGTCATGGGGGCCCCGGAATGGATGGTAGATATCTTGAAGAGCGTAACAGTTCCCTTATCGTTCACGGGACACGCCTTGGACAACCTCGTCCGGAACTTCACCATGTCTGATGTGCACTTTGCCCTGCCCAACCCC
Organism: Aspergillus persii; assembly: GCA_002215965.1. NCBI lineage: Eukaryota > Fungi > Ascomycota > Eurotiomycetes > Eurotiales > Aspergillaceae > Aspergillus > Aspergillus persii. The sequence goes on along the minus strand of NGZO01000002.1, from coordinate 3,907,543 downwards.
CTCGCGGATCCCGACTCTCCGGAGGCTCAGCCAAGGGTGTCCGCACTACTGAAAGTGCTCATTGGATTACCGAAACAGCTGGATCTCCAAATGGACGTTCCTCGCGTTCGCGCCTTTGCCGATGTTTACTATCATGGCAATAAGCTCGGTGTTTTGAGGTTACCGAAATGGCAAAAAGCCAACTCTACTATCGTCCAAGGGGAGGATTCTCCTGGTTTACTCGTGGGGTTTTCCATGAAAAATGCGCCTCTCGATGTTACTGATGAGGACGTCTTGACTGATGTGCTTCATGACCTAATCTTTGAAGGGGAACCGGTCAATCTCACCGTCGCCGCAAATGTGGATGCCGAAGTCTCCACAGGATTAGGGACATTTGTGATCCGTGAAATTCCAGCAGAGGGGCAGGTCAATGTGAAACGTAAGTTGTAATCGCGATCATAGGTACAGATACAAGCGTGGCCGTTTATTGACCCATACACAGCGCCTTACGGTGGGACCATCGACCAGCTCAAGCCGCAGATAGAGTCGTTAGCGTTAGGACCGACAAGTGAATCATCATTTGTTGTGAACACGAAAATCAATGTCACCAACCCTTCTCCTTACTCTGCGTCAGTGCCGTTTTTGGATCTTTTATTGGTGTACAATACCACCAGGGTCGCCCATGTTACTGCGCGCGACCTACTCCTTGTTCCGGGAGTGAACTCGGGCCTTCATGTTGACTTGAAATGGAGTCCTCTTGAGCTCGACGGACCCGCTGGTCAAGAAGCCGGTCAGAAGTTAATTTCACAGTATATATCAGGTAGGCTACAGCCGTGTCTGAAGTTGTGCTTCGGATCTGACTCATACATGTATAGGTTCAAACACTACCGTCACAGTCCAAAGTTACAATGGGACAATCCCTTCGCTGCCGCAGCTCGGAAAGGCGCTGTCTAGGCTCGGGTTCGATGTTCAGATCCCCAGGGTACCTGTCCGACGCGCTCCTGGCAAACGGCCAGAAGACGATCAGACACCGGGATTTATCCAAGATGCCACGGTATTATCTACTTTCATGGAAGTTGTTTCTCTTCAGGACGATCACCGTTCATAAAAACCGTGTAATCTATGGGCTACATGCCTTCGCTAAATGGCCGTGTTTCAAGAAGAGATATCTTTCCGTTTTGGCTAACTTGCACACTGCTATTAGCTACATCTCTGGTCATCGACGGCCGAATTCACGCTATCGTCGCCTTTACCTAACACTACCATCGAGATTACGTCGATAGAAGCCAAGGCGTTCTACGAGCACGACGAAGAGGTCGGCAGCATCAACTACTATCGCCCCTTCGAGGTACCGCCGGGTCTCTCGCAGACTCCCCGGCTACCTGTGAACTTGGACCTAGATGGAATTGGTTATGACGCTCTCAAGAAAGCCCTAGGAGGTTCACTTGCACTGGACGCTGTTGCCAAGGTTGGCATTCAGGTACGAAACTACAGTGATATCATCGTATACTATGGCAAGGGAATCAAATCGCGGGTCCGAATATAAAGTTTCCCGGAGCGTTGTGATTTTCTGGCGTATTAAAGTTCTGTTCACTCTGTTCCTGCTAATTCTCGCCATTTAATGCCGCATTGTGGCTGGGTTCGGGGCTGGTTGGCGTTTACAAATAGATAGATTTAAGCCGTTGTTCTTTTCCCCCCGCCTATGAAGAATGCCTTAGCCTTTGCTTCTTTTTTTTTGGGTCAATTTAACAATGTCCCCTTGAATTGCAGATTGGAATCATATTGCTTTAGCCCTTGTGACTTTTTTTGGGGTGGGGCTGGTGTCACTTTTGCAGCAAGAAGGTACTATTTTTAAGGTCACCTTGGAAGTTAAGCCGCGAAGTCTAATGCCAATGACATGTGCGTCCAGAGCATCCAATTGAGCTAAAAGCCGGAGTCGATGGGGGGTACAAGATAATACAGCAACAAATCAACGGAAAGAAACGAGAAAGAAAACACAGGGATTCCAGAAAACCTAGTTCTCGGAGCATTGCGCAAATCTTACAATAGGACTAGCTGCTTTATAAACAAATTCTTCATATCGGGCATGGATATTCCTTTTAACCGGGAGGAAGGGTGCTGGCATCGACGACGTCAGCGGCCTCCTTCTCAATCTCCTCGTGGGGCTCCGAGAGAGGAGAACGAGGCAGAGCCATCAGGCCGGTTCTGGTGGACTCCAGAATACCGAAGGGACCGATGAGCTTCATGAAGGAATCGATACGGGTGGGTTTGGCAGAGCTATTGATTGTGGTTAGTTGGCATTTACGCGTCGCCTTGCCTAGCTATACGGGGCGGGCAAAATTTCGGCGCAGGAAAAAAAAACTTACAGCTCCACAATGCAGTTGTTGGTACTGATGTCCAAAATCTTACCGCCAAACTGATGGGCCAAGCGGGTGATGGCATCCAGATGCTCGTGCTTATGTCTCAAGGCCTGGCTATGAGGCAGGTTGCGAGGGTGGTATTCGGGCTTGCGGACCTCGCCGGCCTTATCCTTCTGGCCATCGGGGGCCTCGCCGGGGGTGGTGATCTCGCGGTGGTGCTGGAGCAGCTCCTCGAAAAACTCGGGACCGAGGATGCTGACCTTGGCCAGGAGCAGCTCGCGCTGGACCAGGGCCGAATCCGTGTAGTCGAGCACCGCCCACACGGGGACGAGATCGTCTAATTGCCGACGGGCCTGCTCGACGACTCCGTCCTGACCCTGCAGCACGATGGTCATACGCGACAGGTCCTCGACCTCGGTGTTGCAGACGACCAAGCTGTCGATGTTGAAGCCCCGGGCGGCCAGAATACCCGACACGCGAGAGAGCACGCCGGGCTCGTTCTGTACCAGGCAGTTCAGAATGTGCCGCTTCGGCGGGTTCGTCGGCGTAACGGGGGTCTCGTACAGAATCGACGAGACGGCCGTGGGAGCGTCCCATTGCGGGGAGGCATCCGACACGGGCAGCGGAAGGGGGGATCGGCGATGCAAAGCCTTGTAGGCGAGGGCGGAGGTCGAGCTGGACGAGGCGCGAGTGCTGGTGAATCGGGGAAGGGTGGCTGCGATTCCAGATGTCCTGCAGGCCACGGACCGGAAGGGCGCCGACGCTGTCGACGACAGCATCAGAGGACGCCGGAAAGCCATGATCTCCCAGGTGACACCTGCAATCAACGGGCAGGCAGACTGGGGAGCAGAAGGGGAAACCGTTCGACTGGGGGAACGGGTGAGAAATATGGGAGAATGACTGCAGTCATCGATCGCATTTTATGCTAGCGGGTCCGACGTCGGGGGGCGCTGACTCACCCGTATGTCACTTACGCCGCGCCAATACCGCTAGGCCACCTTGGAACTAGCGGCCATGCAGCCACGTGACCGCGGGCATCTGCAAGTCCAGCTCGCCTTTCCCTGCCGTCGCAATTCGCATCTCCGTTCTCTCCCACCCCGGTGAATAATGCCCTGGAGGCGCATGGCTGATTCCGTCATTTTCTAGCTGGTCATTATCCTGTCGCCCAATTCCAAACCCCCTTGTGTCTCCCTTGCTTTTTCGAGACCGCTCTTAACTATTTCTCCGTTGCCATTGGCTCTAGTGTTCTTCTGGTGCACTAGCGTCCACTAACCAACCGGACTGTCTGTCTAAACTCCACAGACCTCCGAGAAAGAAAGTCCTTCCATTGTTGCTCGGCCCTATCTTACTTGGCTTGCCTGTCCCTGCAGCGCATCCTCGCTTTTGCTCTCTTTCCATCATTTGTCCTTCAAGGGTCTTCGTCTCCGCCTTGACTGCGCAAGGAATAAAAAAAAAACCTCCATCATGGCCGACGACGACCGCCGTACGAAACGTTCTCGCTTTGATCAGACTGAGCCTGAGCCGCGCCGGCCTTCTCGATTCGATCGTCGTTCTCGCTCTCCTTCCTCGCGACAATCCGAAGCGACTCGCACTCGCAGTCCTCTCAGTCGGGAAGCGCGCAGCCCCAGCGCAGGGACTCCAAAGACCCCCGCTTCGGATCCCGCCACTGCTGCCGGTATGATTGGAACTCCTTGTATCCGTCGGGAAAGGGTGTGCTCTCGGGAATACTGACGGTGGTTGGAAACATTATAGCTGCTGCTGCGGCTAAGATCAACGCCCAATTACAAGCCAAAAAGGGAATTCAGCATGTGGATGTTCCTCCAATTCGCTCGGTGAGTACAATACCGTATTGCGACTCCAACGTTGGCTTTTCAGGTCACTAATCCTTCGATTTGCCACCTAGACTGCGAGTCCTGCGCCTCAATCCGGTTCCCCCGCAGGCGGAGATGCTTCAGGGAAATTAAACGAGGATATATACGTTGCCGATGGCGATTATATCCGGGACATCGAGATTAATGACCTGCGCAACCGCTATACACTGACCAAAGGCTCTACTCAAAAGATGGTAATTCTTCCTGCTGCATCCGCTGATATTCCAGGCACCTTTGCTCGCAAACGGGCCTCTGTTATGGCCATTTTATTTATTTATTTTTTTTTCACTTGTCCCTTTGTTGTCTCCCATTTGGTCGTGGCTAAAGCTTACCCGAGTTTTAATCATCCATAGCTTCCCACTTGCCCTCATTTTCATCTGCTGACCTCCGCTGCGTGATATCTAGATCAAAGATGAAACTGGCGCCGGTACGCCTTCATTCCATGTTTACTATTGTCAACGTTCTACTCTCAGAAGGAAGCTCATGATTGTTTTTATTAAGATGTCACCACCCGAGGAAACTATTACCCGGATAAGAGCATGGCCACCGCTGCGGTATGTGATCTAACTTTATCATGAGAATTTTTTTTCTAACTCTGTGGCTTTTGGGTAGAACCCCCCGCTTTACCTACATGTGACGAGTACAAACAAGGACGGCCTCGAAAAGGCCGTCGCCTTGATTGATGAGCTCATGAAGAAGGAACTTCCCAACCTTGTCGATGAACGGCGGTTCCGTCGTCGGGAACCAGAGCCGGTGGAGCGTGACGAATATGGCCGTGTATGAGATTCTCAGTAATGATGATATGGGGAGGTATGTCGCTAACTTGTTGCAGCGTAAATGGCCCGAAGAGCGAATCCCCGTGGACCTCGAGCCTATTCCTGGCTTTAATCTTCGTGCACAGGTTGTCGGACAGGGTGGCGCATACGTCAAACACATCCAGCAGAAGACTCGGTGTAAGGTCCAAATCAAAGGCCGTGGCTCCGGGTTCATGGAGCCCAACTCCGGCAGGGAAAGCGACGAGCCTATGTTCCTCCACGTAGCGTACGGACCTCTTTTCTACCCTGGTTAGCTGAATCATTGCGACTAACATGATTGTATAACAGTGGACCTGACCCGAATGAGGTCCAGAATGCCAAGGAGCTCTGTGAGGATCTTTTGGCTAATGTCCGAGAGCAATACCAACGCTTCAAGGAGAACCCGCCCCAGCAGAACTACGGCGGCTACGGCCAGCGCGGAGACCGTTATCAGTATGGTGGAAACTACGGCGGTGGATATGGAAACCACCAGCACCAGAACTCGCCTTCCGCCTCTGCTACTCCGACTGCACAGGGAACATCCACGGCCTCGGGAGCAGGCAGCCCGACGGACTACAGCGCACAGTATGCGCAATACTACGGATCCGACCCTTACGCTGCGTACGGCGGCTATCAAAACTACGTCGCCTACTATCAATACTATCAACAAGCCGCTCAGCAGCAACAGCAGCAACAACAGCAACAACAGTCACAGAGCCCTGCTCCTCCTCCGCCCCCTCCGGCTAGCGAGGCGCCGCCCCCGCCTCCTCCTGGCTCGGGCTCTCCTCCCCCTCCCCCGGGCGGCAGTGGTTACAGCGCTGTAAGAACACTCTCAGCCCCTGGATATTAGGCAGGATTCATATATTGACTTCTAATCAAATAGGTCCCTCCCCCACCCGGGCTATAGAGCTGCTCTAGCGAACCTTATACTGCTCGTCCGAGTTTGTTCACGGCTATGGCTCTGATGTCTTGACCAGACGCAAGCATACATCCCCATCCAACGGGAAGGTCGAAGCCAGTAGCCTCTTTTTGTTTTGAAATATTGGGACCTGTGAATTACTGTATCTGGCTAGTTTACCCTTTTTAATTTCGCGCCCCAATACCTTGTTCTATAAGCTTCGCCTTCTGTTGCTCCGGCATAAAAAGCTTGTTATTTCTTGTCGACCTCTCTTCCATCGGATAGCCGACTTTTATCCCACCCGATGAAACAGCTGCAATTATATGGGCCAAATTTACTGTACTCAGCAAAGACTTCTGAAATTTATGCATGACTTCACTAGTTCAAGCTTGTCTAAGAGACAATTCTTCCAAAGTTTTCCGATCTTTGTCGTCTGTATTCGGATATTCTCTGAGATTGCACATATCCATCCAAAATGCCTGGGCATTTTCATTCGCTTCGCCATACACCTAGGCGCTCCCGTAGCAGCTGTTTCCATTCGACATCCAAGCCCGTGAATCCAAAAGAGGCGGAAACATACATACTCATACCAAATAGGGAAAAGGGTGGCGTATTCCCAGTCGAGGCTACCGACAAAGGCGTTCAGAATACGAACTAGGCATCCAGCATGCCTCCTACCGTCTTGTGATCGGAATATACTACCTAGGGGCTTGGGGTATCATGTGCAGACACCCGTCGAGCTAGATGGGTGTTTTGCCTGCCCTTGTCTTTCCAGACGCGACAGGCAGGACGTGTTGCCTGAAGCTGATTCATGAGCATAGGCTTCGGTCAAAGACACTGGGGTTTTGGTGGTTGACAACATGTTGACTCAGTTTCTAGCTTCCTGTCCCATGGCACTCAAGGGTCTATAGTCGTACAATCCCATTTGGTTCTATTTCAGACTCAGTCATAGTCACATTCATAACACATAAACCCTGGTCTACGAGGCATCAATCCCAATATATGATAAAAAGAGCATCAGGGATGCTAGAAGCCAAACGACCCCAGATACATATCCCGCATGTAATACGCGACCCCGGAATCCATGAACTGATCCATGTCACTCTCCGGCGGCATCTTGGCCATACGCTTCCTCAACCCCTCGGATCCTTCTTTGCAGAAGTCACACGCAAAATCGCACGGCGAGGCACTGCCGGAGCCGCTGCCGGCCCTATGTCCTGCTGATTCCGCTTGCGAACCCATCATTTCCAGCTCCAAGTCGCCGAAGAACTCCTTGATCATCTCGTGGCGGCATCGGGACGTGGATTCGCAGTACTGGCTGACTTTCTGGAAGCTTTGGAGTCGCGCGTACTGGTTCTGCATGTCGGAGAGTCGGTTGCTGCTGGGTTTTGCGGTCGAAGACCCGTTCCCTGGGGGTCGCGTGCCTCCGGCGCGGTTGTATGCGTTTTCTATGTCGCGGCGGAGTCGATCGAGGACGCGGTCTCGCTCCTGGGTGTTGTAATAGAGGATCGAAGTGGCGGCGCGGCCGTCACGGCCGGCACGCCCTGATTCCTGGACGAACCCCTCGAAGCTGCGTGGGGGACTCCAGTGGACGACGAAGCGGACGTGCGGATTATCGATCCCCATGCCGAATGCGTTGGTTGCGACGATCACGTCGAACGATGGGGATGGGTTACTGGCGTCGGCGTCGCGCGTGGGCTGCGGCGAGGTCCATTCCGTCTGGATGCGGGTGCGGTCCTGGGAGGAGAGGCCGGCGTGGTAGGCCACGGCGCGGATGTTGTCGTCCCACGCCGTTGATAGCACGTTGGCAAGCTTCTCGGAGATCGAGCGCAGCGAGACGTAGACGATTCCTGAAATAGGGGGCAGGGATGCGGCGGCAGCGGCGCCTAGACGGGTCTCCCGACGATGCTGGATGGACTTGAACCACGAGACGAGATCTTTGACCTGGAAGTCCCCCGGGTCTGCAGCGTCCTCGACGTAGTCTTGAAGAAAGCGGATCTCATAGTGGATGTTAGGGCGAGCGGAAGGAGTGTTGAAAATCCGCAGATGTGCAGGGTCCAGCCCGAGCAGGTTGATGATATCCGAGCGCACGCGCGGGGTGGCCGTGGCCGTGAGGGCGCTGATGGGTACGGATGGGGATTGCAGGACCCGTTTAAACCAGGAGAGCTCCTTGTATGCGGGACGAAAGTCATGGCCCCATTCGCTGATGCAATGGGCCTCGTCGATGGCGACGCGAGTTAGTTCACCCTGGCTGTGGATGGTCTGCAAGTTTCGTCGGAAAACCTCGGTTTGGCAAAGTTCCGGCGTGACGTAGAGAAGACGAGTTCTGGGGTGGCCCGATAGAAGGTCTGTCATGATCTCTCGTCTCTCTGCGAGCGGGGTGGTCGAGTTGATGGTCGCGACTGCGACGCCTATGGCTTGAAGAGCGTTGACTTGGTCTGTCTGTATGGTGGATCGGTTCAATGCACTGGTCCTCTTTTCGCAGAGAAGGTTTTCCATGTGCTAAACTTACCATCAATGCAAGAAGAGGAGATATGACAATAGTGACTATCAAAAGCGAATCCCAACAGCAGAGCAATTGCCTCAGTCAGATGGAGTTCTCGAACGCATTTAGGGAGGGGACAAACCAACCGCCATGGCTGATCACCGCGGGCAATTGGAAGCATAGGCTCTTCCCGAAAGACGTCGATGCCTGTAGAAAGACATCATGGCCTTCGACGGCTGCTGTAATCACCTCCCGTTGTAGAGGACTGTCGAATGTCGGGTCGTTAGCGGATGGCGACAATACTTTCGAAGTGCCTTACTCACCGGAACGACTTTTTACGAAAGACGCGGCGCAGGTAAAAGTCCAGATCTACCTTGCGGCACTTGAAACCGGCGCTTACCATCGTTGTTTTAGATCATTTTCGGGGCATGAAGAGGCATGGGAAGTCGAGGATGGATTTACTTCGGTGGAAACCGCGCGTCGCGAAGAAGAAACGCGATATCACGTGGGAAGTTACGTTCCCAATCTTAACACGAGACAAATCACCTACTCAAAGATCACAGAAACCATAAATTCTAGAGAAAAATAAAATATATGCTATAAGAACCTGTTCACTGTACAAAATCAAGATATGCAAACAATCGCAAGGTTTGCGACTGGAGGGTATATAACAGGTCTATTGTAATGTACATGCACCGAAAGCATCCTCCCAATGACTCTCAATACGGTCTGCGATTAATTTGATAATCGAGTTCTTCCTTGACAGCCTGTACGTCCAGCGCTTTACGTTTCTGGGGCTGCCATAACCTTTCCATCCGCAACCAGACTTCCATAACTGCCTTAGGTCCGCAACAGGTACCAAAAGCTCGGAGGATGATGATGATCATTCGGCGGCCTAGGAATACTCCGTTCTCGATCTGACGCTCCAGAACGGCGAGATTGTCGGACTCAGGCATATCCTGGTTTAACCTATTCAGCAACTCGTCTGCATCCGCCTCCTCAGTGACTTCTGTCGTCTCCGGATTCGTGTCCTGCCCGTTTTCTTCTGGGGCGACTGATTGGGTCTTTTCTTCCACGTGGTCACCTTGAGTCACGTTGTCCGATGGCAATGGCGTGTATAAGCCACGGGGGGCCCGTGTAAGAGTGCGTGAGTTCCCTGGAGCGCCGCTTTCCAAAGGATTCTGCCAGACCAACGTCCCCGGTCTATGGAAACGCTCCACCAAACGAGCCCGAGACTCGTAGAGGACCGAAAGGTAGGTTCTCCATGTTTCCTGCAGCCTTTCAGGCGTCCAGCCTCTCCGTTTGCGGCCGTTGTGGGCGAACCCGTCAAACAGTAATAGGTAGATCATCCCTCGAGGAGGAATCGTGAATGCCATTTCCATGTCCTTTAATGTGGACATGAATGCCTCCAAGTCGCCGCTTTTGTAGGCATGATGGGAAAGAAGGATGTGGAAGGTCCGCGTGTCGGGAACCATAGGAAACGCCTGCTGCAGGGCACGGTGATGTTCTGGTAGTTGGGCCTTCAGGGGCGAGGATAATTGCAACACCCGGTTGAGTTTCCTAGATTTGTCTCGGTAATCAATAAACTCGGATGTGAAGCCTGGTCCATGAATAGGACGGTGTCTCTCGGTCTTCTGGCCGTGGACCATGCGACTGTACAAGTCTTCCGCGGCCTCCGTCTCCCCAGCGCGGAGAAACGAGACAATCAGGCAGTTTAGCACTGCCGTGTCGACAATCTCTCCACTGGCCACGAATTCGTCGAATGTCCGGTGAATACCATCCGGATCTTCCAACATCCCGTAGTAGTAGATCTTGGAGACCTTGCCCGTGCGACCGAAGCTGATCTTTCGCCTCGTCATCTCCTCTATGAGACGGTCCGCCACGGTAAACTGGCCTGCTTTGATAGCGATGTCGAATAGAATAGTGAACACGACCCCGTCTCCTCGAATCCCTCCCAGATGCTCCATTTGTTGCCAGATGCCGATCGATCTCACGAGGTCCGCCTTGATGACCTTGCCCGATGCTCGGCCTGCCAGGTGAATAGCGGAGCTCCACAATGATCGGGACATGGGGAGTTTGGAGACAATCATATCCTCCACCACAGCGAGATAGCGCCGAGCATCCACCCAGCGGCGATTGGGAGGGTTGGCGAGTCGGCGCAGTAGGGCGCCCCGCGAGCGCTTCGAAAGGTACGTGACTCCCGGGTGAGGGAGGTCTCTGTATAAGCGAAAGATGTAGTGGTTGGATTTGGTCTCATCCCACAGAACATCAAGGAGCTTCTGAACCGCCAGGATATCTGTAGCATCTTGGGTATCCCTTGCAGCGGACGGCCGCGCTTCAAACGACTTGTCAAATGTAACACTCTTCACAGCTAAGTCGCAATCAAGTGAGTCTCCGAAGACTTGAGCAAATAGCTTCTGTGTCGATCTCAGGAGAGCTACCCGGGGGTTCTTCCACCCCTTGTGGCTATAACTTATCGGTTCGCTCATCTCTTCCACCGGCGGGCCCATTGTTTGTTCCTCTGGAATGGAATCATCCTCCACATCATGATTCAAGTCACCGAAGCTAACGCTGGATGTTGGCGGGCCCTCATGCGAGTCTTCCGAGACTTGTTCCGGTGCACTTTCGCCGGCGTCTTCGCATTGATTCGAATCCACACCTTGCTCAACCGACGGCGTCCCCTTTTCTCCCTGAGATGAGAAAGTGTGTTCATTTTCGCCGTCTTCTGGCCGCTGCGCGACACCCGAAGTAAACATCTGGTAGGGCTTCGAACTCTGCACTCCACCCAGACGCCGACCCGGAGACCCGAGACACTCCAGACGTTGTCGCGGCAATTGCCTAGTATGCACCGTCCTCCGTTGCTGCAATGTCGGCGTCTTCATCGACACTGCCGACAGCCCTCTTGCACGAGGGGAATGCTCATGGCAGTATCCGGCGATTACCAGGGAGCCGACAAAAAGGTCTGCTATAGAGGCAACCGACGGGCGAGGGCGTCTGGGAAATCTTCGGATGGACGCATTGTGGGCGAACGACTCGGAGCTAGCCATGGGATTTCGAGGGAAGGGTGAACGGGTATGCAATTCCTGCGAGGACGGCGTTCGCAGGGTGGGAGAGCTCTGGGACCTATTGGGAGGAGGCATGAGATGCCAGACATCGTGGCATGGAATTAGCCCTGCATATCCCGAGAACGACCGGAACAGCTTGACGGGAGGGGAGAAGAGCCACGGGGGCTCTCCAGCGAGCGAGGGAAAGGGGTGGGAGGGGTTTAGGAGAGGAAAGGCGAAGGCAGGCGAGAGCGAAGAGCGCGGATGTTCTTATTTATGATTCTTTTCGTTCTTTCTTTCGTTCTGCCGCCGAGCGGAGCCGCCCTCGGGCCAATCGGCGGCCGCCTTTCCCAATCCTCTTTTTCTCTCGCGAACCTCGACGGAACCCGCCCTGAGCAATTCCTCCCCCCCCCCGTCGTCTCCGGCTTTGACCAGTTCGCCATGGGTAAATACAATCTCACGGCCCTGCGCGTTCGCCAGGCCGCCATTCAGCAGAAAGCCGCCGGCAAGATCCCGACTCTGCGTCCCTGGGTCCACGCCGTCGCCGATATCCCGCCGACTCAGGTTCTCGTGCGAACGCAACCACAGCAGCATGAATTGGTCCGGCAACGAGTGAGGACGGTGCCGGGCGCTGCAAAGCCGCAGGTCGTCTTCGAAACGCAGGAGAAGCCCAAGAAACCCAAGAAGGCGAGCCGCATGTTCCAGCCGATCCAGATCAAGTACGAGGAAGACCAACTGCGACAAGAGTTCTTCCGCGACCATCCCTGGGAGCTGGCCAGGCCTCGCGTGCTGGTTGAAACCTCCGGCAAGGACTACGCTCGTCACAACTGGCAACAGCTTCAGCAGTCCACGAAAAAGCTAGACGGAGAGAGGTATGTCCGAGATTCCGGGTGATTCTGGTAAACCCGCTGACGGCCGGGGTGTTTCTCCCCTGAGTGTAGTGTCATTCAACGACAGCTCTGGCTCCTCAATAACGTTCCCGATATGACCAAGAGTGAGGCCTACGACATCGCTCGCCGCGAATTCTACCGTCTTCGACTCCAGGAGGACATTGAGCGCCGAGTTGCCGCCGAAGAAGCCGAGGCCACCGGCGCCACCTTTGGACCGACCCGCCTGCAAATTGGTATGGAGCTTGAGAACAAAGAATTCGAGCGCTGGAAGGAGTGGGCCAATATGGAAGCCCAGATCCTAGGCCAGAAGACGGCAGCTTTCGTTGGTGCGCCGGAAAGCACGGGACTGGACGAGACGCTGGAATCAGAGGCCAGCGAGGAGGGTGCGGCGGCAGCATGAGATTAGACGTAAAGGAGAGGAGTGGTTCGGTGTGTTGGCTGAAGAGGCCAGACGGGTTACAAAAAGAAGACCTGGAGACGGCCCATGTATAGTACGGGATTATTGTTTTTATTTTGTTGGCCTAGGGTATATTTATTGTCTCAATTGCATTCTCTGGTTGATTTCCTGCATGCGAGTACTTGTCTAGATCCCACCACTCCATTTGCATGCATCTGTCTGTTCATTTATCTATCCTCCATGGCTGTATAGAATAACTATAGACGTGGTTCTGGTTTACCGCCCGCCCCAACCAAGCCATGGCGCCTCCCGGCTTTTCTACCTCTTCAACTTCCTCTCTCTCTTCCATCCAACTCCGCCCTCTACGATTGTTCCCTTGCCCTTTCTCATTTGCTTTGCTTTCTCGATCCCATTAACCACCTTGCTGAGCGATGGATAATCTGGGTCGCATCTGATTGATCGCCTTGCGGTAGCTTCTTATTTGACAGCGGCACTTTTTCTCCGCGTTACAACCCGACCTCCCCGACTTGCCCTGGTTCCAGAAGTTCGGATCTGAAAGTCATCAAGGAAACGACTTGTCGCATTATATTTCTCCTTTACTGCCTCCAATACAACCTATCACATCGACAGTCCCACTTGTCTTGCCCCCGGTTGCTTCTCCAGTTTATCTGCCTGCCTGTGTCTCGGGCGAATCCTAGTCGATTTGGAACCCAACGGAATCCATCGGGCTGTCCTCGAATTCCAGCCGTACGAGTACTCGCCTTTTATTTCCATTTTTGATTGATCCTATTTTTGCCTCCTATCCTTCAATACTACCGCCGTGGCAGCGCCTCTTGATCATGCTTCGTCGCGGTCTTCACGCACGTCTCGCGGATACTTTAGTCGTCTAACTCCAGCATACAAAACTTCTGCGGATTCAGTCAACGAAGAGCAGGGCATAAAGTGAACAAGGGGAGTTTTTGCGTTGGTCGGATCGACTCAATTTGGAATCGGCCATGCTTTCCACAATGGTTCGACCGGAGGACGCGATCAGAATGCCTCGTGCATACCGTGGCGATGCCGACGAGGACGGCAGAAGCAGGCGAACTCCGGAAATCAACGGCCCTTCCTCGTCCTCATCTTCCTTAAACAGCGAAAGACCAACCGAGAAGGATGACGAATCGACAATGGCGACTGGGTTTACGGGGGATGGAAACAGTAGTCAGAACAGTTCTCACACCGGCCCGCGGACCCTGTCGTCGGACGAAACCATCGAACTTGCCCGACGCGCAGTAGAGAATGGAATCCAGGAGACAAAGCGCTCGTTAGCAGGAAGCGAGGCAGTCAGGGATGTTGTCAAACCGAAATTGACCATCGATTTGGGCCACTCCAACATCTCTCGCATTCCAGAGGCCGTGGTGGACGCTATCAAAGATGAAGTCGAAAGGTAGGCACTACTCGTGCCCATGGAGATGGTCATAGAACGGGCTCCGCCTGCCGCACCTCTGAAACAAGTCAAGCGATTAACGATCCCCAGGCTTTCCCTCTCAAACAATCAACTGTTTCATATCCCCTATCGCTTCGCGGAATGCTCTCACCTACGATACCTCAACATCCGCTCCAACAACTTCCGTGAATTCCCTAAAGGGGTGAGTGTCGCCTAGATGTTTACCACCTGAACATGCCCGACTGAGTATCATTTTAGGTGTACAAATTACCGTTTCTTGAAATCTTGGATCTCAGCCGAAACAAGATCAGCCATCTACCAGAAGAGATCAGAAAGTTAACCTCCTTACGAGTTCTGTCGGTGATGTCAAATCGTCTTGATGATCTACCCCTGGGAGTTTCTGATATGAACAAACTTCAAATCCTCAAAGTGGCTGGAAATCCCTTGCGCTCTCCTTTGCGACACCTCCTGGAGACTTCAGAGACCGAAATTGGCTCCTCCGTGACGGACAATGAGAAAGAGGTAGCGGTCACTGCCGAACTCAAGAAGTTCTTGAAGACCAAACAACCTGTGGTACCCGAGAACGAATCCGATATGAGGTACGGTCTCAGACAACGGTCTTTTTTTGACACTTGGTTACCAGGTTCTGACTATGATGCTCTAGTGAAATCGTACTGGATACTCCTAAACCTGTTAAGCGTGGCATGAGTAGTCGCTTCCCCGTGATTCCAAGCACGGGGGACGCCTCCGCTGATCCCAAGTCGCCATCGTTATCGCGGCCTCCGCCGATCCCTACCAAATCGCACTATCGCAGACAGAGCTCCATTTTTCAGAGCGGGTTGCACCAGCGGCCCATCGCAACAATTAGCGAGCGCAACCGCAGTAACAGCGAAGGGATCATCCAGTCATCCTCCTATGCTGCACGGAATAAGCGGATGGGAGTTATCAACCGGAAGAATACCGACCTAGGGACGCTGGACGAGACGCGACCTTACCGGAATAGTCATTTGCGAGGCTTAAGTTATGGATCAATTCTCCGGCCAAGGGCGACGGGTGCCGCGGGCGGCAGTAACTCCTCGAGTCCGAGCAGTCCAAGGGAACGTCGACGTTTGAAAGATGGCTTCGTTAATCGGATGTCAAGCCTACCGGAACAAAAGGGCGAGAGAGATGCCGGCGAGCCTATCATCGAGAGTGCTAAGGGGATTCTATTCGCTCTTTTCCAGGTTCAGTCTCATGTCTCAGCATTGATCAACGTAATCAAACGAGACGACACCCGACGCAACAGCCTCGAAATCGTGTTCTACAATGCGTCCACCCATGTCGACCGGCTCAACGAGGCGCTGGAAACCGTGGAGAAGTCTCGACCGGGCGACGCGGAGTCAAAGCGTTCATCGAAGGAGACTGTCAAGAGGGAGTGCGAAACGTGCGTCATGGCGTACATCCATGTCGCAACGCAACTTCGCAACAGCCTCGATAAAATCGTGGCCAATGGGGACTCGCGCTATGTTCGCTCGCTGATGCTCATGATATATGGCAGCGCGATCGAATTGCGGAATGCTTGTGTGAGCCTAGGGATCCCTATAGATCGCAAACAGCCACCTGCCGCCATCAAGCCGCCCATACCTTCGATACACAAGGAGTCCGTCAGTTCCGAGCGGTTCCCCGGCCCAACCGTCACGCCGACCAGAGGAAGAGCACCGTCGTTCGCGATTCGACGGTTCCGGAGCGACACTACCATCCAACACCCTCAAACCTCTACGAGCGGGCCCCTACCTGCAGCGGCCCATTTCCAGTCTGCGGTCAGCTCGCCAGGCCTGGCTTCCACCCCATTCAGCTTTGGAGCACGGAGTCGGTCGAGCAGTCACTCGAACCATATCAACACTTCAGTGCCTTCCTCCCTCGCAACCCCTCGCTCCGGGGAATCATTCCCGCCGATGCCGAACTCCGTCATACCCCGGATCAATCCTCTCACAGGTCTGGACGAAATCGAAGAGGAGCGCATCTTCGAGCGAATATTCCACCAACTCACGTCGGCGTACACCTCTGCGCTCCAGGCCTTGCCGCTGGCGCGCCGACAATTCGTGCGCTGTTTAGAGGTGGCGGAGCAATCACGGGAATCCGAAGGCATTCAACTTCTTTGGAACAATCTCATTCGCCGCTGCCGAGTGTGCTTGGAAGTCTCTGACGTGCTCGGGCAACGGCTCTCTACCATGAAGATCAAAGAGCCGGGCGGTGGGATGCGTAACCAGCGCGAGTTCTGGCAGCTCTGCAAAGGGTTTATGCAATCGTTTGTTGACCTGGTAACCGATATGCGAGAGGTCCGAAGCATGCATCTACTGCCTTCGGAGATAATCATCCTCCTGCGACCGGTCCAAAGGGCAAGCAGGGAGGCCGGTCGTTTGATCGAGGCCTCCCCGTGGTCGTATCTCGCAGACATGGCCCCGGCCAATCCCGCAAACATATACGGACCGCCCTTGCAATCGCAGCATTCGCAGCATCCGGGATCCGTATCCACCGCGAATTCCTTCCACATCAGTTCGAGCTTGTCGACGCAGTCCACCGCCCTCCCCGCAACGCCTCTGAGCGCTGCGCTGGGGCCCGCCGCGCAGGCCACCGTGCCCTCCACCCCTGCAAGTGCATACAGCGACAAGTTCTTCGAGGGCGACGTCTTCCAGCGAGCGGATTCCCTGCTCTCCATGCCGAGCCAAGCCCCCTTTTTCCGGCGGTGATCGTCAACCCCGCCCTAGCATTTGATTCCCAAGGAAACCTGTATTCCCTCGCACACCTTTTGTGCTACGTTAGAGAATGTCCTACCCCTGGTCCTGTTCTCGTCCGTGGCCATTCAAAGGGGCAAGGGGATTTTACAATCGTTCCCCCCCCCCTCTCTCTCTCCAATCGACGATTTACGGAGCTTCAATTCACGACTGGCTCGGAATGCTCTGTACTCCAACCTAAACCGGCCACATGCTGAAATCGTGACAGGGCAAGCTTTTGCCCTGGGCCGGTAGCGATCAGCCACGGCTTGTCCCACGGACCTTGACCACCATTTTCCCGAGTATGATTTGACTGGAAAGTTTTAGATGTACATCTAGGCGCATGACATTGTTTCGGGGGGAGTGGCTGGGGCGGTTAGACAAAACGCAAAAAAAAAAAAGAAAGAAAGAAAGAGCTGAAAAGAGGACGGCGTCTGGATGTCAAGCGTTGATTGTTAATTTTTTTTTGACATATTCTTTGCATAGCGTGTTTTTTTTTTATATAGTATCGTATATTTTTAACGTCTGATGAAAACTGGGGGGAGAAGGGAAGGATACAAATACAAATCCATGGTCATTGTCATTGTCATATCCACACTCTCCTACTGCATCTTCCAGTCTATGGAGCACCTGGAACGACCACTACACGCGATTGGCAAACAAATACTCTTGTTGGGGGGAGGTACGACAGAAAGCAAATAGCGAAAAACGAGGACACGAACCTCTCTGTACGCCGGTTGGAGTTCGGTGCCGCCGAGGTGCGAGTGGCACGCCAAGGTCATGTTTGACCTCCATGTTTGACTTGACACCTTGTGTGTCCTTTCGACGACCTCGGCTAGAAGAGGTAAAGGTCAGTAGAACCAGGTCACTCGTTGCGCTAGAGGGGGATTTGGAAGGTTTTAGCATGCTATACAGCGTACTACCACCTGGGACTACGAGAAAGGAGGACGGTGCTTGTCTAGGTGGATCGATCTACGCAATGAGAGACTCCGTAGCGCAGTTACCGGCTCACCTTAATCGATGCAAATGCCGCGATGGAACGAAGAACAAGGAGACAAAAATAGGGCTCAGGGCTAGGGCCTTCGTTCAAGATTGGTTGATCGTGTCGAAATCCACCGATTCTGGCCGGAGTAGGGCGGAGGTTTTATCAGAGAGATAGATCTTCTGACAAAAGAGAAGAGTGGATCCCAATTAACAGCCCTCTTTTATAGTTAAAAAGCCTCAAGGCCCACGGGACTGGGCTTTCCCATCCTAATTATTGACTCATCTCCGCCCAGCTCCGGAAACAATGAGGCGACCAGGCGACCAGGCGACCAGGCGACCAGGCGACCAGGCGTGGAGACCGAAGTCAGTCACTGCAACTGGAGGGATGGATTCGTTGATCAGTGCGCTCTCAAAGCGCGCGAGAAGTGAGGCGCCAAGTGGGCTTTTCGAAACCGGTGTCCACTTGCTAATAATCCAGTCGCCATCGTGTCAACAGGAATTCAATAGCCTGGCAAGTCTGGCGCCCCCGAGGATGGAGGAGTTTATCTATCCAAAATAGGGGTGGATTGTGACCGTCTCCTGCAGGCGTGTTCCATGTTCCACAAGGGGCAGAAAGAAATCCTCTGATCCCGGTCTTGGAGCGTCTGGTGATTGATTTCCGATTGCGGTGCCGAAATGTCGGTGGGAGAGAGGATACGCGATAGAGAAAGAAAGGAAGACAGGAAGCAAAGAAGAAAAGAAGGGCGTATCGGCCACCGATCGGACAGGCGATGGATTCAGGATTGGCCTGTCAGTTGCGCTAAAAGGGATGAATCCAGCAAGTCCTGCGTATGCGTAGGTTTGACTTTGACGATGAATGCATGAATGCATGAAGCCCGACGGACGGATCGAGCCAGGAATGTCCACTTCGTCTTCCCTTCTCCCTGCTTTCGTCTTTTCCTGTCGGTCTCTGTCGCTCTCGAAAGGGTCACTAAAGAAAGACCTCCGAACACAGTTGGCGGCAGGCTGCATCAAACCTGTGGACGAAGTGAAGTCGTACGCCCTGAGAGTCTTGGTTTGGTTTGTTTCCCATGACTCCAGGGTTCGCAGCATGGATTCTGATCGTGTCTGGCCGGGAGGAATGCCCTTCCAGGCCGTTAGGAATGATGCTTCCCCATCCCCAGTCTTGAGTGTCTTGAGTGTCTTGACGCCCCTTAGTTGTAGGCCGCTGCAAGCGTTTCCCTTCGAGCTGCTCGGATCTACTGCACTCAGCCTCACTTTTTATTTTTATCTCGCCTGCTTCGTTGCGGTTTCTCTCCATGCTGAACCCAGCGTTTCCCCGTCGTCTCTTGGCTCGCCCTTAATTCGTTTTTTTTTTCCTTCTTTCTCTTTTCTCTTTTCTTTTCTACTCTCCCTCCTTTCCGATCGCCCATGTTTATCTTTCATTTAGTCCAGCTTCGCCAGATTCTCCACCGCATGGGTGTCGTCTAATGTCCGAATGCCGTCATAACGCCTGCTTTTATATGATTCTATCTCCAGTCGGATTCCCTTCCATCCCCGTGCCTTTCGTCAATTGCTTCTTTGCCCATTTATTGGTCGCCGTCACCCCGTATTTGCTCTCGTCGGCCTTGCAGCAGTGAAGCTGCCCTTTGTTTGCTACTTTGTGGACTTTGCTTCTGCTTGACTTTTTTTTTTGTTTTTCCCCTTCTTTCCCTGGCATTGTCCCTACGTGCCTGTACGCCTTCAGGAAGGGGAGAGAGAGAGAGAGAGTACATACCTCCGATCCCTCTTCCCTGGGACCACGCCCTGAAGTACTGCGCGAGTTACGGAGTACTTCCCACGCATACATACTTCTGCACATTGATCGCCTGGAAAGGAGTCGGCAGGGGAGCAGGAAAAAAAATAAAAAGGAGAATAAAACTTTCTGGCAGGAACTATTGTCCGTCCAGGATCGACATTGCCGATCGACGCCGTTTGTCCAATATCAGGTGAGAACTATTCCTTCTCCCTCGCCTGGTTGCCCCTCGACTCCCGGCAAGGACTAACTGGTTGTGTCAAAGGGCAACTGGTGTAGGGCTGCGGTGCCTTGCTTCCCTTCAGAGAGAGAAATGCCCGTGGCCTTTTGCGATCTAACGCCGCGATCTTCGTTGTCCTGAATTATCGTCGTTGTCGACCACTCTCCTCCCAATCCCAACTCTCTCCCCCCGTGGTTCTCCTGCGCCTGGTTTTTCTCTACTCTCCCCTCGTACTAGCTCGGGGTTTATTAACACTCTGCAGCAATCGGATGGAGATGGACCTTCAGAAGACGAAAGAGGCTCGACGGGATACGCCGGGGAAACAAGAGGAAGGTACAGACTGTCCGCTGGACACGTACGGGGCAGGTGGTCACTCCAAAGACTCGCCGAAGAACGACTCCCTCGACCGTCGCGATGCGAGCAGCGCCGGCGCACCGGCCAGTGGCAATCAACGTCGCCGACCTGTCGAACTGTCCTACGACCATGACGCATGCCCGAGCGAGTCGGCGCCCCTTCCCATCCCGGCAAGACTCCCTCTGCCGCCGTCCAGAACCATGATGAAAATCCCCGAGGCGCTGAATGTCGGCGCCAAGGAGCAAAGGCTGTTGATCTCGGCCAAGAGGCACCCTCCCGTCACCAAAGGCACGCTGAGCGAACTCGACCTGCCCTGCATCATGAGCAATATCAACCTCCGCATGGACGCCAATTTCGATCGCGATCTGCATTTCAAGCCCGATCTAGACGGGGAAAAGGGCCGGCGCAAGCGGAAGGAAGCGACGGACTACTGGGAGGCCATGGCCGTCGAGATCACCATCTACGGATACTACGCCGCGCACGGCGATGACAACGCGGGTCTTCCCGTCGATCGGCGAGAGTCCTTCGAGCCCCGGCTGCCCGCCATGTTCGAAACGTTACAGGAGGTGTTGAAGACCCTCGTTCCGGAGCGTGATCACCCCAGCGTGATGCAAAACCTCGAGGTGGCGTTGCTGATGCAACAGATCCAGAAAGGCGTCCTCGACATGGTAGGGGTGGCCAAATGGCTAGCGGCCCTGCTCAAGACCCATTGCGCCCCCATGCGTGATGAATGGGCCGACACCATGGTGGAGCAGATCAGTTCGGGATCGCGATCGCAGAACTCCACCGAGGTGGTCAGCGGTCTCCAGACGCTGTTTGCCATCCTGGAGGCGATGAAATTGGTAAGGACGCCTCCCCCCCCCAAAACTTGATAAGAGGAAAGACTAATGATAGGATGTAGGACGTTGCGAACCATCAAATTCGCGCCTTTCGCGTACTTCTCATCGAAGATACGATCCCTTTTCTGCAAGACTACTTCCGAGGCAAGATCGAAAGGGACAATTTTCGCGTCGACTCGTCCCGACTTTGGTATCTTAACCTCCAGGACCGAGAACTACGGCGGATGGAAAAGCCGGCCCAGACCGATGGGTTTTGGCCCATCTCGTTACTGTTTCGAGGCGTGGCGGAATCGCTGCTGCAGTTCCAAAACCCCGAGGGATTCCCCGAGACTTTCATCTTTGACTCGGACCGCTTGTGGCAGCTGCGGGCGTGTCTACAGAACCTAATCAACCTCGACATCTGCTGGTTCATCTTCCAATCGTACATTTTCATGCAAAAGCGCTACCTCTCCGCACCTGAACAGACGTACGCGACGTTTCGCTCGCGCATCGGGTCGCTGATGGAGGAGAACGAGGACTGCTTCCGGGGATCGCCGCAGTGGACGAAGAACATACGCTGCGTGGCGCTGGAAATCGCGCGGTTTGCCTGCGCGGCATGCTCCTCGGACGCCATGGTCTCGGACGAACTGATTGCCACCATCGAGCGGCCGCTAGTGTGGCACCTGTCAAACGAACGCGAGGTGTTCCAGTTCTTCCAGAATTCACTGCGCGAGAAGCTGCTGGCCGCCACGTTTGCGTCGGCCAAGAAGTACCTGAACATGTCACCGCTGGCCATCTGCGAGTCCCAGCGCAACCATCCCCCGTCGCCCGTATCGCAACAGCACTTCTACGACGTGGAGCGCATATCGATGCGGCTGGCCCACATGGGCGTTCTCCACTGGAAAGTGTGGGCGCCGATTCTCTACGTGCGCGAGAGCGTGTCAGCGAGTGACGTGGCGACCCATTCTGTATCTGCGATGATGATGACTGACGTGGCACAGTCGTCGCGATGGACATGAACACTTGCCATTTGTTTTTCTTTTTGTCGGTTTGCCCTCCCCTTCTGGTTTCCTCCCGTCTGCTCAAAATTGGATTATTTGAGAAGATTGGAACGGAGTTAGGATTATATTGGTCTGTGACTTGCAGTTCAGCGTTTGTTTGTTTTTTTCTTTCTTGTTTTGCATCAGGTATTGGCGTCCAGCTTTGGAAGGGCATATCACGGGATTTTGGGATTCAGGGCATTCCAGATTGAGGCATTGATTTCCAATAGACTGGGGA
Organism: Aspergillus persii; assembly: GCA_002215965.1. Classification (NCBI taxonomy): domain Eukaryota; kingdom Fungi; phylum Ascomycota; class Eurotiomycetes; order Eurotiales; family Aspergillaceae; genus Aspergillus; species Aspergillus persii. The sequence goes on along the minus strand of NGZO01000002.1, from coordinate 3,885,218 downwards.
TGTTAAGATGGGGACGATGCCAGCCGGTGTATATCTAGTAGTGGTAGTCAAACTAATAACTAATGGATGGTTTGCTCACTTTGCTCGCTTTGCTCCGTTTGTTTGATAGGCCCGTGCGCTATGCCAAGCCTATTCCCGACGCTAGCACGAACGAGGTTAGTCGATCTGTAGCTTGTTTGCTCTGTTTACATCAACCTATCATTCGGCAACATCCTCCGCCTTCATCCTATATATATATATATATATCATCATGCGTCTATCTCGACCTCTCCTAGCAGAGCTACGATCTCGACCCAACTCCTCACATAAAGGCACCCGTCCATCTCCACAATCCTATGAATACAAACACCCGTGGCTCCGGGCTCTGAAACGCACCCAATTGACCGACATCGCTCAAGCTACCGGTATCCGGTCCGCAGGAACAAAGGATACTCTCTCAGAGCGAGTAGATCGGGAATTGCACTCGTGGGACTATCCTTGCGGGACGGTGAAAAATGGGCGTGATGGACCACCTACAGGATTTCGGTCTGCTTCTTCTTCGGAGGACGGCAAAGGGGAGATGAGTATCCTTAGTATCGATATGGGAATCAAGAATCTGGCTTATTCGCATTTGATCGTGCCTGGGAGGAATCCCCTGTCTGGTCTGGCAGAGGAAGAAGAGCAAGGGCACGGGGATGGGGATGGGTCTAGCTCCTCCGATCCGCTTCCTGTTCTAAATGCGTGGCGTCGAATCGATGTGTCGCGGATGTCTGGTGATCCTTTTTTACCCACATCATCGGCGGCGGCAGCAGCAACAACAACAACAACAGAAGGGAAGACAATAAAAAACGATTCATCTCGTCCACTCACCTTCCTCAACCAAATCTCCTCCTCACCATTCATCACCAGCCCTTCTCTCCCCAAGAAGGAACAAGAACAACAACAACAAGAAGAAGAAGAAGAAGACTCCTCTCTCATCCAAGACGACGAATTCTGGCCCCTCGCCCTCGCGCCCCGCGCACACACCCTCGTCTCGGCCCTCCTCGACGCCTATAAGCCCACGCACGTGCTCCTCGAGCGTCAGCGCTTCCGCACGAATCGCGCGGCCTCTGTCTTCGAGTGGACGCTCCGGGTGGGCGTTTTTGAGGGGATGCTGTATGCGACGTTTTTGGCGTTGGCGAGGGAGAGAGGAGGAAAGGCGCCGTTGGTTGTGCCGGTGGAGCCGGCGAGGGTGGTTAGGTATGTGGTTGCTCAGACGAATCGTTCTAGTTCTGAGGAGGGAGAGGAGTCGTCAAGTACGGGGGAAGAGATAAAGGAGGGGAAGGACAACAACAACAAGAAGAAACCAACTAGTCGCGAAACCAAGAAGATAAAAATCGACTTGGTCGCCGAATGGTTATCCTCTGCCATTCGGCCAACGGACCACCACCACCACCCCGTCAATAATTCCCAACCCAAACTAGCAATCGGATCCGACGAGCTCCTCCACCGCTGGATCGCCGTATATCTCGGCAAAAGGCCAGGGCTATCAGACAAGGGCACTTCTCGCCGATCTCGGCCGAAAAAGAACGAGGAGGGGATGGGCGAGGATGTGATCTTGCGCGAGGTGCGGAAATTAGACGATCTAGCGGATTGTTTGGTTCAGGGGGTTACTTGGCTAGAGTGGATGAGGAATAGGGAGTGTGTGGTGCGCGAGGGAGCGAAGATGGTTGGGCTGGATAGGAAGGGTAAAGGGGGGGGGGGGGGAGATAGGAGAGTGACTGATTTATGATCATGTCTTCGCTTCCATGTACATACGTACTTGATTTTCTCGCCGGGTCTACGGCTTTCCCTTTCCATTTTAGTGCTCACCCCTCGCCGCTTTTTACTCACTGAGTAGACCTGAACACGCCCTAAGCAGCCTGAGGCGATCACTTGGGGTGTAGTTTATTGAGGTTACTTACTCAGGGCACTCAGCCTTCCGCATCCCGTGCTCACTAGCGGTCTCCCCCTTATCCGTTTCTCCACTCCGAGTTCACTTTTGCCCGCCATACTCCCTAAAAAACCCAGTACTACCATCACGAAAATAACGAATCAGGGAGGCTATTTTTCCCTTCTAATACCCGCGATCTTTTCCCTATAAGGAACTACTATACTACCGCGCTGTACTAATATAGCTAACATTGTTCTAGGCTTTCTCCGTTGAAAAACAGCATAAGTCCAGATATTTATGGGAGCGGCCCTGGATATCCCAAGAGTTAAGGAATTCTCGGAACACCAATTAACGCTAGTCTATTATAGATTTTTCTAAATTTTGATCTTATCTTAGCCTGCTCCTCCTAGTAACTATATCTAAAATATTATTAAACGCCCCGCTGATCTTACCGTAGCGCTCTTAGCCACGGGTAGTTAATCAGTATATGGACCACGGGTTCTATTACTCTATATTCACACTGTTCGTTATCTCGGAAGTCATATTATTTAGTATAGATAGCGAGCCACGAGTGGGCCCGTCTATTACTAAGTGAGTAGATATGCTCGATTACGGGGAAGCGAGCCGTAGAGCCAACGCGTGCGGCTTGTAGATAAGGTTGGATCCATACGGCGGAGGTGCCTTCCGTTCTTAAAGATCTTCTATTCTCGCTCCCATTCGCTTTTAATCTTATTACGGATGAAAGCCTTCTCTTATAATAGGAGATACTAAAAAGGATACTTCTTCTCTATACCCACCGCCTTCTTGGCTAGACAGTCGGCTGTTTTATTCCTAGGGCTACCGCAGTGTCCCGGGACTAATTATAATCGCAGCGGGATTCCTCGGGTCTTTAGCTCTGCAGCAGACTAATAAATAGTTTAGATGATCCGCTGGCCTAATTTATTCCATGAGTTTATAATTACTTACAGCGCGGACATACTGTCGCTGAGGATTGTCGCTAGGCCTTAGACCGTAGTTATAGTAGCATGCTTCTTCCGCGCTAGTTAAAAGACCAGCCCGATTGCATAATAGATTCCCACGAGCCTTATATAGAATACAGGACATCTCATTCGGTGGGGGTGTCTCATTCGGTAGTGAGATACGTTAACTAGTTAGCTAGTGCTCATTTTGATTAATCAGATAGTGTCTTCCTATCAAGAAAAAAAAAAAATACTGAAACGGACTGTATGAAGCCCAATCAGCGTATTCAGCTTTTTATTTTCTTTTATTAGTGACCTCGCGCAGTCAAGATGGACAGAGAAGACTATAGTTTGGCCGTAATGGGTCACCTCTAGGCTGCGGCATAACCGCAACCGCGGCTATAGGACTGATAACCATCACCACATATGCGGTTATGGTCATGAGATTTGATAACCATCACCATCACTGCAAAGTTGAGGTTAACCGCGGTTAATGAAGATGCCACCAGGAAAATGTGCTCTTCCTTTGGGATGGGGCTAAGCTCATCTTGGCTGTAGATATCGAGATTGACAACCAACGTAGTCGTTGCCACTGATTGGGTCGTCTGTCCATCCCGTAGTTAGTCCGATGGCATCTGGCAGGTATGTAGCACTAGACCGTAGAATGGTCGATGCCAGGCACGCGGAGGAATATGTACGCCTCACCGGTGCACCCATCGCCGGACCCCAGCCCACCATGGATCATGTAAAAAGTATGAGTGATGATTGCAGCCACAGAATGGCATCTCAATGATTCCTTATCATGTACATGAAGGATTTGAGGTCCAAATCTTGGAGTCATATAAACAATAGATACAATTATGAACTTTCAGAGTATGTCTGGTGCAGACGACAAATAATGAGTCCAGCACGTTATAACTTCGACTCTAAGTACATGATGTTGTTTAACAAGTTCGGATACTATTTCTTTCAGAACGGAATTACAGGAGTATAATAAATAGAACTTCAAGAGCGCCATTATCCTTCAACACCACGTGAAGAGAAGTAGACATGTATCAATCAGCAAACACCTCCAATCTTCAAATCATTCTTATACCCAACACACCTTTGACCTTCATCTCCACTAGATTTCTTTTAGACTGCCACTCGAACATTCACCGAATGGCTGGGAACTCCGTTCTTAAGAACAAAAAGCATATAATACCCAGGCTGGGCAATGCCTTCCACCGCAGGAATCAGGAAACTATATGTATTTGATCCGTTGTTTGTCAACCTAACACCAATGCGTCGTTGATCAGTGTTCACCGTGTGTGTCGCCGAGCCATACCGGATGATCGACGCTACTTCGTCGACATCACCGTCAGTAATGACTTCGACCGTATCGCCAGGCCTGGCCTCGCTTGGTGTAACGCTCTTGATAACAGGCCGGTCGGTCCTCTGTGTCCCATCTTCGTTCAGAAGGTACGGGGGGGTGTAAATTTGACCGTCGAAATGATTGGCGTCGCACTCTCCACACAGACCACCACCTGCTGTGAATACTGTGCCGTCCTGAAGCAACAATGAGAGACTATGGTAGACACGCACGATGCTGTTCTTCTGCTGTTTGATCCACTGGCCGCTATCGGCATCGGGGATGAATCGCTCGGGGGTCAAATGGGCGCCAGTTTCATTGAAAGGAAGCCCGACATCGAGGCCGCCATTGACAAACACCGAGCCGTCTGGCAAGACAACAGAGGAATGGAAAGTGCGCTTGTAGTACATTCCATTACCTGCATTCTCGACAGACACAGTCTCGTCGGGCTGGTTAATCGTGATGATGGCCGCGTTGTTTGTCGCAGGCTTTTCTTCATACCAGGGAGAACCACCGAACGTGAGAATCTTGCCGCTGTCGTACATGACTGCGTTTCCACACATGGCGTCCTCATCGCCAGTGCGGTCACCAGCGGAATGAGTGGTGCCAGTTCCTGATGTGCCATACCAGTTCATCGCTTTGCTAGGGCCAGCTTGGAAAACGGAGCCGTTAGTCCAGGCGAATAACCAGCCGTGGTTATCTTGTCGGTAGGTGCGAACATCGTCGGTAAGCATAGCTGATACTCTCGCGCCATAAATTCTACTCCACTGATCAGTTACAGGATCGTAGACCTCACCGTCTTTCCCCAGCGCCCCGCCGCTCTCGCCCTCGGAACCACCACTCTCGCCCTCCGAGCCACCACCGACGCCGCCGCTGAAGGAACCACCAATGACGAAGATGCGCCCATCCGATAGCGTTGACGTCGCCTGGTAGCCACGATCGATATTCATGGCCGCTGCTTTGTACCAACCACGAACGGTGGTGTTATAAATACTGGTCCGACTCTGGTCCGTTCCGCCAGTGACCACGAACTTCCCGTTCTGGTCAATTGAGATACCAGGACAGAACATGTCATGCTGCGTATTCTCAACGTCTCTCTGAGTTACCGAGTGATCCTTGGGGTCCCAAATGGCAGTCTGTGTGTCACCACCAACGCTTTCAGTGAACTGGTCGTTTCGCCAGGAGGACCACGTCACCACTGCGCCAGAGATCGGATCAACAGCTCCAGAGACGGGCACCAAGGGCAAATCAATTGTTGGACCCCATGCACCCAGGGCAGGGTTTGGAGGGATGAATTCAGTCGCATAGATCTGCAGCTCCGCAATGGCAATTCCATTCGGCGCAGCAGCGGACAGACGCAGGTAGGTAGCATTTTGAGGCTGAAAGGCCGAGAGCTTCATGGCTTGATCGGGCCACCAGGTTCCATACGAGACCTCACTCCAGTTTTCGCCATCAGTACTGAGGACTATTTGATGCTCCGTGATGAGGCTCTCCTCGTTATCTTGCCTAGGAACCATTGTCAACCCATTCACGGTCCGTTCTTGCCCCAGGTTAACAGTGATAGTCTGGGCGTCACTGCTGGCTGCACTCTGCCAGAATGTGTCGGTCGAATTATCGACTGCTTGATCACATTCATGGCCGCTGATGATCGTGGAACATTGAAGCGTCCATCCAGAAGGGTCGATAGGCTGGCCCTGTGGCAGAGTTTGCGACACAGTCGCAACTTCTCTACCACCGATCACGGCGGTGTCGGATGTCGTTCCTTCGCGATACAGAGACTCGAGCTCCTTGATGTTCCTCGCCACCACTGTTCCCAGGAATAGCGGCCCTGTATACCATGCAGATTTCATGTTGAAAGTGGTAATTGTGTTCCGGTTGCCAAAAGCAAGCATGAAAGCAAACAGAAAAAGGGATAGTCGTAACTTAGTACACTGCAGCGTGTGAGCAGCGTGTGAGGCTTTTTAAATCTCCATTCTAGTACGCGCCCTAGCTAGGGCTCAGCAATATTTTCGTCACACAACATGCCAGACTTGGCCGGGGAAGGAGGTAGGCATGGGCTGGATAACCCTGGAATGCATCGACTCAGGAACATTATCTCCGCGCATGTGTGCACATAACACACTTCTAGTCTATCTAGTTAGCAAGGTGGAGCGTTTTTGAATGTCGTCTCCCTGAAGCATTCGTCAATCAGCGCGATGTAGATATTGACCTTGGTATGTCCGTGGCAAGCGGTAAATCGAGGATCGAATGGTTCGTTTGACCATAAATATAGTCGCAAGTACAGGGGTTCCGCATCCGAGCCTCCTGAAAGATATGAGTGAGCTCTTGCGGCATGCTACATGCCAAGGGTAGAATGTGAACTAGGATAAGTTCGCTTAGCGGGCCGTCTCCGAACTCGTCAATGTTGGCGCCCCGGCCTCCCGCAACCCTGTTCATCTTGGCTGTCATATCCGAGGCCCACTGTATTTCTGGGGAGGATAAAGTATACAGAGAGGTTGGGCCTAAAACCTGTATATGAATGGTACCTCCCGTCATATGCGGTAGCTTCGCAGCTATGATTTGCTGGCTTCCTTGACATGTTTACTCAGATATCGTGCTATCCTCAAGGACGGGGAGGAACCCTTGCTGTGACAACCAGCCCAGTGGAGCTAGAACAGGAATGATAGCAACAGCATCGGGTCATGCTGTGCCACAGTCTGGCATGGAAGATCATCTAGTTCGGTGACCTGGATCCAACCATGAACCGTCGGACAAGCTGAGCCGGTGATTTTTCTGCTAGTTACTTTCCGGTCCCCCGGTCAACATGAGAGTGTCAAATCGTCCGCCAACGAAATTCAAATGATGGAATTCCTCGCCATCCGTAAATATAAAGAAATAAGCAACTAAGGACAGGGGAAGGGCTACCTCATTGTAACGCTCCCAGCATTTGACTGCAGTTGATAGCAGAGACAAGAATAAGCAGATACGCCATGGCGTACGCCGCATTCGGGACCACGACAAGCTCCTAGAGGAAGGAGGCTCCGCTCCGTTCATGAAAACGTACCAAGAACCCTCTAATCATCTGTCCTTCATTGTGTGGCATAGTATTGTGGCATCGGCATGTAGTATGAAGGGGGTTTGGCCTCACTGAAGGGGTTAGCCACCTCGCGGACCCGGCGGAGGGTCGCCTTTCCCCCCAGAATTCCTGGGCTTTCGCCAGAGACCTTAACCGCATATTTATTGTGCATGGCGACATGCCTGCCAAATGGCTAAGGCGTATTACGTACAGGAGCTTAGACTCGGGCATCTCTAAAGGTCCCCGAAGCACCTTCATGTAACATCATGGCAGTGGTGGAGGCAGCGGTGAACAAGAAAAGAGTGACAGAGTAATTGACCTAGCTCCCCGATCACAGGATTGCAACGCTTTTCAGCCACATCTAAACCCATGGAAATACGAATTCTGTGATTTGATAATCCGTCAAACGCCAATATCGGCACTATCAACACTTTTTGCAGCACAATACGATCTTGGATATTTTGCCTCTTGTTTTTTTCCCATGCCCTGTGCTACTAGATCACCAGATTGGCGTTTCTGAGCCCCTGGATATACTCTGCACATAGCACTATGAGACAAACTAGAAGACCTACCATGTACCATCAGTGTTGGCGCCTTCCGCAAGCAGTGTATGTCCCAATGGAGGTGACCACAGTTACAGTTACATCAGCTATCATGTACGTCATAGACGGAACGTACGGCTTGGCTGTTGATGACATGTGAGGTGCCATTCGGCAGTCGTTGCGGAACGTACTTCACGCTCATTTATAAAGTGAAGCCCGCGGCGGCACAAAGTCGGATTTATTCGATCCTTCGTTCTGCATCTAGAATTCCCCCTTCCCTAAACCTACACCACTGAAATTTGTTACTGCAAAATGGGCGAAGCCGAACCTCCCAATCTTGATAACATCCAAGGCGATATCTGGTGAGCTCCTCTGTCCATATGACTGCTGGCTTTTGTACTGACCCCTCATTAGGCCTGGTCTAACGAAAAAGTACCAAGTTTTTTGGTTTTTCCAGATCACTGATGCCAGTGCCTTCAAGCCTAGTTTGGGAAAGCTGCTGGATGCTAAAGTCATCACGTCTGCTGCGGATGCACTAGGCCACAGGAAGGACATACATGCGGTTAAAACCTCGCAGCCAGGTACTTTGCACGAGATAGTCGCGGTCAATATTGCTTTCAATTTCAGGGGAATGCAGAAGGTAAGCAATAACAATGGTCTTTAGTAAGGCTGTGAGCCTTTGCTAAGCCTTCGCTTCTATTGTAGCTGGACAAGGACAAGGACGGCTTCAGGGATGACCCATTTCGGAAGGGGATGGAGGCAGATATGGTAAAGGAGGGCAGAGATAGACTTGAGGAATGGATGGATGAATTCAAGGCGAATAATGGTGAAGTTGATGGCGTGGTTTTGGTCTGCGGGACTGAACCGAAGGTCCAGAAGACCATGACGGAACTAAGCAAGCAGTATTTCAGCTCGGCTCAAGGGATCAAGCACGTCCTTACTCTTGATGGGAGAGAACGACCCGGGAAGAACGCAAAGCATGAACAGTAGGTCTTCGAATCCCCTGCACTGGAGACCCCTCAGCTTAAACCATGACAGCTTCGGTTTCCTAGATGCTATTTCGCAGCCTCGGTTGACGGGCTTTGATAAGACATGCGAGAAGGGAGATAGGAACTACCAACATATGTGCCGTCCGGGGTAGGTTATTCATAGACTTGACAAATAGTCACAAGTTAGCTAAAAAAAAAAAAATAGCCGCATTATCATTGGACACGACGGAGAGATGAACAACGAGCCAAGATCGCAACATCCACCCTGGGCCAAGGATGGCAGCTACCTCGTCGTCCGCAAACTCAAACAATATGTACCAGAGTTCAACAAGTAAGCCACTTTGGTGGTCACATCTCTGAGACGATTATCTGACCGGTATCACTATAGCTACCTAGAATCCGAGGCTCCTAAACTTCATTTTACTGCAGACCAGTTAGGAGCGCGGCTGGTGGGACGGTGGAAAAGTGGTAAGTTACATGCCCGTAGTGTGATTTGCGTTGACAGTCGCTGAGGCGGATGATAGGGGCTCCTGTTGAGCTGCATCCCACGGAAGACTGTCCGAAAGATGCAACAATGAACGAATTTAACTACGATGTTAACGATCAAACCAATTGTCCATTTGCTTCGCACATACGCAAGACTAAACCTCGAAGCATCGTCAGCGATAGAGATATGAATGATATAATGCGTCGAGGCATCCCCTATGGACCTGAAGTGGGAGTGAACGAGAACAAAACGGAGCAAGATCGAGGGCTCATGTTCACATGCTACCAATCTAGTATTGGTAACGGCTTTCAGTTTCTGAAAAGAAGTAAGTCAATTCACATCAAGGATGAAGATCAATCCACTTATTATTTCCCCAAGGCTGGATCAATCTGGATACATTCCCCGCCGACAAGACCGAATATACCGGTGGAACCAATCCTGGACAAGATTGTATCGTGGGCCAGCTCGTCAAGAGGCCCCAAAAGGAAAAACACAAAAAGCTGACTACAAGCCTGGTCAACGGTAAGGGGGATCATACCACGACCAGCTTCCTCCCCTTCATCCAGTCCAACGGCGGAGATTACTTTTTCTCGCCATCCCTAAAACTTCTTGGGGAGCTGGGCGGAAAGTCGATGGATGATTAAACCCGAAGGGTCAGACTCCTGCGTCTTCCAACACCACCCCAACGAGACACTTGGAACGGCAGGAACAAGTGGACAACAGTGGACTTCTCAAGAACGGCAGCCAATTCAAGGAAGCGGCCGGCAGTGGTTTACCTAGTGAAGGACAACGGTTCAGGATGGTATAGCCATGGAACAGCAGTTGTAGTTGTCAATCCCGTTAAAGGATGTCAGCGGAAATTAGGTAATCTTTACTGCCAGGATTCAACATCTTATCGTTTTCCGCCTAGATCAACTCTATGGCTTCAAAATCGCCTATCTTAATGAGACCATGTGTCCTCATTAAGATCGTATAAAAGACTTTATATAGATTATTAATTCCGATAATCAGATCTTCGCTACAGTTAATGTCAGGTTATCCGGTTGCCGGGTGCGGAGAACGTTCCATGGCTTCTAATAGGAATATTCCACTACTAGTCTACTATTTAGTTACCCTATCTCTCTCTTCCCGTTTTCTTTCTTTCTTTTTTTTTTTTTTATATATTTAGTATTTCATCGAACCGCTACCTACAAATGGAAATATACAATACAATCTTTCATCTGTTACGCTCACTTAGGACTCTCCGCAGAGATCTACAATACATACGCAGCTACAACTATCAATTAAAAGGAACGGAATAGATTCGCTTTCGTATCATCTATTTGAGATCATCATGATTTTCGCATCGAACGCAGCCAAGGTCACACTCCTCGTACCGAAACCCGTAGAATCTCGGCAAGGCGCAGCAAATCATGACTATCGTCCCGAGCAGTTCGAAAGAGGCATGAACCAAGGCTCCAAGGGCAAGTTTCTTCTCCGAGACACGAGGGATGACAAGAACGGGACGGAAAGGTCAAACGAAGATAAGCAAGGTAAAAGAGAAAAAGCTTCGTTTGTTAAACAAGCAACACGCTCAGATGGCTTGGTATCCGAGCCGAAGAAGGAAAAGAAGATCAATCACCGATCCAAAGATGGTTCAGAAGAAGTAGATGTCTAGAACTTTCGGAAGTTTGTATCAGAACGTTAAAAATCAGAAAATATCCCTCTCGTAGATACACTGCCTGCGCGCATTATGTCGCCGCGGAGAAGAAACACAAGGAAACCTAATTACAGACGGCCCCTTCGTTGTATGTTCGAATGGCTTAGAGCTGACGGCGGCGGAAGGCCGTAGGGAAGGCCTGCTTGGTCTGGAAGCCGGAAGGCGTGGGGACGCCGCTGCTGCTGGGAGTGGGAATGGCGCTGCTGCTGGGCGTGGGGATACCGCTGCTGCTGGGGGTGACCACGCTAGTGGCAGTGGCCTCACCCTCACCGGCCTTGGAAGTGGTGCTCTCATCGATAACGTGGTTGTCACCGGGCATGTTGGTGGCGGCAGGGGCGGCAGTCTACGGAGATATTAGTATGCATGCTAACATGAACCTCGATTTTGGGCGTTTAGACTTACCACAGTGACGGTGTCAGTAGCAGTAACGGTAACGGTAGCAGGGCTGCATTCTCCGTTCGAGCCACTGCCCTGGCCGTTCTGGCCGCTCTCGCTGTTGTGTCCCTGGCCGGGAGCGCCAGAGGGAACAGCAACGACGGTAACGGTCGAAGTAGAGGTGAAAGAGAGAGTAGTGACCTTGTCGGAACCGCTACCAGAGCCGGAACCGTTGTCAGATCCGCTGCCAGAGCCAGAAGAACCACCGTTGCTAGCGGTCTGTAGACACCACAGGTTAGCGAGGGGCAATGTGGAAGCCGGGGGGGCTTTTTCAACTTACAGCATAGACGGTGTTCGTGTTGGTGGCGGTCTTGTGGATGGTGGTGGTGACGACGGACTTGGAGACGCCAGTTCCCAGGGTGTAAGTCACAGTCACATCCTCGGTGCCAGAGAAGATATCGCTGGTGTCGGAGCCGGTCGAACCGGTGCTCAGAGGGATGGGAGCAGAGGTGATGGTGGACGAACCCTGGCCACCGGCGCCGGTGGGAACCTTCGAGGACGAAGGGTAAGGCACCACGATGGAGGAGGAGCCCGCCGAGGTCGAAGGGGATGGGATGGCAACGGAGGACGAGGTGGACACCGCGGGAGGGGAGGGGATAGCGGTGGAAGAGGACACAGCAGAGGCAACGGGTGTCTCGCCAGCCACCGAGGTCTCGACAGCAGGGGAAGACGACTGCGAGACGACGGGAGTCTCAACCGCGGGGACGCTGGGAGTCTCGGCCACGGGGGGCTCCTCCGGGACCGTGGCGGTTTCAGCGGGAGCCGTGGGCTGGGGAGTCGGGATGACGGTGACGGCAGAGGAGCCGGGCTGGTTCAAAGAACGATGATGCAGGTTGCGACGCACGTGGCCGTTGGCCTCGGAGCCGGCAGCCAGAGCAGCCAGCAGAGCGACGGAGATCTTGGCGTTGAAGTGCATGATGATGCTGACGATCGAAGTTTCCGACAATCAATGCCTAGAAGCGAAGTATGGACTTGGAGAGTCTGCCGAGTGGGATGCAACGAGAGTGTATGCGAAATCAATCCGCAAGACAAGCTGAAAGAATGACAGTGAATGAACACCGGAACGAGTGTGGAGGCAGAACGAACTCTGAAGTCGAGGAGAACGATGGAGAGGAAGAAGAAGAGAAAGAGAAAAGGAAAGCGAGAAAAGGCGAGGGGATGGAGTGTACAAGTAGTCTGGGATCCACGAGCAAATTAAACCAACCTGCAGCGGCCAGCAGGAAAGGAGGCCGATAGGCGATTTGATTTGATTAAATTCTGGATATTAAGAAATTACGGAGTAAAAAAAAAAGTCAAAAATCAAAAAAGAAAAAAGAAAAAAAAAACACACGGACAGTATTTTGGGGCCTGGCCAGTCCCAGGCACCCGTTTATTAGGCTATCAGTTGGAGGCATCACCGCCATTCCGGAATCAGGAGTCTACTTCACTACTTTAATCCGACCAATTCTTCTCTCTTCTGTTACACGGTCGATCCTCTTCTGGTGTGAGGATGAAGAGAATTTGACTCTAAACCTACCGACACTCCAGAAAAGAAACGAAACAAAACAAAACGCAAAAAGGGAAAAAAGAAAAAAAAAGAAACACAATCATGGAAGGCACCCTCCAAGGTTCTTTCCCTCTTTGGATGTCGAGGTGCATCGCAGGTGGGTCCAGGCACTGCCTTTTGATTGGCCACCCACGAGACTGCCGTTTCACCCCCGCGCCATGCCTCACGCTGATTGGCCCACGCGGGGACTTAATCTCGCCGCGTGCCTCTTTGGGTCTTTGGATTTTGGTCAACTTGGAAACGTCGCAGGTTTTTGACTTTCGCCATCGTTTGGTTTCATTTCAGTTAATTTCTCTCCCTTGCCGCGTCTTTGTTTTGTTTCTCTCTCTTTTCCTCCCGTGCTCCATCCTCCTTCCAGGGTCCCCAAGACATGCCCCCTCCACCTCCGGAAGTCCCTGCGTTTCTTTGATTATTCCTTCCTGCATGTTTGAGACCGGTTTCATTCCTTTGGGTTGGTGGACTGGTGACTCCGGATCGAGGGGCCAACGTGAACTCTTCGGGAGGCAACCCAAGTGCCACGATGGGCCAGCCAGTGTGACCCTAAGAGGGGCACTAGCAGTGCCGGGGATGGTGGCATCATCCGTTCAACCAATGGCCAACTTTAATTAACTCATTTACCCGGTGTAGCTGACTAGCTGGACAAAGCACGCAGGAGACTCCAGTCTGGATGCTACCTGTCAACCACAAGCTCCCAACATCCCTGAACCCTGGGCGCATTAGTTGGAATTATTGCTCCATTGCCCGACGCTATCGAATTTTCTCGTGCCACGCCGGAAATGACAGCTTGGGCCAGGGCGCGCCAGGCAGACGGCTCGCGGCGGACAGAGTGGATATCGCATGACAGTACAGAGTACATAATAGTATATTAATTTTCAGGAGAACGGCACGGATGACAAGACCAATAATGGACACTACAGAGTACACGGACTTCTCGATTATGCGCTAGAAAACACCGGATGACTTTATCCTAGAAGCGTACCCTGGCGAACTCTGCCACCATGCCCACCCGGTCCGCCGCCCAGGAAGCTACGGAGACCAGACTTTTCAATAGTCCCGACTCGTGGCTTAAGCGAGACACATCGCCTCTTGGGTTTTCTGGGCCTCGACAACGCAGAGGCGACGGGGGTTCGAAAGCAGAGAGTGTCAGGAAATGGAAAAAAAAAAAGAGCCCGACGGTGAGAATTACCGTCACATACTCCGGAGTATTTTCTCTTCTCCCGATGGCCATGGAATGCTACCGAACGCATTGACAGATGCCGATCCATCGTGGAATTTCTAACGGGCCATGATGATCCCGACTGGAAGAAGTGGAGATTCGGCCCTGCAGTCTAGACAACTCGCCGTGGGAAAAGGGATCCGGATCGATTTCAGATACAGGGTCATCTCGTACGGAGTAATCTGTCTGGGTATCTGGTGCATGGTTGACCCCGTAGCTCTTGCATCCCTGGAAGACCCTGGACCCCGGAGGAGCCTCGCTACCATCGGTCGTTCCTGATCCTCGGATACAAAAAAAATCTCTCAGCGGCAGCCAGTGTTTCAGGCAGATGAAATTTCGGTGGTTCTCGACATTGAACAGCCCCCATCTTCGCAAGCTGCTTCCACTTGCCCTTTCACGAGCCGAAATTATCATATCTGCCGGTGTTTGCTATCGGCGCTCCATCCACAGTCTAGCGGCGTAGAGAGGCCAGACCAGATAAACACTGCCGTAGCCGAGAGGATTCGGAGTTACAGTCGGGAACTGGAGTGGATCGCTCTTCCGTTGATCAGTTTCAGATTCTAAAAGCTTTTCCATTATTGATTGACTGCTGATTGGGATTGTCCTCTGTATATTAACCCGCAATCAAACCATACGTCGCTGCCTTGGTGGCTCACTGACCACCGTCTAAACATCCGGAATGATCTAGGAGGTACACCGTGTCAACGGAATATTTTTTGACCTGTACAAAGTACTGAGTAGACGAGTGACTCGAGGTACAAATACCGTGATGACCGATGATCTCTCGTATTGAGCCTGCAGCCTGCCGCCGTTTCTCATCCTTGGTGCCCTTTCTGCGCTCCACCTGTGCTGACCATGGTATTCCCTCGGAGAATGACCTCATCCAGACAACCTAAATCCCACGGCATGAGATGCGAAACCGATGCTGCGCGAGAAGAAGCCGTACAGAGCGGAATACACGAGGTCGACGAGGAAATGGGATAAGGCTGAGTCACATGAGAGCGACCGTCGACATCTTCACGTTTCCTGAAATAACATCAAACCATTGCTCCTGTTCTCTGAAACCACCCCCCCCCCCCCCCCCCCCCCTTTTCCCTCCACCATGGCCACCACTTCGGTACAGAGCCTCCGGACCAAATATGCGACAGCCTTGAAACAATTCATCCAGTCGACCCGAAACTTCGAGATTCTGGGCTCTGTTTCAATCGAACCATCCTGCCAAACTCCCCCGCAGGTTCTCTATGTGCTGGATTCATCCTTCAACCCCCCGACCCTGGCCCATCGCCGCATAGCCAGCTCTGCGCTGCTGGAGAACCCCGACCGGCCGTCTCGACTCCTACTGCTGCTGGCCACGCAGAATGCAGATAAACCCTCGAAACCGGCCAGGTTTGAGGACCGTCTGGCGATGATGGAGCTGTTTGCTCGGTATCTCATCTCGTACACGGGGAGCTTTTTGCCAGCCGCCGACCACCAGTCCCTCCCCCACGTCGATATCGGGGTCACCAAGAAGCCGTACTTCGTCGACAAGGCGGCTGCCATCGACGCTGCGGGTGTCTACCCCCCGTCGCTCGAGCAGGTCCATTTGACGGGCTTCGATACGCTGATCCGCATCTTCGACTCCAAATACTACCCGCCCGCGCACACCCTCCAGCCGCTCGAGCCGTTTCTGTCGCAGCACCGCCTGCGAGTGACCATGCGCCCGGACAGCGACTGGGGGAGCCGCGAGGAGCAGGAGGCTTATCTTCGGACACTGGCCCAGGGGGGTCGGGAACGGGAGGGCGGGAGGCGCGAATGGGCCGACCGCATCCACCTGGTGGAGGGCAAGACACCGGAGGAACGATCGGTGAGTTCGACGAAGGCTCGCGACGCCGTGGCGTCCAATAACACGCAGGACCTGGACTGGCTGGTTCCGCCGGAGGTTCGGGACTTTATCCTTGCGGTCGAGCCGTATAATGAACAGTGACGATGCTCAGCAATGATGTGTCTACGACTGGCCTACGCCCTCGATGTTTGGCGATAAAAGTAGAGATGTGCTGTTACGCGCTGTAGATACGCCAACGGAATTAGATACTTCTGCTTTTAGATTTTGTTTCTGGGCCTGCTAAATGTACATGTGAATCTCTTGGTCTGGAACTCTGGATCACCAAGCGATGCGACTCAAGGTGGGCCCCCGAATATATAATGACACAACCGAAACACCATGCCCGCGACGACGCCGAACCCACGGTCTGGAAGATTAAAAAAAGAGTCGTAGTAAGTAGTATGACAAAAAATTACCGCGAAATCATTATATAGTACACTCCATCTGAATAGCGACATTTCTCTATTCCTCCTCGTCCTCCCTCTTGCCGAGCGTATAGGCAAGTCCACCGCCGACCAGGTTGGCGAAGCAGAGACCCATCGTCGCACCGCGAACAATCCCGCGAGCGCCCCATTTCTTCATGAATGGCTGTCGTCGCCGACCGGCGAGAAGGAGGTAAAGCCCCGACCAGGCGGCGCTGATGCCCGCGGTATCGGTCTTGAAGCCCAGGATGTTCGCATAACTCGTGGTCAGCAGGATGGGAGCGAACAGCAGAGGCAATGGCTGGAGGGGACGGGCATGCTGGGCAGTGATGAGCGACGCCAGCAGGGTCGGAGGGAAGGGGTTCTCTGGAAAAAGCGAAAGAAGAAGATTAGACTTATGGTTGCAGAAGCAGCTCAATGGAGCTGTGCACTACTCACCTCCCCACGCTCTGGCCTTCTGCAAGAGAGTGGTTTTGGTCTCTTCCACGGTAGTCTCTGAGCCGGCCATTGTCAAACAATTGTGTGATCGTCACAAAGAAAGGATGAGTTGATTTATCCGGAAGATTAAAAGAGCCAGCAAGCGATCACGGCATACTAGACCGGTCGATCGATAAGTTGGATAGTTGCAGCCGAGGACTGGCAGGCGGGCGCGTATTTTATCTGACTAACGCTGCTGCGTTCTCCGCTTAGCGTCGAACATCTCCCAACTTGCGGAAGACACCACGTTGATCTCGATATCTGCTCGGTGCAGGCACAATTCACCCTCCCGGCCTTTTCCCCTATCTGGCCCAAGCGACCACCACGAACTCTTTATCTCTTTCTACTCGTCCGCTTTTTTCCAGTGACCGCTTTCCTCTCTTCCCCTCTGCGGCCCCAATCCGTCCGCCACGCGTTTCTTTCTTATTCTTTCGCCAAGAGGATAAGCAAAAAGGTCGGAGTCATACTGAGGCGAGAAGAATACAATAAAATACACATCGTTGGGGGTCCGTCGCCATGCCGTCCGCCACTGCATCCGGGGCAGACACCGGGGGCTCTGCGAAGTCCCGCGAGCATAACCAAGGGAATCAGGACCGTAAATACACCCCCGACCAGAAGGCCGCCGTGCTCCGAATCCGCAAATGCTCGACGACGGCGTTCTACGAGATTCTGGCGCTGGAGAAGACCGCTTCGGATGGCGAAATCAAGAAGGCGTATCGGAAACTAAGTCTGTTGACGCATCCGGATAAGAATGGTTATGAAGGCGCCGACGAGGCATTCAAATGTGAGTCGCTGGTCAACTATGGAAAGAAAAAGGGGAATACTGGTCCGCGTTACTTTTACTGACGGCCATGGATTCTAGTGGTATCGCGGGCTTTCCAGGTTCTTTCGGACCCCGATAAGAAGTCGAAGTACGATAAGTTCGGAGGAGACCCCGATAGCAGGTTCACCCCCAGCGCTGGACCCTCGGGAGGCTCTCCTTTCGGTGGATTCGGTGGCGGCGGATTCCCGCGGTCTGGAGGTGGTCCTGCCTTCGAAGAAGAGATCTCGCCGGAGGAGCTGTTCAATCGGTTCTTCAACGGGGGATTTGGGGGTGGGTTCAGCCCATTTGGTATGTGGTTTCCTTATTGGGTTCGATGGGGATATTTGCTGACCGCGCTTTGTACTCTACTACAGGGGGTCCCCAGTTTGTCTTCAACATGGGCGGAGGCCCTGGTTTCCGAGTCCATCAGTTCGGAGGCGCTCGGCCACGGAGACGACCCCGTGAAGCCAACGCGCAGTCCGAACCAGCCCCGTCGGGCTGGGCGGCGTTCCAGCAACTCCTGCCTCTCATCCTTCTCTTCGTTCTCCCTCTGCTCTCCTCGCTGTTCTCTGGCTCCTCTACTCCCTCCGGTCCTACGTATAGATTCGACACTGCGGTGCCTCCGCATACGATGCAACGAACGACTCCCAAACTGAACCTCAACTACTTTGTCAACCCCGGCGACGTGGAAGACTACAGTGCCCGGAAATTCCGCCAGTTGGACCAACGAGTAGAGGTGGACTACGTCACCAAACTGCGATACGAATGCGAGAGCGAAGTGCACGCCCGGGAACGAATGATCCAGGAAGCCCAGGGCTGGTTCTTCCCCGACGTAGAAAAGATGAAGGAGGCGAGAGCCATGGAGCTGAAGAGTTGTCGGCGGTTAGACAACCTGAAAGGGAGGTATTGAGCCAACCTTCAGTATATGACTTGCGCATTCTTATCTAGCCATGCCAGTTTACCCTTTCATACCTAATTGTTTCTCCTATCATTTCGTTGTATTGCATTATTTTACGCGATTTCATTTTTTCTCCACTTTGGGTCTTGCCTCTCCTAGACGATGAAGGCATGCAAGTTTTTTTTTTGTGTGTGTTTTTTTTTGACGGCGTTTACCCAGGCTGAGACAAAGCTGACCAGTCGAGAACGACTGGTGTGTGGGATATATGAAATGCATGAACTGCCCTTGTATATGAGAAGAGAAGAATCAATGAACGTTGATGGATAAGCAAAGGCGGTCAGAGGCAGCTTAGTTAATGGCGGCGAACCCCAGCGACCTGAAGAGAAACTCCGGCCTCAAGCATCATCGGCTGGCCATTCCTTCACTCGCGCCTCTCCTCTCCTCTCCTCTTCTCGTCTGTCGCCGTGAGAAGTTGGTATCCCTGGGCCCACTTCGCCGCACCATTTTGGCTCATGTCTTTCATTCCATCCAAATTCTAAGTCACCGTACTCGAAGTCTCCGCATTCTAGCCAACCCCGCTAAAGTGCAAGTGCCATAATCCTCATCGGAGAATGTCTGACGGTCCCTCTGAGGCGGACAAGGTTCGATAGGCCCTATTTCCTTCGATTCTCTCGAACAATTTACTTGAAAGTCTTGCTCTAGGACGTTCTGACCATCCCAGATCCGTAACAAGCGCCTTGCAAAGCTGGGGAACCCATCTCCGCCATCACCGGTCGAAGGTGCTGCGGACTCGGCTTTTAGCCAACCACCCACCCCTTCACAGCCTGCCTCGTCTCGGGAAGCTTCACGAACGCGATCCAATGTTGGAAGTGCAGCCAGTTCTCCTGCACCCTCACCTAAACCGGATCAACAACAGTCGGAAGGGAAGCGGATCAAAATCACCCCGGCGGCCTTCACAAATGCCGCCGGCGAGCGCTCACGACCTGCCACGCCGGGGCCCAGTACCGCCCCCAAGGCCGAAGAAACTATTGAAACCTTCGAAGACCGTACACTGAGCGCAATCTTCAAGCTGACGCTGAACGAGGAGCGACAGCGAGACATCCATGGACAGAGATTGAACTATTTGCCGGGGCTGCGGAGCGAACTGGAGGATGAAAGCCGGGAGCTTCGCATCGACACGTCGGTTCTTGACCAGGCGCTCCTAGAAGCTGCGTCCAATACTCCCCAGCAGAAACCGCTGAACTATCTGCTTCCGTGCTGGAAGAGGATATCCAAACTCCACAAAGGGTTCCGCCGTGCTCGGGATGACGACCCGAAGTTCCTGGTTCTATGCGAGGCTCGCCGGCTGTGTCTAAGCTACTGCATGTTTGCCATTACGATGCCGGAAATGTTTGGGTGCGTCTCTAGTTGTCCCGCACATCCTAACTACTCATGACACGCCTCCCCGACTAATAATATTTATTGTACCTTTCTAGGATCGATCCGTCAGGACGGTCGACGTTGAAACCATACCTGCTCTTAGATCCCGAGGACGAAAAAGGCGTGGACTTCGAGTTTATCAGCGAGGCTGTGAAGAGATTCGACGAAGATGAGAGTATCAAACCGGCGTTCATAGCCGCTGTCGAAGAAATGAGCCGAGAATTGGCATCAATGAACATCAATGATGACTACAAGCCCTACATGACAGTATGTTTGAGAGCCCTCTCGCTTGTTGAGGATTCCTCACTAAACCCTTTCACAGGCCCTGCGCAACCTGGTGCGTCACGCCGCCATAGGAGCTGCCATAACGGAATCTTCCATCTTCAACTCGTCTCGCGATCCTGCACTGTTTGAGAAAGAAACGCTGATCGGGCCATGGTTCCGCCTATCGCCCCTGCAAGGCAACGTGACCATGCAGTATTTCTCAAGCCCGAAGACGAGAGACCAGGCCTATATCCTCAATGCTCAACGGTCCCTTCGGATGATGCAGCAGATTCTTAACTCGGATCTCCTGGACATCATTAATCACATGATCAGGGCGTCGAAGGATGCCAGAGACCGAATTCTGGACTGGTTCGCTGCGGCATTGAATATCAACCACAAGCGACGGGCTATGCAGGTAGACCCAAATGCCGTCTCGTCAGATGGATTCATGTTCAACCTCACCACATGCTTGGACCAGCTCTGTGAGCCATTCATGGATGCCAGCTTTACTAAGGTTAGTGCATATAAGTACTTCGTACGCATCAGTGACCGCGAACTGATTCATTCATATAGATCGACCGCATTGATGCAAACTACCTGCATCGAAACCCTCGGGTTGACTTGAGGGACGAGACCAAGATCAATGCCGATCAGCACGCTTCGGATGCTTTCTATTCCAAAACGGCCGAAGGCACCTCCAATTTTATCACCGAGATCTTCTTTTTGACCGTTGCCGCCCATCACTATGGCAGTGAATCCTTGACCTCGAAACTGGATCAGCTGGAGAAAGACCTGCGGCACATGGAATCCACCATCACTAAGTTTGAGGCAGAACGGCATCGATGGGCCAACAACCCGATGCAGCTCCGGGTATACGAGAATGCCTTGAAGAAATACAAGGACAAGCTGGACCTCGGTCTTGCCTTGAAGTACAGTCTACAGGGCGTATTGTTCGACGATCAGTGGCAGGCCCGCTCCATGTTGTTCATGCGTTATGTGATTGTATGGCTACTTCGGCTTGTATCTGGTACAAACTTCCCTAAGGAGCAGATCAAGCTACCTCTCCCAGAGCAACAACCAGAAGTCTTCAAGTGTCTGCCCGAATACTTTGTTGATGATGTTGTCAGCAACTTCAAGTTCATCATGTGGTGCATGCCTCAGATCATCACCGCTACCCAGGGTGATGAGTTAGTCATGCTTTGTATCACCTTCTTGGAAAGCTCTGGTTACATTAAGAACCCATACCTCAAAGCAGGCCTTGTTTCTATCCTTTTCCGAGGCACATGGCCGCGCCCTGGTGGTGCACGCGGTGTGTTGGTGGATCTGCTCAACTCCATGCCTTTTGCCAATGACCATCTGCTCCACTGCCTTATGAAATTCTACATCGAAGCTGAGCACACAGGCACTCACACGCAGTTCTTTGACAAGTTTAACATTCGATACGAGATCTTCCAGATCATCAAATGTATCTGGCCCAACACCCTGTACCGGAACAAGCTTTACAATCAGTCCAAGAAGAACCTTGATTTCTTCGTTCGTTTTGTTAACCTGCTCCTGAACGACGTGACGTTCGTTCTCGACGAGTCGTTCGGTGCATTCATCACTATCCACAAAACCCAAACGGAGCTGCGCAACGAGGGGGCCACTATGGATCCTACCGCGCGCCAGCAAAAGGAGGAACACCTGGCCTCTGCCCAGCGCAATGCGAAGTCGTATATGCAACTAACAAATGAGACGGTTTCTATGCTGAAACTCTTCACTGATGCATTGGCGGAGTCGTTCACCATGCCTGAAATTGTCCAGCGATTGGCAGACATGCTGGACTACAACCTAGACGCCATGGTGGGTCCCAAGAGTTCTACCTTGCGTGTAGAAAACCTGCAAGATTACGGATTCAACCCGCGAGCATTGCTGAGTGAGATTGTCGACGTGTATCTTAATTTAATGGGAAGAGAGAGCTTCATCGTCGCCGTGGCTCGAGATGGGAGATCTTACAAGCCGGCGAACTTTGCGAAGGCCATGGACATCTTGCGCAAATGGTCTCTCAAATCTCCCGAGGAACTCAGAAGGTGGGAGAAACTGCAGGCTATGGTCAAGGAGGCTAAGGCGGCCGACGACCAAGCCGAAGAGGATCTTGGAGAAGTTCCTGACGAGTTCTTGGGTATGATCCGCACCATTTTCTCTCACCTTTCATTCATGATATATTGACCAATCGGCTGACCTGTCCCGCCAGATCCTCTAATCTACACTCTTATGGAAGATCCAGTCATCCTGCCTGGGTCGCGAGTATCCATTGATCGTTCAACTATCCGGTCTCACTTATTGAGTGACCCCCACGACCCGTTCAATCGGGTCCCGCTGAAGATGGAGGATGTCACGCCAGGTGAGTTATTTTGCGGTGCAGACGTGATATAAACCGACAGCAGCTGACTTTGCATGTAGACCTGGAGCTCAAGGCTAAAATTGAGGCGTTCAAGTCGGAGAGACTGGCCGAGCGGAGAAAGGAAAGGGCACATGTTGCCCCTGAGTCGATGGACACGTCTACAGGTTAATCGGACCCGAGGGCTTTACTTTTTCGGGTGTATGGTGATATAAACTTTCTCTCAGGCAAGTTTACTACTGCATACTTGGCCTTGGAATGACCTAGAATATGACCACTTTTCTGCATTGTTTTTTTTTATCTCATGAATAGGATTGGGCAAGGCGTTGTTTTGATTTTGACTCTTTTCATTTATCTCTGTTATTTTCGCTCTATGCTTTCGAGGTCTGTCGGGAACTTGCTGTCTCCGTGATTCTCTGTGATATTGTTACACAGACCAGAAAGAGCCCATCAATGAATGTGTTGACCCGGCAAATCATACATCTCACGTGACGAGATACCCCGTGACATCATGGCCTGATATAGAAGCTCTCACAATCTCCTTCTTTTGTCCTCAACCTTAACTTTCTTCACTCGCCCTTGAGTTTGGGTCTTCAGACCCATCAATGCTTCTCCTAGCCCTGGAATTGAGCTTAGTTTTGAGGATCTTCCCACCACTCACGACGTCAGTACTCTTGTCCCCAATGCTAAAAAAAAATTGATATTGACCCTTTCCAGGCAGGTGTTAGACACAAGTCACTGCCCAATAGCCATGGGCTCAGCGATGCCTTCCTATATCCAGTCCCTGCCTCCTCTGGGGGACTTCTTTCCACCCACGCAGGATGCATACCTGGTCTCGCTCAACATCTTCCAGTTTTTCCCCTTAGTAGGCCTCTCCTAGACTCTGTGTACAACACCCCGAAACTAAGACTATCCCTTCAGGTCTCCTGCATCCAATGGCTTACAGCCTTCCATCCAGCCGGGAAAACCTCGCTGAAGAGATCATACCTCAACTTTCCCGGCCGACTCGGCTGGTTCATCATGGAGATTGTCGGTCCCGTCAACCTCCTCTACATCCTCTGGACTCTCCCTCCAACTCTCAATCTCACCTCCTTCCCTGTTCCTAACATGCTGGCTGCTTCACTCTACATCATCCACTATGTCAACCGCGCCATCATTTCCCCTTTCTTCGCCGCGCCCAGCATGTCTCCTATCCATGCCTTCGTCGTCTTCTCTGCAGTTCTCTTCAATTGGCTCAACTCAACTTGCCTGGCCAGCTGGATTGTTGGATACCAGATCCCCATGGCCATTCCATCGTACACATCCACATCCCAACCGGTCATAATGCCACCTTCTCCTCCCTCCTCTTCCATCTTCCTCCCCTCCATCGGCGTATGCCTCTTCCTCCTCGGCATGGCAGGCAACATCTCCGCCGAACGAACCCTCTTTCGCCTCCGTCGCGAGGGAGCTGAAATAAATCAAACCAAGGGATCCTCCTCTTCTACCAGCTCCTCAAAACATACTACCACCACCACCGATAACAAAGACAACAACAAATTCTCCAAAGTCTACGTCATCCCCCCACCCACCGGCCTCTTCCACTCCATCCTCTACCCGCACTACGTCTGCGAATGGCTCGAATGGCTCGGTTTCGCCCTCGTTGGCACAACCGTTCTTCCCGCCTCTTCTGCCCTTGGAATTGC
This sequence comes from Aspergillus persii, assembly GCA_002215965.1. Taxonomy (NCBI): domain Eukaryota; kingdom Fungi; phylum Ascomycota; class Eurotiomycetes; order Eurotiales; family Aspergillaceae; genus Aspergillus; species Aspergillus persii. The sequence goes on along the minus strand of NGZO01000002.1, from coordinate 3,860,843 downwards.
TAACCCTACGCCTGCGTCGTCGTCCTCTTCTTCTCCTGTTCTGTCCATCACCTTAGCACCGTGGATCGTGCCGTTCGCTCTCGGAGCAGGGAAAGCAGGTCTGAACCTGCCGCTGCCGGCGGTGCTGTTCTTTGTGAACGCCGTGGCTAATATGTTGCCGCATGCGCGCTGGGGTAGGAAATGGTATGTGGAGCGGTTTGGGGCGCAGAAGGTCGCGGGCAGAGGTGCAGTGGTGCCGTTTTGCGGATGGTTGTGATTGTTTCTTTCTTTTTGTTCTCACATTTTTCTAATCCGGGTAAGAGAGGAACATTAGACATCCAGCTGGAGTTGGCTCTTGTAGCAGTCGGTCAAGTATTGGTGCACGTGACTTGAGGGTTTAAGGCTGTAGCCGGCGCTGGACTTGTTTCAACTGCAGCCCTGTTTTGTTGGTATTTATGTATTAAGCATTTGCATCTACTTTGTAGTACTTGCATCTACGGTCGGAAAGAGTGTCAGGTTGCAATACTGCCTGTATGCATTAAAGTAATACTAGGTGTTTGATGCATCACAACCCCCAAGTGTGATATACACATTGTTGAAATTGAAAAAAATCACCAGCAAGAGCTTAAATCCCCGACACCACCCCACTCGGATCCCCCTTCACAATTTATGCAAAAAGAGAAACCAATTTTAATTAAAACAAATCAAACCAATGTTAAAAAAACCACGCCATGCGACGGAAAATCCGCAGCGTTCCCAGGCAGGTCGGTTTGATTTGGGCTCTCGCCAATGTTGTAATCGTCAAATATGTTGAAAACTCCGTTGACCCCCGGATATCTCTAGTGCAAACCATGAACCCATATGTTGAACTTTTGGTATCATCATCGTAAACTCATCACATTAAAAAAAAACGAGACGAAGAAAAAAAAAACGTCTCCCCCTTCGAGGCGACAGGTTGAGAATGCCGCCCCCATCATGGGTTATTTGTTGGTATTAATAATAGTACGCCATTTATTTGGCATACTTCTGGCGGTAGAACTTGGCCGCGTTGACCATGTTGGTCAGAGCAGCCTTGGTCTCGGGCCACTGGCGGGTCTTCAGACCACAGTCAGGGTTGACCCACAGCTGGTCAACACGGAGGTACTGAAGCATCTCCTCAAGGCGGTCCTTGATCTCCTGCTCGCTGGGAACACGGGGAGAGTGGATGTCGTAGACACCGGGACCGATGTGGCGGGGGTAAGCCTCGTCAATGAAGACCTTGAGCAGCTTGGCATCGGACTTGCTGTTCTCAATGCTCAGAACATCGGCATCCAGCGCAGCAATGGCGTGGAAGAAGTCCTGGAACTCAGAGTAACAGAAGTGAGAGTGGATCTGGGTGCCGTCGGTAACGCCGGAGGTGGCCAGGCGGAAAGCACGGACAGCCCAGGAGAGGTAGTCCTCACGCTCCTTGCCAGAGCGAAGAGGGAGACCCTCACGGAGAGCGGGCTCGTCGACCTGGATGACCTTGACGCCGGCAGCCTCGAGGTCAACAACCTCGTCACGGAGGGCAAGAGCAAGCTGCTGAGCCTGCACGGACTGGTGGACATCGTCACGAGGGAAAGACCAGCGCAGACAGGTGATGGGTCCAGTAAGCATACCCTTCATGGGCTTCTTGGAGATCGAGACGGCGTACTTCGACTCCTTGACGGTCATGGGGGCAGGACGAGAAACGTCACCGACAATGATGGGAGGACGCACGCAACGAGATCCATAACTCTGGACCCAAGCGTGGGTGGTGAAGACGTAACCGGTGAGACGCTCACCGAAGTACTGGACCATGTCGTTACGCTCGGGCTCACCGTGGACGAGGACATCCAGGTCAAGCTCCTCCTGGATCTTGACGACGTCTTGGATCTCCTTCTCGATGAACTTCTCGTACTCCTCAGGAGTGATCTCACCCTTGGTGAACTTGTTGCGCTGGATACGGATCTCCTTGGTCTGGGGGAAGGATCCGATAGTGGTGGTGGGGAAGAGAGGGAGGTTGATGGACTTGCCCTGCTCGGCGTGACGGACAGTGAAGGGAGACTTGCGGTTGTGCTGCTCATCGGTGACGGCAGCCTGACGCTCCTTGACCTTGGGGTCGTTGGTGCGCTTGGAGGAGGCACGGGACTGGACAGACTTGGCGTTGGCCTCGAGCTGCTCACGGACGGTGGCGGGGCCCTCAGTCACAGCCTTGGCGATGACGACGACTTCGGCAGTCTTCTCGACAGCAAAGCTGAACCAGTCACGGACCTCGGGGTCGAGAGTCTTCTCGCTCTCGAGAGTGTGAGGAACATGCAGGAGAGAGCTGGAAGTGGCAACAATCACACGGTCCTTGCCCAGCTTCTGGATGGCCAACTCAACCTTCTCGATGGCAGTCTTGAAGTTGGTCTTCCAGATGTTACGGCCATCGACAACACCGGCAGACAGCACCTGCTTAGGGCCAAGAGCACCAATGACGGTGTCAAGCTGTTCAGGGTTGCGGACCAGATCGATGTGAATACCGTGGAGGCTGTGAAGGGAGGGAAGGACATCAATGTTGTGGACGATGTCACCGAAGTAGGTAGCAAGGACAAGGCGGGGAGCCTTGCCACCAAGAGAACCAAGCTTCTCGTAAGCGGGCTTGAAAGCAGCCTTGGACTTGGCGGGCAGGTCGAAGACGAGGACGGGCTCATCAATCTGAACATCCTGAACGCCAGCCTCCTTAAGCTTAGCGAGCAGGTCAACGTAGACGGGGACGAGCTCATTGATCTTGTCAATGGGGTCAATGGTCTGGCCACGGTCGGCCTTGGCGAGGGTCAGGAAGGACACGGGTCCCAGGATGACGGGACGAGTCACAACGCCAGCCTCCTTAGCCTCGAGGAACTGAACAACAGGCTTGGGCTGGTCGGCCAGCTTGAAGGTCTGGTTGTTCTGCAGGGTGGGCTTAACGTAGTGGTAGTTGGAGTCAAACCATTTGACCATTTCCTGTTGCAAGGTTCAGTTAGTCAGAGTATGACCACTAAAATCTGACGAGAGAAGTGGGGGTGGAGGGTGGGGGAGGGGGAGGGGGGCATAAGCGGACATACCAAGCTAGGAACATCGATAGCGGGCTCACCATCCTTGGCGGGTTTCTGGAGACCACGGCCCATGGCGAAGTACTCGTCAAGGGCATGAAGGTTGTACTTGCTGTATCTCTCGGGGATGACACCGAAGAGCTGGATGTGATCAAGGACCTGGTCGTAGAAGGCAAAGTCATTGCTGGGGATGATATCAACGCCAGCATCCTTCTGAATCTTCCAGTGCTCCTGACGAAGTCTCTTTCCCTCACTCAAGAGCTCATCACGAGAAATCTTGCCTCCCCAGTACGCCTCGGTGGCCTTCTTGAGGTCACGAAGCTTTCCCATACGGGGGAAACCCAAGACGGAGCTGTGGATAGAGAGTTAGTAGGAGAGACATCAGTGACGAGCGAATGGATGGGGATCACGTACGATTGAACCATCTTGACGAAGGTTCTAGTATGTAAGAGGGAGCTTGAAGAGGAAAGAGATGATTCACAGAAGAGGAGGATAAAGCAAACAAGAGAACAACAAACAAGAGACAGATGACAGTCTCCTGTATAAGAGAGGGAGGAGAGGGAGAGGGAGATGGAGAGATGGAGAGAGTGAGAGAGAGGAAAGGAAAGGAAAGGAAGGGGAGGAGGGGAAGGTTAAAAAGGGAACGGAGAACTGCCCCTCCGTCGATAACAGCGGGGCTAATCCCAAGGGGGCAGGTATTGTCACCTCAGGCCCCAGAGCCAGCGCCGGCGCCAAACCCGCTGGGGAAAAGGCCAGCAATGGCGTGATTGCCCCGGTCTGCGAAGGCGCCGACCACCGCAAAAGTCGCCGGTTGCCCGTGCTGCCAGTCACGGGGACACGTCGCCCGCCTCCGCCGCCCCAGGCACCCAGGCCCGCATCGGCCTCGTATCGGCCGCCGTGATCGGCCTGCGCGCTGACTCATCGCCCGGTTGTCGTTCCAAGCCATGGTTCTCCCGCTGAGGTACCCGACACTATTTGACACTATTGGGCCATCTGCCATGGGACTATTTACCAGCACTTACTCGATCAGGATCCTTGCTTCATGACCAGAGACACATGGTTATGATACACACTGCCTCATCTCATGGTGTCCTCTGCAGACCTCATACCTACCCAGGTACCTAGGTAGGTACCTACCTACCTCACTCTGTAGGTCGTGGATGAATCGCAATTTCCCTTTTCGTAGTCGTCTCTATACAAGGGATTTTGCTATGGTAACTAACGCAGATGCCGTGCCTGCCTTTCCGGTGCTTACCTGCGAGTTCAAGTCAGGAGCGGACCTTCCCAATGTCATGTCAAAAGAACCGCTGTGCTGCTCTTGAGCGCCCCGTCCGGTCTCCTCAATCGCAATGTATCCCCCCATCATGCTCCACGGGAAATGACCAGCCATCTCCTGTCTGCCCTGAATAGCCCTCCATGAGAATCTTCTTTTGCCCTCGGCTTTTCCGGAGCCGCGGTTCTTCAACCTCGTCCGAAAGCCCCCAGGCGTCTCGCTATCAGCTTGACCGGCTAGAGGTGCCGTCGACCCCAGACCGCCATGTGGACAGTGACTACGGTACCTATATCCTCCTTCTTTTGCCCCCATCTTCGACTTTGAGTCGCTGAATACCGAGGGGTAGGCATCTCGTCGTCAAGGGAACATGCCCATGACCATGACCGTCGGAGCGAATCCACTGCGGGCTTATCTGGTAGACTGCGAAGACGGTTTTCGCGAGAGACAAATGCCTCACACCTGCGGTCTCGAAAGAGTGACAAGAAGCCCGGGAATTCTATATTTCCATTCACGACCATGACCTTCAAGAACAGTCCCAACCAGATCGCATCTGCTGATATAGGCAGTAGTCTGATAAGCGAACGAGGTTACGACAGTGACGCGCAATATATCACCACCCCCAAACAGACCGGCAAGTTTAAAGAGGATTCACACTTCAGACCCGGCGTTTGGAGAGAAATGTCACCGCTGGGTCATCCCTACCCGGACCCAGACCAAGAAGCTCACTTCAGGACGTCTCCTGCCCTGATCGATGAAAGCGGTAGAATAGGAAACCATCATTCTGGTGCTCACCGAGAGATGGAAAGACCACAGGCATCGTGGCATTCAAGGAGTCAAGCACGCTGGGGTCCACCGCAAACCTTCATGGCCCCTCGCAATGCCTATAATGAACTGCCTAAAAGTAGAATGGGAAGCCCCTGCCAAATCGTGGCCAGCAGCATGTCTCTAGACACGACGACGGAAGAGGCCAGGTCCGCTACCCACGGCGTTTATTATCCTCGGCATCGACAAGGCGTGCAAAACGCTTCCATGCCCGGCAATTATCCTAGAGATGAACGCCCATATTCGCCGATTAACAACGGAGGACAGGTTCTGAATTTGCCAAACTGCACACCAACCTTTTCACAGCCGTATACAACTTCCGCAGAGTCTGTAGTGTATCCTCCATCCCAAATCTCGGTCATGAAAAGAAGACAACGGCATCAAAAAGAAATAAGTCCGGACGGACAGTCTATTCACCTAGTCGATATGAACATACCCAGAGCATTGGCTTCGCACTCCATGTCTCACACGTTGTCTCAAAACCCGTCATTGGATGAAAATAGATGGAGCAATAAGAGCGAGACACAGAGTATCACCAAGCCATGCCACGAATATCCCGACGTGGAACTGCCAAACAGTCCAACTCGCAATGCAGGCAAGATGAGCAAGGAAGCCTCCTCCTCGTACTCCCGCAAGATGAGCAATTCCTCAGATTTTCCTGGGTATCGTTGGGAATCCAATGCATTCAACGGCTCCATTGCCAGTCCTGAGAAAGCGCCTTCAGGAGTTGGTTTCGGCGTAGCACCAACTAGTAGATCGCCAACTCGGCCGCGAGGGACGAATGCGGGCCAGTCGAGTGAGTTGAGCCCGCGAGATCATGGCAGCCCCAACACCACCGATACCAAGAAGGGCAAATTCATAGGCCAGCTAGGATCGGATCGATCGGTCTCGTCTCCGGTTCCCAACGCTAGTTGTGGCACGGGCGAAGACCTCGCTTCTCCGCGCACAGTCAGTGTCGGTTGGATGTCAGGGGGGCGTCGCCTTGGGTATGGCTATACGATGGTGCCCGCAGACGAATCGGCCGAACAGCCAACGCCCGGAAACCCCCTAAAGCCTGTAAGAACTGCCAATAGGAAGGTAACCGAAGGGATAAGTATTGCTGGCCATAGCAAACAGAATTCGGAGAAGATGAGCAAAATTTCATTGCGGATAGGAGACTCGACGTACGACATCTCGAATATCATTCAGCGGCTGAGTCCACGCAATAGAACAGCGGCCTCCGCCGAGATCACCAATCGCAGCGACACCGCAAGTTGTGAATCTGTGGCCTCTTCGCTATGGGAAAAATTTGGTCACCGGAAACGAAGCCAAAACGAGTCTAATACAGATGTCGGGAAGAAGTCTCCATGGGGCCACGTCTGTGGCGTTGGTCTAGATCAGATACCACGAGAGCCATCAACATTGGCCAAAGACGCGTCTGCTTCCATCGGCAGTGAAGATAGAGGGCGTACGGGGCTGCGTCGAGCAAAAACTGTCCTGGCCAAAGGGCGCAGCATGAGTGCGATGGCCCGCGAATTGGAGCATTCTATCGTGCAGAGTAAAAGGACGCAAGCTATGAAATACAAAATCCGCGATCTAAGGAATAGACGCCACAAAACTGATGAAGAAGGCCCGATTGTTGGGGATAGCAGAAAAAGTAGCTATGAGACTTCGCAGGATGGAGGGGAAAGAGACTCAAATCCGGACGTGGATGGGGTTGAACCGGAACGGGATGAAGCTGAAGAGCCCAAGCAGCACAGCTTCGACTTAATGTCAGATGACTGGGTTGACAAGATTCACGAATGTCTGGATATCCAGCCTATCCCTGAGTAGACGACTCATCTCAGTGCCGTGACAGGCAATGGCCCATTATTCAAGAGATTGTCCCGACGGTGCAGGCAAATGGGCCCTTTTCCAGTGCACGCACGCTCTTTTGGCCTTACCTGAAAAGGTTCTTGGCAGGTTCTGGCTGTGAGAACGTAGGGCATCTTCTGCAGGAACCGGTATGGGGTTATGTAAATGATAGTGATCCACAGTCGTATTGGATTCAGCACAGTATTAATGTTAATCGACAGTATCTTGGCTCAAAAGACCGAATAAGTTCATGGTAGTCGTACATAGGTATATTGAAACACAATAACGCCAAAATTCCCCTCAAGCCCATCTTATTTATTTCCTTTGCCGCTTCGAACTCTTATCACTTGAATTGCTCAAAACACTGGCAGAGCGCTTGTTAGAGTTATCCTTCACTGGCGTGGCATCTGCAGTAGCCCCGGGCTCGCTGCCTTTGCCTTCGTTCTCACCGGTGGCTTGGGCACCTCCCTCAGCAGCTGCCGCCACAGACGCAGATGGCACCGAGTCGTCCTCCTGCTCTGCCTTCACCTGGGGGTTCTCTTTCTCTCTCGCCTCTCGGGCCTTCCGCTCCCGTTCTTCCTTGGCGGCTTCGAGGACGCGGATCTCACTCTCCACCTTGTCGGCCACCTTGCGCGCATCGAGCAGCAGATTCACCGAGTGGATCAGCTTCTCGAACTCCTTGCAAACCCGTTCCGTGGGCATGACCAGTCGAAGCGGGATCTCTAGTTCTGCGAGAGCAGCTGCCAGCTTCTGGGTTTGAACGTTGGATTTGGCCTGCGTCAGCTTCTGCGCGCGGTCACTCCGGAATTGGACGCTTGGAGCAAGGCGGTCGTGATGCTGGACACCGTATCTGGCTTCTTCGGCTGGAGTGAGGGTTTTGACGGCTTGCTGGGTGTCCCTTGTTGCTGCGGCCGCTGCGGCGGCGGCAGCAGCGGCAGCTTTCTTGTTGGTAGGTGCTGGGGCGGCAGAGCTGGGGGTTTCGGCGCGGCTTTCCCGGGCACCGGGACCACCTGCGCCTGGGGCGGGCGTCTGGCCGGCCGAGCTGGGTGCTACACCACCCTCGGGGCCGAGTATGGAGCGTCTCTTCTTAGTCTTGTCGGCCTGGAGGAGGTTTTGGAGGAGCTGTGATAGCCCTTGGCTGGATTGATACATGGTTGTGTTGCCCACGCTAATGGGGGCTTCGAGACGGGAGTACAGTTCCCTGCGTTCGGCGATGAAGTCCTGCTCGTTGGCAGTGATTCGTTTCAGTTCCTCCAAGAGAATGCTTTCCTCGCGCACTTCGTCGGCGGTACGGTTGAGTTGCAGCGAGGCAAGATCCTTGCGGACGCGCTCGCGATCGGGGTCGAACTTCATCATCCTCTCGTGTAATTCGAATTCCGCTTCGGACATCTCGGATGGCGGGTGCTCGAGGGCGAGCATCGAGGCAGCAACGAAATAATACCGTGCCTTCATGGTCTCCATGGTGCGACCGGCCTTCGCCGGCACGAGGGCTGTGGCATTCTCTTCCGTATCGGCCGGATGGGGTTGGTAGTCGTAGCGATCGGCAATCACTACCCATCGGAGGTCGTACTCTTCAACTATATCCATCAGGTAATCCGTCTCCTCCCGCGTCCAGTCGTCGCTCTTCAGGTGGCGGTTGTATTCTTCATCGGTGTATCGGTTCGGGACTCGCGCCTTGACGTTGTATTTGGCAAAGGTATACTCCTTCTCTGCGGGTTTGTCGGTATCGTCTTCCTGCTTTGGTCCGTCGGTTTCCATCTCAGAGCCCTCCAGCGCTGCTGGCTTCGCGGTTTCATGTTGTCTCTGCCAATGGCGGAGAACGAGGCCATCGGATCGCGCATTGTTGGTAAACGGGGCCATGTTCCTGAGAACAGAAACGTTTAGTCACATGCATCGGTGAAGCATAGAGAACAGAGACGACGTCACATACCATGGGCGGACTCGCAATTTGCTCATCCATTTCGGGCGGCCCTTGTATCGGTTCTCGTTGATGGCGATCGGAGGTGCTCTTTCGCCAAGTAGGGCGTAAAGCTCGCGAGTAATCCCCTCTTAAACCGGACTGTTAGGTTTGCTTTGTCCTTGATGGGGGGTAGAAGCTGTGCGATAGGCATGGAGGCCAACGAACCTGGTCTCTTCTCGACCACCTTCTGCTTCTTATGCGGTCGCGGTTGCTGGCCCTCCGCGGGCAGATCCAGCATGTCGCGAACATCGGCGGCGGCCATCGTGGACTGGTCCCACCAGCGATCGGGGGTGATGGGATGAACGAGGGGGGCGAAATTAAAAAGTCACAGGGTAGTTTAACAAAGAAAGATGGACGGGGAAGCACATGGATGGGAGAGAAGGAGAGGAAGAGGAAGAGGAGAGACGGCGAGGTGGAATGGAAAGTTGAGAATTCGCGCCAAGACTTTCTACCCGCTGGAGCCAGATTCATCGCTTCTCTTGTTGTGACGCTCCAACCCTTCTCCCTCCTTCTCCTCTGTCTCCCTCCACGCCGTCTCCTCATAGCCAAGTCCCTTCGCAATGGCCCCCTCAACTTCGTCAGCCTCGTGGCTTTCTTCTGCCCTGGCTCTCTTCGCCATCCTGTGCCTGTCGGTACCCGTCAATGCCCTCTACTTCTATATGGACGGGCGTCAGACCAAGTGTTTCTTTGAGGAACTCCCCAAGGACACTCTGGTAGTTGGTACGTCACTAGCCTTGAACCTCACTGCGAACATTCTCAACCCCCCTTATATCCTTCCGCTAACACGAGCTGCGCACAGGAACCTTCTCCACCGAAGTCATCAACCAGCAATCGAACACGTATTCCGTCGACCCCAACCTGAGAGTCCTCATCACCGTCGACGAGATCTTCGACAACGACCACCGGGTCGTGTCCAAGCGCGATGGCCACTCCGGCCGCTTCACCTTCTCCGCCGCCGAGTCCGGCCAGCACAAGATCTGCCTGACGCCCGAGACCAACGCTGCCACGGGCGGCTGGCTGTCCGGGGGGCCTGGCGGTGCCGTGCGTGTGTCGCTGGACTTGGCCCTCGGAGAGACCAGCAAGATCGAGACGGAGGACAAGGGCAAGATGCAAGACATTGTGCAGAAGGTCAGGGACTTGAACAGCCGGTTGCAGGATATTCGTCGCGAGCAGGTGTTCCAGCGGGTATGTTTACGTTCTTCTTGACTGTCAGGGCGAACGAACTTGATGGCATTTCCTGGGTGCATTCTACCCGGGAGTTTGTTCGCCCCAGTTACGTTGCTTTACTAATATGCATGTGTCGTTGACAGGAACGTGAGGCCGAATTCCGTGATCAATCCGAAGCCACCAACGGACGTGTCGTTCGCTGGACCCTGATCCAGCTCGCCGTGCTGTCGGCCGCATGCGCCTGGCAGCTATCTCATCTCCGCTCTTTCTTCATCAAACAGAAGCTGACATAAAAAAAAAAAAAGTCAAAACGATGATAAGAGCAACGAGACTGGGAGAGAACACAAAGAAAGGCACGTAGGATGTTGTGGCGGACTTGTACGGCGCATATCAACAATGGGATGATGTGGTTTTTCGCTTCTTCTGATTATCCTAGGGTTCGATTCATTTCATCTTGAGCATCAATTGAGAAACTTCTCTCGCTATCTGGTTCTGGTTCTGTGTGGGTTGGGAGGTATGGCCGTAGATCGGCCACGTTGGCATTAGACAAGATGTCCTATGCTTGTCCGTTCGGCAGCATCTGTGATATGAATGAGTTGATTGATGGGATATGGATATAATGACCCAAGCTTTGTTTTGACCTCATCGTCTTAGTCATCTGTCGCCTTTATTTTTCTTAGTTCTACTGTTCTTTATAACGAATTATTGTTATTGTGCCAGTATCGTCGGCATTTCTATTTCTGAATTATTAGCCTGATGCATCAATGCACCTGGTCTTGTTCATCCCCGCTATTCAAGGTATGGTCATTATTGATGCCAGCATGTTGCTCATAAATCAATCAGACTAAGAGATCGAGGTGGTCGCAACCCGGATTTCCTTGTCATCTGTAACCACTCATGGAAATTATCCCCAAAAAAAAGCCCAAGAAAGGAACCAGGTATATAACGAAAAATCCAAATAAAAGAGGGGGGAGGGAAAAGGCCATTAAAGTAAATATGAAACCCCCAATCACTGTTTCTATGTCATGAGTTCATTTATTGGCCAAAGAGTGGCGGTGGGTCACTGCAGAAGCCCTTGATCAATCGTTCCAGGTCGGTCAATTTGTACGGCTTGGTCATGTAACCTTTCATGCCAACCTTTGACGCACGCGCCAGGGCCTCGTCAGTAACATCAGCGCTCACAGCTAGCACTGTGGGAGATGAAGGTGTAGAGCTGCTAACTGGCTGACCAGACTGAATATTCTGACCGTGATATTCGTCGACTAGTTGGAAAATCTTCGAGGTCGCCTGGTACCCGTCCATTTCTGGCATCCAGAGATCCATCAAGATCACATCCACTGGCTTCAACTTTTTCAGGTGGCTTGAAGAATCAGAAGCTGGAATTGTTTTACCAGCATTGCCCACGCCTTGCGGCTCTTGTGGCTGGTCGCCATCAAGAGTCTCTGCAGGCTGCTGTGACGCGATGATGTTCTGCATGATCCGTACGGCCTCTTTCCCATTGCAGGCCTCGTAAACATCTTTGTAGCCGAGTCTCTTCAGCATGTTTACGAGTACGCGCCGGTTGATTTTGTTGTCCTCGGCAACGAGAACGGTGAGCGGATGTTTTTCGCCTAGTCTGCTATCGTAGGCGTTTCCACTAATAGGCCTCCGCGACGGATGCACAGCAGGCACCGCGCGAGCAGGTGTGGATGCATGCGAGGACTCGTCGGAGAGGCTGGGAGATGGCTGCTGGATCGGTTGGATTGGCCGAGGCGAGGGAAGGATCGGCGATTCAAACGCCGAACTACTGCCGCTGCTCAATCTCGACGGATCGCAGAGCTGGGGAGGAGTTAAAAGTCTCGTGGCAGGTGTAACATGCCTGGCGGAGGGTTCGGACTGGTAGATCGGGATTCTAACCTCAAACTCCGACCCACGGTCAGGACCAGATGTCGAGGAGCGAACACAAACCAAGTCACCCCCCATTTTCCGTGCAAGGCCTTTGGCTACCAGAAGCCCAAGCCCAAGCCCGTCTTTGCTCCGCGTCGTCGATGCGTCCTGGCGAGCGAAGGGCTTGAACAGCTTCGGCAAAAAGGTCTCCGGGATACCTGACCCCGTATCCCGCACACTAATCGAGATATCGTTGGCTTTTCGACCAACTTTCGCATGTACCATAATTGCACCACTGTTGGTGAACTTGACGGCATTTAAGAAAACACAGGAGATCAGCTTGGCCAGATCTCGATCGTCGACGTATAGCGTTTCCGGTAACGCTGCATCTACGGTCCAATCTATCGTTTTGGAGAAGACCTCTCCACCGGAAGATCGTGACCGCACCTCTATCCTTTCTCCGAGTTCGGTCGCATTCGACACGGAAAAATCGGGGCGTCCGCCAACATGTAAGGATTCATTGATGACCAGCCGAAGCAGATCACGAAGCTTGGTGGATCGCACTGCAGGTCCCCGATTGTTGAAGTTGATTCCTTCTAACATGAGGTGGGACGCCGAGCGCCGTGCCGCCAATGATGGGCGCGAGTCGACCATGCTCGCCATGACAGCCTCGATCTGATGTACCGGGGTTGCCTGGATGATCTTGTCGCTTTCGTGAACCGCATTCTTCACCTCTTCACTTCGAGGGGACAGCCCTTTTGGACCCAGGACACGCGCGACTTTGTGTTTCAAGGCCGGTCCCGCGTTATTATCGATTGGATTGCTTCGTCGTCGTTTGTAGGGGTTGACTGTGATGTTGTTGCCTTCAATGAAAATATTCGGGCGGGTTTCGGGTGGATTGACTGGCGACTGTACGGGCCCGCCGAAGCAGTCGTTTTCGCGCTCGAACTGGGGGGTCTTGGGCACTTGCATGTTCAAGTCGTAGGCATGAACCACGTTGTCTGCGGCCTCAACCGCCCGTCTAGCACTGTCTACGGAGTGTCAGTATGGGCTATTTTTCTATTTGTTGGTATCAACAGATCAGCACAAACCTTGAACCATCTCGATGCTTTCCTTCAGAGCTTGGAAGACACCCCCCGTCGTAGGAGGCGGCTTTCCAAGCATAGCCTCGCGGACCGTGGCATGCATGACATCCAGCATACCTACAATCCCCTGCATCGGGGTTCGCAGCTCATGTGACAAGCTGCGAGCATATGGTTTCAGAGCATGGGAAGAGAAATCAGCGTGCCCCTGCACCAGGTTGAGATGCGTATCGTCGACCATCTTCTGGCTAGCAGAAACAGTATGGGCCTCCCGGATAGTCCGATCAAGTTTTACGTCGTTTGCTTCGTCAGCGATGCGCTTGACAATCAGATCTTCCAGCGAGTGTAGAATCATTTGAAGAAATTGCCAAGAGAGGGTTCGTTTCTGTAGGCCCGGTCCAGACCACATAAGTCCCAGGTAGGCCGCACACTTAGTGTCCGAGAACAGTGGGACTGCCAAATAGCCCTCCGCAGCAAACGGGAGCTTGTCTTGGTCGAACGAGATAAAAGACCCCAGGTTCTCGGGGATCAAGCAGGCCTTTCCGTGGTCCATGTGGAATTGAGGGTTGCCTCCTGCGAACGACCGATTCCTGTACATCCCTACCGTTCCATGCCCATCGTTGTAGTAAAACGCGATGCCGTGCAGGGAGGGATTTCGGCCCTCCACACCCTTCGCAGCCTCGTTGTCGTGAATTCTGTGGGCCACAAAAGCGTACTGGGAATCGCAGAGCGAGGCGAGTTGCTCCATCAGCTGAGTCCAAAATGATTCGGCGTCCAAGCCTCGGAGGCCTTGCTTGAGCTTAACTAGTCGATCGACTGCCACGTTCTGCGGCCCACGGACATGTTGGCTGATCGACGGGTCGGTTTGTGCGTCACTGTTTCGGAAAGTAGCGGGGGAAGAGTCGCCAGGAACACATTCAGATTTGCAGGGGAGAAATGACGAAGTGCGTCCAGACCGAAAGGAACCAGACCATTCTGATTCGACGGAGTCGGACATGGTCGGCTGGGCTAGGGGATGGGAGGGCGCCAGGAAAATGTTACTGAGAAGTGAGCGGTCGATAAGTCACGGAAAGAAGTTCTGAACAAGACGCAACGCATGGCTCTCTGTCTAGGTTGAAGCCACAGGTTCTATTAGTGACCGGCCTTGCTGCGGGGGGGGTAATTGTTCAAGAAGGAAAATTGGCAACAACCGAGCAAAGTTGCGATTCCCCCCGATGGTTGATCGAAGACATACATGACCCTAGTGCGACTGGGGAGAAGAAGCCCAAGGTGAGCCTCACCGCGAAGATCGGGCGTGCGGCACGGCGGCGCCTTGGGAGGTGGAAAAACTAAGCCGTTGTCTTTTCGATTGATCGAGCGTGGAAATACAGTAGATAGCAAACGGAAATTCGAGACTCGAGCAGAAGGTTGAGAAGTACCGAGAAGGGGTTTAAACGGTGGCACTAGTAAAAGAGCATAGAAAAGGGATTGAAAAAGTACTGACACTGGTCAGATGCCGGGCCAGATGGGGTCCAAAAGGTGTCCACACAAGACACGAGAAGAGCGTCGTCGAAGCACCGATGGACGGAGGGGGATTGGCAGATCCACCGGGCGAGACAGTCTGGAGAGGGTAAGGGAGCAACGACAAGCCAAGGTCGAGGGGGTGAAAGGTGGATGGAGGGGAAGGGAAGAATAGAGAGAGAGAGAGAGAGAGGAAGAGCGAAAGGAGAAGACGAGGGGAGAAGGAGAGAAGTCGGAATTGCCGATCGGCCGGTCTAGACGCGGGGAGGCTGAAACGCAGTCATTTTGGTTGGCAGCGGTGAGTCTTTTCTCTTCTCTCTTCTGTACCTCTACTCTGTACAAAGTATTCCTTCGGTTAATCCAGAATACTCGGTATGCAAAAGACTAATGACCAACAGACTAAAAGTTTTTTTTAGAAGGTTTGTATGCATCTTACCCTGCATATTCCTGAACAAGAATAATGGACATGGCCAGACCCCTCGAGACATATTTCGTAAATATATTTCTTTCCCACCGCAATGAATCCACTCCTACCTAATTTTGTTCAAGTCTCCTGACCGACGATCCTGTTTGCCTTCGAGACATCGGCAAATAATGATCCTCTCCAGACACGCTCGGGACACTGCCTAAATTTTAAAGATAGCCATCCAATAATAGCCGTGTCTTCTGCCGGCCTGCAAACTTCTCTCCCAGTTCACGTGGACCGAGGCTTGTGATACCTCCCTCAGGTGACGATCGGGAGCACTAGAAAACATAGAGGAAGCCTGACCCGGTGAAATCCGGATTAATCAGAAATCCTTTCTTGCATCAAGAACCCAAAATTATGGCCACGTCTTTTGAAATCGCCGTCCCTGACGCCCAGCTGCAGATTCTGCGGCAGAAACTCGAGATTGCGTCCTTTCCCGACGAACTGGACGATGCCGAATGGCACATGGGCGTTCCCCTGGCCGAGATGAAGCGGTTGGTTGCGTACTGGCGCGATGGCTTCAACTGGCGCCAAAAGGAAAAGGAACTGAACGAGAAATTAAACCAGTTCATAGTCCCTGTCACGGTGCCGGGGTTTGGCGAATTGGATATCCATTGCCTACATCATACCAGCCCCAACCCCAATGCCATTCCCTTGCTCTTCATCCACGGCTGTAGGCCTGCCTGATCCTTTTTGAAATTCATCGTGGCTGTAGTAACAATAATAACGTCGGTTCCGCAGGGCCCGGTAGCTTTCTCGAAGCAACCAAACTCATTCCCTTGTTAACGGGGAGCAATGCTGAGCCAGCCTTCCACCTGGTGGTGCCTTCGTTGCCTAACTTTGGCTTCTCTTCGGCCGTGAAAAAGGTCGGTATAATGCTTCCGATTAACCCATTCTGACCCGAACTGAAACCGGCGTTGTCATCATATAGAAAGGCTTCGGCCTGGTCCAGTATGCGGAATCCATGCATGCCGTCATGGCTGCATTGGGCTATCACGAATACGGTCTGTAATTGCCACCCTTACGTTACGCAGTAAACTAGAAAAGCCCATATTCAAGAGCGCCCTTCTCATACCTCGACAGTCATCCAAGGCGGCGACTGGGGAAGTATCATCGCTCGGGTCATGGCACAACGCTACCCTGATCATGCCAAAGCCGTGCATATCAACTTCTTCCCCGTGATGCCGCCATTCCCCTGGCGCAATCCGCTCCTTTTCCTCCAGTCTCTCCTGACGATCCCGTTCTCGGCCAAGGACAAAGCCCATCTCGCCAGCTCTAAGCAGTATCTGCTAGAAGGGAGCGGTTACTACCGGGAGCAAGAAACCTGCCCGCAGACGTTGGGGTATGCTCTCCATGATAGTCCCGTGGCGCTGTTGGCCTGGATCTACGAGAAGCTGCATGCCTGGACCGACAACTATTCGTGGACAGACGATGAGATCCTGACGTGGGTGAGTATCTATCAATTCTCAACCGCAGGGCCTGCAGCCTCCGTCCGGATTTACTACGAAGCGGGCCGGAAAGACTCCTCCCATTCTGCTTCCCCGGGCCTGACGGCCGCCGACGTGGTATCGAGTCCGGCCCCTCACGGTGTACAGTTCGCCGTGGCCCAGTTCCGACGCGAGCTGTTCCGGGTGCCTCTCTCCTGGCGGTGGCTAGTTGGAAACGTCGTGCGTGCCAAGGAATATGACTGTGGGGGTCATTTCGCTGCTTGGGAGGTGCCCGAGTTGCTGGCTTCTGATGTAAAGGCCTTCCTGGGGAGAAACAGCCAGGCCTATGGAGCTGTGTCAGGGAAGTCTGGGTTTTGATCATAGTGTCATGGAAACCCCAAACATAGTGGATTGTAGATAAATCAATTGGCAAAGGGTGCAGAGATCTATTGTTCCGTTAAAAGAATCCCTGTGTGGTTGTCGCCCTCCCCGTATGTTATATCCTCGCTCTACTCTGCCTCGTCGCAAATGACAGTATGTAACATCAAGTGGAGACCGCAGACGCCCAAAGCTGCTCTCAACCCAGCAGAATATCAATCAATGGTAATGGTGCGTTAAATTAGAACATCGAAC
This sequence comes from Aspergillus persii, assembly GCA_002215965.1. Lineage (NCBI taxonomy): Eukaryota > Fungi > Ascomycota > Eurotiomycetes > Eurotiales > Aspergillaceae > Aspergillus > Aspergillus persii. Next base: position 3,843,761 of record NGZO01000002.1, on the reverse strand, counting down.
AGCATGATAAAAGGTAAATGGAAGCAAAAATTCATATCCTGGCCAGAACCGCTCTAGTCCTGTCTTCCCTTCAATAACCGCTTGGTCACCTTGTCTTTCTCTATAATGTATACTTGGGCACCCCAACCGGAGAGGGCGTCTCGGTCGACCGCGCTGAGAAGAGCCTGAGAAATAGTTTCGAACAGATCGTCGGCGGCCTGGGTTACGTTAGCATCGATCGGGCATCAAATAAATCGCCGAGACGTTGTCATCCTCCGATAAACGAAGAAGATTTGGACAGATCAACGTACCAGACCCGGCTCCCACAGACTCTCACAGGTACCAAACAGCTGCTCGCTGGCCGTCCCGCTCACGATGAAGTCCTTCGCAAAATCGATACACCCGATGCTGTCGAACCCGCAGATAAAAGGCTTGCCCGTCGTCTGGTTGATACCTGCTACCACGGGGCTGACGAAGAAAGGCCCGAACCGCCGTTCGTACAGCGACGAACTAACCAGGTTGGCCAGAGTCTGGGGGGCGATGTTCCGTTCCTCGCGGAGTCGGTACATGTTGACCTTGTAGCGGAAGAGATCGGAGACGGTCGAGACATCGGTGGCCAGACCGGTCAGGCCGAGGAAGGTCTGGGGGCCGTAATTGAAGATCTTGGGGAAGTTGTTGGAGACGGTCAGGGCCTGCATACCCAGGCGGAGATCACAGGCAATCGCGACGCAGTCCTTGCCCACCATGGCGACGCAGGCACCGCCATCTGTAGAGCGAGGAGGGTTAATACGGCGAGAAATGACGGAATTCAGATGGGGTACGAGGATCAGGGCATACTAATGTCGAAGGGAGAGCTCTGGGAAGATGGTCAGCTTGCTTGCCGGGTCAGTCAGCCAGAGGAAGGGCACAGCACACATACCATGATTGCGGCAGGAAAATCACAAAGACCGGAAATAGAAAGGAACTCCAAGAAGAGATTAAACACCGAGAAGTAGTCGAGACAGGGGAATTGGGGGGAGAGAGGAAGGGGAGGTAGTTGAGGGGGACTGGGGAGAGAGATGGAAGAGTGCAAGTTGCAGTCGGCGGAAGCTCTCGTTCTGCCAGCAACGCGTGGAGCCGCCGAGCTTCTGCCGATGACGCTGCGCCCGCTGCCTATTCTATTCTCTTTCCCCGTTCTCCCTCAGTCGCTTTGCCCAAACGCCAACGCCGCCTTGCTGATTTCCCTGCGCTTCTACGCCCTTCTGTATCATTATTATAGCGAAAGGGCGCTCTCCAACCGCCAGTGATCGGTCGCAAGCCCGCATCCCACTCGCCAAATCCCTTCATACTCTGACTTTCGTCCCTTCGTCAGCCCCGCAATATCAAACCGGCCACTTTCTGAACGATGAGCTCCCATGTCGTAGTCCTTGACTCGACAGCTCGGAGAGCTACGATCAAGACCACTCCTGGAAAACACCTGACGGATATCTTACAAGAAGGGTGCAAGAAGTTAGGCGTTGATGCCAGTCAATATGGGCTGAAGTATGTAAAGTCTACCACCCAACGCTCCATGGTTGACCGCAGGGCTGACTCCGTCTTAGACATAAAGGAAAACAACTCGATCTGTCTCTCGTATTCCGACTTTCCGGACTTACCTCTGGCGCCAAACTTGAGTTGGTGCAGCTCTCACGGTCGCCGTCTGTCGTTACCGTGGCCCTGCAGCTCCCAGAGTCAGAGGCACAAGGCACTCCGAACGGACGCATCTTGGACAAGTTCCCCAGCACGACCACGATATGGCTGATCTTGCGCAAGTTTGAAGCTGGAGTTGCGGGAGCGGCATCCACCCGCAATCTCACAGCCCGAGGCGTCCCCGTCACGAGCGGCGACAGCGGAGCCGGAAGACTGTTTTATGAGACGCCGGTGGTGCAAATAATGGAACGGGAGTTATCGAGCTTCACCGATTTGCAGAAGTCCCTAGCCCAGCTGGGATTCAACAATGGAAACGTCCTGCTTAGGTTGAGTTTCCGAAAAACAGAAGAACCGCTGGAAGTGGCGATGGTGAAAATCCAAGACTACTTTAAAGCGTTTGGGGATGACGATGTCCCGGCGAAACAAGAATCGCCGGCAGAACAGACACAGAAAACTAAGGATTCGACTCAAATCGAACCCCAGCAACCAAATCCCACTCCCGATCCTACCTCGACTTCAGATACCGCATCAGAACAGCCAACAACTCAAGCCGATTCGTCCCCTGCCGCCGTTCAATCGTCTGCGCTGTCAACTGATTCCTCCCGCTCTATAACAGTCTTCGCACCTCCTTCCAATGACACACCCCAATCCGCGCAAGCTTCATATAATGACAGTGATTATGTTCCATCGGTGGATCATGCAAAAGCGCATCAACATCGTCTCAATATGGCGTCGCAAAACAAAAAGCTCCTATCGGACGCAGAGATTGCCGCCAAAGCCGCAGCTGAAGAAGAGAAGCTGGCTGCGGTGCAGAAAATCGACGTGAAGGTCCGTCTTCCTGACCAGAGCCAGGTAATAGCGAAATTCGGGCAACAAGACACTGGAAAGACCCTCTACGATTTTGTGCGGAACTGCCTTGCGGGACCATTCGCCTCGGAGAAGTTTATCATCACCCATCTGCCCACGGGCCCTCCTGGTACAGGAGGAAGAAAGATCCAGAGCGCGGTCCCGGACTCGGAGAAGAGCTTCCTGATCAAGGATCTGAGCATGACAGGCCGGGTCCTCGTCAACTTCTCCTGGGACGCCAATGCTTCGCCCGCTGTCCGACACAGTTCGGCTGACCTGCTAAAGCCGGAGCTTCAAAATAAAGCACAGCAGCACAAAATAGAGCAACCCGCGGAGGTGATGGACACCTCCGAAGACCTAGTTCGGCCCAAGCTAGGGTCGAGCGGGCAGGCTGGGGAGAAACCGGGTCGCAAGCCAGGAGCACTACCAAAGTGGTTGAAGTTGCCTGGAAAGAAGTAAATTAGCCGGTTGGGCTTGATCACGGCGTTGATAAGTACCTAGTTATGACGCACAGATCCATATCCATAGCTATGATTACGAATTACTGGATAATGTTTCACACTTTGTAAGCTAAAGCGCAGCTCCTACAAAATGTATATCTTGACAGCAGAGTGCCGGGTCTAGACCTTTACAAAGTTCCCAGGTCTGGGGTAAGAGCATAGACCTTGTCCCCTAACAATACCTACAAAACATAGCAGATGAAAAAGAAAAAGAAATCCCAGTGGTATTGTAATATGTTCCAGCGAGCCAGTTCGAATCGTTCATTTTGCGTCCAGTCTGTCCACGTCTACGGAACCAAATCCCTTCAGCGACAAGAAACAGGACCTCCCGACAAAGAACAGCACACAAGACAGAGAGCGCCGGTATTGTTGTTCCTGCCAGTAATTTCCCCGGATATAAGATTAATTTTCAATTTTTGTCATTTTCCCTTCTACAACGAACACACGCCATTGCCAATCAGCCACACGAAGAGGGTTTAAATTCATTTGTTTCTTTTTCGTCATCTCGTTCTTTTTAAATGTCTTGGCTAATAGGAGAAAACTTTCATTGGAAACGGGAAATGAATTTAGTGGGCACCGACACGGCGGGCCTCGGCGATGACACGCTGCATGTCCTCAACCTTTCTCTTGCCACGGGTGAAGGTACCGAGCTGTTTGGGCGCACGATATGTTAGCTGGATGTGCTTGCTTTGGACAAGGCAGGTGTGATAGCATGGTAGGGCAGGCGGAAGTCAGCATGTCCTCACTGCTCTGGTTCAATGTGGAAAAGATAGGTTGCCTAATGCATCTGTAGCCCGGAAGAGATCCATCAATGCGGATTACCCCAGACTGAGAGCCCCCGGTCAAGATACCGGTCCAGATGCAAAGCAGAATATCCCCAAGAACCAAAACAAGTAATCAGACATACAGGACCACCACCCACCATTGCCATCACTGCTGCCGATCGGATCCGGGACTAGAACGTACTCTCTTCTTCGCGAGCTTACGAGCACGCTTGTCCTGAGTGTTTCTCAGGAGTTCGATGATGCGGCGCTCATAGGGGGCAAGGCCAACAACCTCGCGGGCGATCTCACGGACGAAAGCGGTGCGGCGAGAAGACTGACCCTTGGAGCGGCTGATGCGGTTCTTGGGGGTCTGGAAGGGGGTGGTTTTCTATAATCGGAAGAATATCAATCAGTATGGACCGCATGAATAAAAGATTGTCGCTGATGAATTTTCCTGTTCCCTCTCCCGGTCTGATCTTGGTTCAGTGAGCGAGCGGCTTGTCGGATCGATTGGCGGATCGAATTCGTTGGATTGGTTCCCTTGTTGAGCCAGAGGGAAGAGAAAAGAGAGAAAAAAAAATTCAAGATGAAATCCCGCGTCTTGTTCTTGTTCCGGTCCTGACTCCCCTTCCTGTATGAAGGCTCTGCGACAGCAATATCCCATCGATTTTCATTTCGCTTTCTCATATTCGAATTCCAAGTATCCGGTTGCCATCCGATCCGCACATAATCGACCGACCGACCAAGCTCAACTGACCATAAAAAAGACCGGGGAAGGGACCAGGAAAAATCCATCAGATCAGGGTTCAGGGAGAACGTACGTGGCCCTTGTTCAAGCCGACCACGATTCCGGAGCGTTCTTGCGCCATCTCGACGGTTGGGACTGGGTTGGCGACGACGGTGGTTGCTGAGGGAGGAATGTCGAGTCGAAGGGCGTCGGTGCGGACGAGTATCGCGATGGAGTTTGCCAGATTTTGGTTGGCTCGAGCGTTCGTGCGTAGCGAGTTTAGGGCTTAGGGCTTGCTAGCCTCAGACGGGACTGAGGCACTAAGGCAGCAATGGTGTGGGTCACGGGTTCGGCGGCGGCAGATTGCCCTATTTGGCCTAGTGTGTTGTCTATGCAGGAGTCCCAAAGGAACCAAGAAACCATCAGGCCAATGTTTACCAGTCACTAAAGTATACATGATCCTCATCGCTGGAAGGCCGATTCCACATCCACTTCAACGGTCTTGACAATCCCTCGCTCCCCAGGTCTGGTTTCCTCTTCGCTGTAGGTGTTCTCTGCTGGCGAGCATCCTACATTGGCTTTGGCTGTCGCATAGCTGGCGCCTTGGTATATTTGCATCCGACAACTGGGGTATAGATATGTTTGCTCTTCTAAATTGCAGTTGCTGCTAGATGCAAGCTTCATAGTTCTGAGTTGATGAGAGACGCTTCTCGTATCCCCGGCATCGTCACCAGTTGGACCGTTCTTTCGTTTGCAGGGGAAGCAGGCCGCTATTTTCCGTACCACATCCTGGAAGTACCTAGGAAGCACAGAGAGGCAGCCGCTGATAAATCTGGAGGTTACTTGAGCTGCACTAAAACCATCGTCAGCTTCAATTACGAGTCAATCAGCGGAAGGGCTCAGGAAGAGACGCCATCTGAAGTAAAAGACTTACGTCCTCAGACAATCGGGTAACCAGGGAAGAAACCCGTTTGCTCTGCTCTTCCGATGCTTGCTCCAGACACCGACGAAATACATGATGCCCGGTATGCACTCAGACCATGATCTGTCGGAAGACTCGAGTATCCTTTCGAAAACGCGCAATCAAACCCCCTCTGTCTCAATCAAGAACAAAGGCGGAGAGAATACCTTCTAAACAGTCTGTTGACTGCAAAGATTTCAGGCTAACACATTCCCTACTTGGCACCTAGGAATGACTGGACGTAAGACAGCCTAGAACAGGGGATAGATACTGCAACTCTGTTCGATGCAAGGAGGCCGATTCGATCACCTGCAGGGTTGCATAGGGAAAAATATCTCACGAGGCCTGCCCCTGCTGACGCTGACTTGAGGAGTTCCGAGGAGATGGGTGCTTGTCAGGCCGTTGTGCAACTCTATTCCGGCCGTGTGGATGCCAGGTGGCCAGCGTTGAGGGCAGTAAGGGGTAGTCGGCTCGCCCTTGCAGAATCGTGGGATAGCGGTCAGGCTAATTGGGAATGGCAGACCACACGAAAGGTAGAAACATACTCTTGTTTATTCGAACGATGTAAAATTTTATCTAGGATAAACGTATGGAACGGATGTATGAATCTCGTCTATAGGGTAACGGCAAACAAGCCTGTAAGCCCTTCCTCCCAGCTCTCCATCAACTCGCCGCAGAACATCTCTACCGCAGACGTGTCCATCGTCTTTTCCAGCTCAGCCTGAAGCCCAGGGCCAACCTCAGTCTTACCCTCGCCACTTCCGACAAGATCGATCAATGACCCTAGCATGCCAGGCTCCGAGATGCGTGACTTCAGCGTACGAACGTTTGCTCGGATTGCTTGGTGAATTTGGCGTGCCAAATCGCCCAGCCGTGCTACTTGGTCTTTAGGAATCTTGGGAATCTTAGCGCCTTTCTTTGAAACAATGGTCACAATGAAGATCACTGCCTTCAGGGACTCCAGAATGACAAAAAGATTATGGAAAGTCTTCCATGATGGAGCGGTTGGGGTTTCTGATTTCAAGAAGACCGCAGTGTTCGAAACGGCACTAGAGATTTTGTTGTCGTCCACAGCAAGTTCCTGGGACTTCGCCATCAACCATTCCTCTACTTGAGTCAAGCTGCCTTCAACTTGCCCAGAGGAAATGGATTTTGATCCACTAAGGTATGCTGCTACCCTAAAAAGATCCAAATTGACCTTGACACCCTCAATCTCTGGGCCAGTCATCTCAGAGGCCGGGTTGGATCCCACGAGGTCTTCGAGGTTAGGCAGCTCAGGGTGAGTAGCTATGGGTTTCTGAAGAATTATGTCTTTGAGGAGTCCGAACAGCTCATCTGCCATTCTAGTCGACTTCACCCATTGCTCCTGTTTTCTATTAGATAACCTCTACAAATTTAAGAAAATAAGGGCGAACTTACCTGAGGAAGAGGTCCCAAGCGCACGCGCTCCTCCAAGGTAGGCTTGTCCGCAGCTTCACAGTTCATAAATGCATCGAACACGCGCTGGTCGACCAAAGGCGATGTGTCTCTCGCTGTAATCATGTGAGCCACCACCTATTGCGCCAGACGGGCCAAAACTTACCTATCTCTTCGAAACGACCCATTGGATCGCCACCGACCAGCCTTTGGATGCGCCGCACTTCGAGCGCCCAAAGTCTTCGGCAAATGCTGTTTTTAAGGCGCTTTTGAAGATCAATGGTTCCTTCGATATTCACGTAGCTGCCATATTCAAGACCGCTGGACCGATGTCTAACAGTGGTAATATCGGCGGTCCGGTAAAAGTTAAGGGCCTGCACGAACGCAGACTGGGGGTTGAAGTCCTTATATTCCGCGCCCTCGATAGGCGGGGCCGACTGCGGGTGGATAGTAGCGAGACGAGTGAAGAGGTTATGGGCAACAGTTTCAAATTGAATCTGCTTGACGGAGAGTTTGCTGAATGTCGAGAGCGCTAAAGATCCTGCTCCCAAGCGCAAATAGATCCGCACGAGCAGAAGTAGCGCCTGGTAGTTATGTGGGGAATCCTGGAGGAGGCGTTCCAGAATGGCCGCTGCGCGAATGTGAATGAGGTTCAATACTTGTTCCTGCTGGTCGGAGACCAATGTTTCACTAAAGCGAATCATGCTCATAGCAGCGAGCAGCAGCAAGTCGTCGCTGGGCTGGCTCTCAATCGTAGAGGATGAAGCATCTCGTTCTGGGCGCTCCACCTCCCGATACTTTTGTATGCAGCGCGAGGCGAAGTCTTCCACCTTTGACTTGGACACGTTCGATTCGTCAGCCGATAACAGGAAGCAGTACTCAAACTTCAGCGCATTGATAACGGCAACTCCCTTAAAAGGGTCGTTTTTCTTCTGCGACGATATGTCAGCCTTCTTGTCAAAACACCTTGGTTTTAGTGGTACACACATCACTCGTTTCTCCTTGACCCTTAACGGCATACTCCACGAACTTCGACAGAGCACCTTTATCCAATGAGGACAAATAAGCTTGCAAATCTCCGAAGCAGTACAATTTGTTCTTATTGCGATCAGAATACTCTTGACAGACGGCAATCAGTTCATCTACTTTCAAGTTGCCCGACTGAAAGTTGAAATGAAACAGATCAAGGCGGGCTAACTGTGCATTGCGCGACTTTGGCTCATATTCAATGAATTCGTCGACGAATTTTTGAGTTTCCGCAAGTGTCCTGAGAAGACCTGTCAGCTACCAGCTCGAGAGTATTCTGCGACGAGACTCATGGCATACTCCTGGTTATTGATTTTCTGGGCTGAAGTAACGAGTAGGCTCCAGACTGCCCAGTCGTCATGCTCCTGGAGGGCTTTCCGCTCATCTTCGGTACTGGGGATTGCGAGCAAGCCCTTTGCGTAGGACAGGCCCTCGGTCCACATCTGGGCCTTTTCGAGACTAGAGAGCTTCACTCCAACGAAAGACCAATCATTTTGGATCAGTCGAGAGCTAATGCCGACGTTTGGACTATTGAGGATGTTCACAAGCTCAGCATGACGCCCTTGAGATTCAAAAATTTTGGCGAGAAGGAGAAGCTCCTCAGCATTCTGAATAGCTCGCGGGGGACTAAGCAGCTCTTTCTGTTTGCAGCACACTGGATATCAGCTTTATGCACAGATAGCCACAGTATGATAAATATGGACACCATGGGCGGGCTCTTAATTCTTTTAGGTAGAGGCAGTAACCAGGGCCATACCGGATCAGAAGGAACACTTTCAGCAGCTTTCGACGCCATGCGATAGGCCAATGTGCCGAATAACTTTTTCTCGGCTTCGGAGCTGGAATCGCTGACGGCGATGAGGTAACTGAGGAAGATGGCCCAGAAGTGGTATTTCCGGTCCTTAGGGAAATTGCTCTGGAGTGTCATGGCAGCCTGTGCTCCACCACATCAGTTCCGTATGTCCTAATTGATACATGGGCGAGCGGGCACCCCTAACCTTCTGTGCCGATTTCCAATCATCACCGTCGAACGCATATTCAAACCACTTCATCTGAAGCTCCAGATCCTGGGGTTTGGCCTTGGAGGCTCTCTCCCAAATGGATCTCATGGCCTCTGCCTGGCCGCCCATCTTCTGCAAGGTCTCGTAAAGGATGTCCAGCGTTTCAAGATCCGTTGCCGGGGGATCCATTTTGCACAGGGCGAGGGTATCAGCGATACCACGCTGGCGATGGGCGTCGTCGGCATGCCGAAAGAGAACGTGTGCCTTCCAGACCTGATATTTTGGACGAATGCACACAATTCAAACGATCAGCCTTTGGTGGAAAAAAGAACGATCGATCCGACCGGCCACTCACTCTGAGAAAGCGGGTATCCTCGCCCTTCTTCATGCGCTTCTCAATCAGCTGCAGGGCTTGCTTGAAGTTCTGCCCGTCAATGGCATCTTGGATTGGTTTGTTCCGGCGGTGGAACACGGCGTCATTGGTGGACATGGCGGGGGAGAATCAGAATCCAATTAACGGTCTTGACGACAGGCAATCCGGAGAGTCGGGAGTCGACAGTGGACAGAGGATTCGGGCGTATGCCGCGCAGCCAAGCACAGCACACGATGTGCGGGGGGAATGCGTGGTCGGCGGGATGGTGGATGGTTTCCGCATCGGCGTGAATCTCCGGTGGATTTTCACCGTGGCGGGCGGCAGTTGAAAGGCGGTGATGGCGGTGACCCTCAGGCCCCCCGATGCTAGCCACTTGGTCCTCTTAGGCTCAAGATAGACCATGTGCATGTCCATCGATAATATGGCTTGTCATAATTTGCCCGGGGAATGAATTACCACTCTGGCGTCAGTCAGGAGGATGCGCGACACTCCGAGCTTGTCCTAGAAGGTATGGTTACCCAAATTGCTTCATACCACACTAGTGGGTATAGAAGAAGGTTCATTTGCATTCTACAAAAGAGAAGTAATATACATGTATCAAGCAGCCGGCTAGCATGGCTAGGTTGCAGCGGTGAATCTCGGGAAACCGCATCTAAAAAGAGACGAAACGCTTATCTCCTAGACCAACCGGTAAAGTGTATTCAATTCCCACAGGATGACCGAGTGTGGCATGTTTGCCTGCAAAATCAATGTCACCTCGTCTCGACGCTTCACAAATGGGGTAGCAAATGGCCATAGTCTATTTCCCCGTGGTGACATTGAATACACCGGCTCGTCAGTCATCAGTGGCATGGTCAAATCCGTCCAACAGGCCTGAAAGAAAAGTTGATTGCCTTGCTCGAGTACCCAGTACATCCACGGGAGTAGCGATGGTCAAAGGATGAAGGAAAAAGAAAGTTAGTCTTGTAGCAGTTGGTGCATGTGAGCATCGGTCACAATCATTGTTTTGCGGCCGGAGACCCGGCAAGCTTTTTCTGCGTCAACTAAAACGGCGTTAGCTACAAGTCCGCTTTTGGGCCCTTGTGGTAAGAATTAAAAGCCTTGGGGAGCTGCGATTGACTCCGGACTCAGTAATGACTTACCCACTGCTTTTTACAGTCGCGGTAGGCTCTGGAAACATCTAGTTAGCAATACCGCTTGAAATTCCATAGTCGACAAGGGCGCGGACATACTGAAAATAATCATGGCACATCTCCCGATCATAAGCATTCCGCTTCATACATTTCAGACTACGGTCTGCAAAGTCCTGGCAAGGATCAAAGTACTCGCTTGCAGTTTTGCTATAGAGGGGGGTGTGGTTAGCTTGAATGCCAAACAGCAGCAGGTTCGGACGATGGAAAAGCCAAAGCTAGTGACCTTGAATAGATAAGATGGGAAGTCGGGGTTTTCAGGTCAGAACAGGCTCCAGCTCTGGTTATAACATTATGTGTCATGATACAACTAGGCGACCCAAACTTACTTGGTGAACTTGCGCTCCACAGTTCCCCAGGAATTGGGGTGATCCTGATCTGGCGATTGCTGCTCTGATTGGGATGGCATTATAGATAACTTTCAAGGTACCCAATGCGAGATCGATGGTGGGAAGGAAACAAGTGCAAAGGTACTAGTATACAGAAGAAGCCAAAAGCTCCGACGACGACCTCGAGAGGAGGTCTGATGCGCTAGACTTCTTTGGGAAAAGTCTGGTCTTGGCGAGGAGACAGCATGCTGGCTTAGTCAGCGGTGCTTAGCCCTAGGATTGCGAGGTATACAAGTTAGTTACAACAGGCAACAGTCAACAGTCGAATGACCATGGACAGGATGGCGTTGTCACAATATTTGAACCTAAATATAGTGCGCTGCAAGCTGCAGAAAATAGACCCGACAGGTGCATCACAGCGCTTAAAGTGTGGAGGCCAATCTTAGCCCGTTGCGCCGTTGTGCTTACTACCTACCTCGTCATCAGTCATACTAACAAAGACGGTCAGACGCCATTGTTGCACCAACCAACGACGCAGCCATCCACTGGATCCATCGTGTTTCTGCCCTTCTCCAGCCGGTACAGTTCAAGTCCGGAGTCCGGTTACCCCTCCCACCACCTTGTTCGTCTGCTTGTCTCGGATCGCTTGCCTCCTTCTACTAGCCAATATTTCACATTGACGCCAACCTGAGTGCAACCCCGAGGGTTCTCGACCTGTTTAGACCTCGCTCTTCGGGTTTGAGTGGATCTTCTCGCAGATACCTTTAAGGGAGTTGAACAGTGGAGAAACAGCCCGGACAAGCCATGCTGCCCATGCATGAAGGCGAGGACCCCTGTATCCGCCAGCTATGCGCAAGGAAACCTGAGAAGACACTCTAGAAAACTTGTTTGGAACGGCACCATTCGCTTGCTGGCTTACTGTGATAAATCCAACACCACGGGACAGTTATGTCCTTCCACATCCAGGCGAATTTTCGGCTAGAAGCATGGCGATGGAATGGAAAAGAGGATATGTTGGGTTTTCACTAAGCTGGTCCTCTACAGGCCGTATCTCTAATGGGTCAACATCGGTTCATTCTGGCAACCATAGGATGGATTGTAGAATTCTGCGATCTTCATTAATGAAACGATGCGGGACTCGACGCCACTATAATGTTGCCATTATGGGATCTAAGGAAACTACCAGTGATCGGAGCTTGTGATCCATTCATACCAGTCGAATTATGGAAAGAGCAGGGAAGTTATCTTGGGGTGCTAATATGAGAGGTTTCCAAAGTTATCAACTAAAATAGCCGAAAGTATGGTGATATCTCAAGGTCTCTCGTCTGTTGGGTGTCCATTCGGGACAAAACAGGGCAACCGGATGACAAGCCCGATAAAGTCAACTGCATGGGAAGTGTAACAACCATATGAATGAGCTCCATCCCTATCGCTCCAAGTAAGTATCATTATCATCTACAGTGCCCTTAAGGCCAGTTTATAAATAACATACCTTTCGTTCTTGTTTCGCTTCGTCGATTGTTTCTTCGTTCACCCAACACTGACCGGTCGACAGCTCCTACCAATTCCTTAGCTTTTCACGAAAGATCACCCATCCCAGATAAAGCATAGTAGGTCCGGATATCCATGAAGCCACCACAGCCTGCTTATTGAATATTTAGAGCAATGGCAGCCACAGACACTCTGGCACCTATGACTGCTCTATCCTTGATGTCACACACTGGGTTCAATCGAAAGCCAGCGGCCGGTGCTGGGCTTTTTACGGAATACAAGCCATGTTCCTCGAACTTAGAGAGAGCAATTTTCGTTCCATCAAAGCATTTGGCCTATACACCTCCTTCGAAGGTGCACAGTATGGCAGATCTCGGTTATTCCAAGGATCGTGGCGTATCTCCAGTGGGTGTTTCAGAACCCTTCCCACTGTTTTCAGTTGAGGCTATTCAGAGAATGAGGGAAGAAGTTTTGAGTGAGGATGTTCTTGCCAGATATCAATACTCTAGCGAGCTTGCACACTGCCAGTTGAGGGGATATGCCCAGGAGTTAGTCTCCACGCCTTCCGTCAGCGGGATACTAGGCTGATAATGTGGTCTTATAGGTGTGCACCTTTTGTTTACGGCGCCTGGAAAAACCCCGAAACACTAGCTATAGTGTCAAGCATTGCTGGGGTCGACCTCATCCCAGCCATTGACTTTGAAATTGGTCACATGAATATTTCGGTCCAGACTGAGGAGGAGAAATTGAAAAGTCTTGCTGCTGTTATGGAGAAGGTTAATCGAAAGACCGATGAGAATAATTCGGGGTGTCCCTTGGAAGACAGCAAACCAATCGTGGATTGGCATACAGACAGTTATCCGTTCGTTTGTGTGGCCATGCTTTCCGACTGCGAGGACATGATAGGGGGCGAAACGGCCCTGAGGACGGGAGATGGCAAGGCACTTAAAATACGAGGGCCACAAATGGCAAGTCGCTACTACAGAGTGAACACCAGCCAATGTTTAGTACCATAGGCTTACAAGTCTTATCAGGGTTCGGCAGTGATTATGCAAGGGCGATACATCGAGCACCGAGCCCTTCAAGCTTTCGGAACGACAGAAAGAATTACTATGGTAACATCTTTTCGGCCACGATCATCGGCCATAAAGGATGACACCGTCCTTAAAACTGTGCGTCCTATCTCAGATTTAAGTGAATTGTATCATCAGTTCACGGAGTACCGATTCGAAATGCTTCAAGATCGATTTCGCGATGCCAATAAATTGATGCGAGACCAAAAGCGGGCCAGAAGATCGTTTGATACCTGTGCTCTAAAGCACTTTATCCGCGAACAGATTGAATTCTTAGAGCACATGGACCAGGAGATTGTTGAAAATGACAAGGTGATAAAAGGGATCTTCGATGACGATCTCATCTCCGAAGACCTGAGGCTGGAACGATCTAGGAAACGGGCTTTAGCTGCCGTAGACTAGCCCGACTATACATGTTCCTTCAAGCCATCGCCCATGTATTTAAAGCGGTGGGCGATATTTGATGGATAGTATTGGAAATTATTGGCCAGAAATAAATAGGTGTTGGGCGAAACCTGTCATTTGAAGGTAGTCTATAGTAGGTATCTCTCAATCATCTGGTGATATTTCTCTTGACAGGAATAGAGATGAGCGATATGCAAGAGTGGTAGTTACCTAGGTACCGTAGAGATTACGGAAACAAGGACATGTACTGTAGGGACATGGCGTTAGTTGCATGCAGGCGGAGGAGAAGGAAGGCCCGTCGATGCCAAATCGATTGAGTGATTGTGGTTGGCATTGTCTTGATCTCGAAATTACCAACCAAACCTGGAACTTTGCCATAGTGCGCGGCAAGCATGGTATACTCGAAGACACCTAGCGCAGGACGAGGATCCCTGTGTTGCCACGACATAAGCGCTCGGCGTGGGGCTCGTCACATCGGCGATAATGAAGTCTCCCGAGTCTGGCGCCAAGCAAAGTATCCCGCAGACGCAGGTTGGCAACACGCAGCACGACGCAGTCATTTGGGGTCACCGTTGCAGCGATTGTTGCTCCAGGTCATTTCCTTGTTGGTTTCTCTGATTGGCTTTCGAATACATATGTAGGGCTACAGTAGTCTATCTCGGAAGAGGGGAAACGGGGCTCTGGATATGATGGAACACTTGCAGACGCTAGAGCAGGACAGATATGCCATGATAGAGTGGCGAATGAATCGGAAATGAGATGCGGAGCTATCATTTGCACTAGTTTGGCATCCGCTAATCCACCACCCGACTGTAACGGCATGAGTGATGAGACGCAGCGCCGTGGGTGATGGGTAGCGATACCACGGCGTCAAAACACGGGTGTAGTTGGGTGTGTTGGAGGTTGGAGGGAAGTTGGTTGATCGGCCCCGGTGGGGCAGGAGCGTCGCGCGTGTTTGTTCGGTTTGCGCGCGGAGCTTTCCGCAAAGAAAAAGTGCCTGGCAAGTCGACCTGTCCAGGGTTTCTTCTTCACCTCGCCTTTCCCTCGCCTCCGTGTTAAATACTCGACGCCCTCCGGCCGTTTTCTTCTCTCCCTCCCTTCCTCCGGCCTGACATCCTCGCGAGCTTCCCTTCCACTCTTTTCTCTCCCGTCAACCTCCGTCAACTCCTAGTCCAAGGAGGTGGCTTGCCACCCTCCACCTCAACAGTTGTCCTAATCCGAACAACACCTTTTCTATTCTTGTCCTTTTCTTGAGGCTCCAGCAGTTCTTGTTTTATTCTGCGTTGCTTTTGTGTCATACCACGATTTCTTCCGTCGCAGGATCCAACGAAACTCGAACGACGAAAGCTGCCCCTCGTCCTTGAGCTTGAACAGCAAACGAATCTAACCGATGTCGAACCTTAAACCTGCGGGGCCGGTTTCGAGCCATGGTGCCCATAATGGGAACGGAGTTATTGAATCGGTTGGAGATACTTCTGGTGTAAGCTTGTTTCTGAACACGAAAAGTTGGGGTGCATTCCTAACATGCGTGCCTAGCTCTCTCAAACACTACAGGGGCACGTGGATGATATTCGCACTCTGATACAGTGTGGCATCTGTATCCGTCCACTGTACGAACCTTTCACACTTGCTTGCGGGCATACGTTCTGTTACACTGTAAGACCCAATAGAACTTGCACTTATAGCGTATACAGGAAAAGAAGGCTAAGTTATCATCTACTACCAGTGCTTGACCTCGTGGTTTGGGGGCGGAAGATCAAAAAAGACGTGTCCTGACTGTCGAGCACCGGTGAAGTCGGAACCGTCGCCTGCATACCTGGTACGTGTTGGGCTGCCCATGACGCAGCGAGAAAGACTTATGATAACGCTGACATCTCCAAGGTTCGGGCAGTTGTCCAACTCTTCACGAGCCGTGCCGAACTTCTTGATAAGGGCGAGACAACTGCAGAGCATGAACACCACCAACGCGAGGAGGCCCAAAAAATCGATAATGACAAGAAAAATACCAACCCCAGAGAAGGTGGCTTGTTCAAGGGCATCTTTAGAGCGAGGCCTCCTACAATGGCACCATTCGTTGATCTTGAGGATGGTGTTCTCCGATGCCCGGTTTGCTCCTGGGAGCTTGAAGCAAACTCAAATTGCGAGCAATGTGGATATCGCCCGGAGGAAGGGTCTGACACAGATTCTTCCGGTTATTTGAGCGATGATCTCGATGAGAATTCCGAGATGACAGACTATCTTGATGACGAGGCCGAAGATGGGTTTGATGAGGTCGATGCTTCCGCCTGGAACGATTTATATGATGGGGGGTTGCCGTTTGACCTTCATCATCATTTATATCAAATGCGTCACGACATCTTTTATCATCAACCACATCCCTTTCATCCAGCGTTCCAGCGCGGTATCCCTTCGGATGATCGGGGTCATAACGATACAATGTCCTCTGTCGTCCACGACAGCGAAGAGGAAGACTCGGAGGATGCTGACATGGATTCTTTTATTGACGATGATGAGCATTATGGCCAAGGTGAATACGAGTCGGAGTCAGATCGCTCAACGGTTGTAGGGGCCCCTGAATATACTACGCAAGACCGTTATGCGCAGCACCACGAGTATTCCGACATCCCGATGTCTCAACTGGGGGATTTTGCAAGTGATGGCATGTCGGACATCACAGGCACGGAAATAACAGGCACAGAAATAACAGGCACGGAAGAAAACGATGAGAATGATGATGACAATGATGAAGATACAGATGGCGACGACGACGACGGCAGCGACGACGACGACGATAGTGATGAAAGCGATGATGATGAGCCAATCCGACCGGCTGTAAGCGGAAATCGACGCCGACCAGCTCCCGTTTACCAAATTTCAAGCTCACCATTGCAGCCAAGAATAGTGGGTATGAATTGGCATCCGGCCGAGCCACGCACAGCATCACACGCTCAAAGTCCGCCGACAGCGGGAAACTCAGTGACGAATGCGATCAGCTTGGAGGATGACTCTGACGAAGGCCCCGTGGGACCAACCAGGAGAGCAAGACGATAGAGGAAATTGCCAGGTTACAGTTTCACCGATCCTAGTTGGGCTCGTTTCCTTGATACGACTTCATGAACCATAAACTCCCGGGCGTTTCGATGAGCGAATTTGTTTCGGTTTAATCTCAACTGATTTTTTATAAGTGTGGTCTGGGGATATGAATCGACCTCGAGAGGTCCCTTTTCTTCTATCCTTCTCATTTTGTTGGGATTTCGACCATGCTCAGACCACAGAACCGAACCAATTCTTTTTTTTTATCCTTTCTGTTTTCTCTTCCGGGCTTGCTGCTATGTCCATTTCCTCACCCCCGCCCGCACTATTTATACCCTCTCCCGTAACATAGCACTCACATATACCCAACTTGGTCGCATTTCGCATGTCATACTTGAATTCTTTGTGTGTTAGCAGTGAGGTCTAGCTAGACGCACTCGGTCGTACTGGCTAAAGATTGCACATTTGTATGCACGAATCATGGCTTCGCACATATAAATTGAACAGCGTTTTCCCCAAAGACAGAACTAAGTTTCACAAGTCTATAGACATCTCACTGGTACTCCATACGGAGATAGAGTCCCGCATCTAATCATATCATCGACGAGATCTGACCCTAATTCAGAAACCTGGCCTGCTGCCAAGCGCTTCCCAATCGAGTAGTTGGAGGTCCAGATTCTAGGCGATGCATCCTGGGCTCTGGAGTATCCACCTTGAGAATAGCTGTGGGGCACTATGAAGCGTAAGACTAAGGACCTAAGAGGCATGTACAAATAAGCATGGGAGCATTACTTAGAACGGAAGCGGCTGAGGCTATGCTGTCTGGGCGAGAAAGGGGCTCGTGATAGTGGAAATACTCTCTTCCGCAGCCGTTGAAGGATCCAATGGATTGCCATAAATTCACGACGTTGAATTGCCTTCGATGGTTTTAAGGAACCATAAAGCCAAAAGTCAGCCTTGCGAGTGATCACGTGCCGGGCGACTACCTCGTATCCAAAGGTGGCGATGCTGCGATTCCAACCCTGGCACGTTTCCCATCCGTTATAATCCCCATGAAGCACAAAGTCTTTGTGTCCTAGTGTCTCATAGTTCAAGGAGTGTGTCCGATATTTGCAGATTGCAGGACAGAAAAAAAAACATGACTGGGACTCCAGGCCAACAAGTGCTGGTCCTCCACCCCAGTAAAAAAGAACGCATGAATAAATTGGACGACGAGCGCATGCTTCAGACGGTGTTTCGGTTAGCAGACGAGAGCAGAACGGTCCAGTATCACTCGAGACGACCACACAAAAAGTCAAGGGCAGGCTGCATAACTTGTAAGAAACGAAGAGTCAAAGTGGGATAGTCCCGATTCTAGCGTCCGTGATGGCAAGACTAATCTTGGCCGTATAGTGCGACGAAGGCAAACCGCATTGTCGGAGATGCCAAGTCCGGGGCGCCGAATGTATCTATGCATCGAAATCGGAATCTCCGGGGTCTGACGAATTCATATCCACATTCGAGAAGCCTAGCACAACAGACTTCTCCTTGACTCTCGCCAGCATGGCATCGCGAATCGATGAGAGTCTGGGACTAGAATCGGGGTTCAACTCTCCAAGATCGCCACAGCCTTATAGTCTGATGGCGTTTCAGCATTTCATGAAATGGTCTACGGGGACAGTCGGCCTCCCGGCAATTCGAGCGGTGATGCAAAGTGATATGATACAAGTGGCATTCAGTGTAAGTCAGGACATTAGTTAACATTGGTCCGAGGATACGGCCTCTCTCTTCGTTACTAAGGCATAATATAGACCCCTTACTTACTATATACGATCCTTGGAGTCGGCATGCTTCATATAAATCGCGTCAGCCGAACGGTGGAAAAAAGCCGACGATGTGCAGAGGCCCATTTCTGGCAGCAAGCGATCCGGTTATATCAGGATGCATTACTTCCCGGAGTCAACAAGCAGAACTTCGACGCCCTCATTTCAACATGCATGTTCATGGGGGTGGTGTCCATCTGTCCGGAGAAGTTTGAACCTACCGATTCCTGGGTCCTTACGAATAACCCGGCCGACATGAATTGGCTGTGCCTGCAAAGTGGACTGCGGTGCTTATTGGAGCCAGCAGCCCGATATCTTCCCGGGAGTATCTGGGAAGCCGCATTCCGAGGATACGAGAAAGTGGAGGCCCAAATTTTCAACCATGATGACCAAGTCGGACGAGAAGGACTTGATCCACTCCTTGCGGACTTTTGCAGCATCGATGACCTCACATGCGGCGAGACGAGCCCATACTATGTCCCACTGAAGACTATCACCACGATGTTTAAATTAGACAAGAATTTAACCAATGCTGCCCGATGCACTACGTTCATGGGGAGACTGGAGTTTGATTTCCTGGCTTTGCTGCGGAACAGAGACCCGCCGGCTCTGGTGATTCTTGCGCATTGGATGGGCTTGATGTGTATGTTGACAGAGTGGCAGCCTTGGGTCGAGGGTAGGCTGAGGGATGAGTGCGTTGCTATCTGCATGTACCTGGAGCGCAGTACAGATCCTCGAATTCCGCCACTGCTGGAATTTCCTGCCCTTGCATGTGGATACAGGCAGCCTGTAAGTATAAGCTGATGTCCGCATCATGGATCAATAATGTGTTACGAATAAGGGTTTGGCAAGCATAATATCTTGTGAAGGTATCAATAGATTCGATTTAATTTGGGAGTTCAATTGGTAGATAATGGAGTGTTGGGTTATAATCGCAAGAATGGCCTGGATCGTACTGATTGGGGTCAGTAAATCCTTACTTGCAGCATTTAAATATCTCGAATCTCAGGGTCTGCCCATGAGACTTCGCAGTGCGTTCCTTCCTCCACTGCCCAACACGCAATGGAGATAATTTCTATACGTTTGCAAGAACAAATAGTTAGGCATCCAACTCCGCAAATATCTGATATGTAGATAGATATGTGCATCCGGACCTGTCGGTCCAACATCACAGCCATCACGAGGAAGCCTTCTAATGCAAAACTTTTTGAAACCATATGCAAAGACCGCCAATCCGGGAATAACCAAGGTACAGAAGAAGAATAGTGAAGCAAATAGGTAGAATACAGACGCCACATCACCGTGATTCATCCCATGGACCAATTACGCCTCCTTTGGACTCGTGCCAGAAATGAACGGAACCTCGAATACAACGGCCCCGTTGCGGCCATCCGCTGCGGGCCCGTCGTGGTAATTGTTCGCAAAGCACTTCCATCGTCCAAACCGGTGCTCTTTGCCGACGGCGGCCACTATGCAGAGCCCTCGGGGTTCGGAATCGGCGGACTTTGACTTCGATTTGGATTTGGGCTCGGTTGATACCTGCCCGGGCTTGATAGTGTCTGCTCGTCGTTCGAACACCGCAATGTCATTAACTACGCCCTTAACCAGCGGCTCGGGGCTGTCTTTAGCCTCTTCGTTCCGTGGCGTATCGACAGCCATGTGTTCTGGATGGGCAGGAGTGTCAAAAGCAAGTGACTGCTTCAGCTGCGCAGATGGTGTATCGGGAGAGGCAATGTTTCCTCCTCCAACAGGGCCGAGTGGCAGAATCATCTTCTTATCTTCGGTGACCTTCCAGGCGCGAATCCAACCATCCCAGCTTCCACTGAGCACAATATCTGTGCCCGGAACAGTGGTCAGGGCAGTAATCCAGCGGGGCATCCGCCGAAGGAAACGAGAGTTGGACGACGCAACTTCCTGATCGACTTCATTCGATAGTTCATCAAGGGGAGGAATGGGGTCGAGGCCGTGGGCGAGTGGGATTGTATAAAGGGGCTTTTTCTTGTGGACAGACCAGAGTGAGAGAGCACCCGAATCTGAGCCAGTAACGAAATGAGTAGGTGGCAAAGGAGCAACACAATCAAGGTTGTTTTCCTGGTACGACGCATTCTTGGAACCACCGCGGAAAACCAGCTGCGATTCATCCACGACTTTCCATAATCTGGCCGTACGGTCGCGTGCTCCCACACTGATACATTCGTCGATTGTCATTGCCGCCAACGATGAGACATGATCCTGGTGTCCGAACAGTGTCTCAACATAGGCGTGTCCGGCAGAACTCAAGGACCACGTTTTGATCGTACGGTCGAAGGAACCGGAGAAGAGCTGTTCTCCGGAACTCATCGTAGAGATATGGCGAGCAAAAGCGAGCCCACTGACGGAGTCTCGGTGCTGTGTAAAAGTCTTCAAGGGTGTCAAGGTCGCTGCATCCCAGATAATCAACTTGCGATCTTCCCCACCAGTCGCCACGAACTTCCCCGACGGTGAAACGGCAACGGAGAGGATGTTCTTGGAATGGCCATGTTCTTCATCGCTTTCGGCAACCTTTTGCAAACCTCGCACAAACTTCACTTGTTTCGGCTTCTTACGCTGCGGCTTCGGGGGCCGTTTCGATTCGGTACCTTGCTCGTGTGTCGTAGCGGTCGCCGGAGTGGCACTGGGGGTTGCAAGTTCCCATTTGATCAGCGTCTTATCCTTGGAAACCGTGTATGCGTAAGGCGGATGGACCGCAATTGAAGTGGTGGTCTGAGTATCTGCGCGAAAGAAGGTATGCGACGCCGTCGAGAAAGCCAAATCCGACGCAATTTGACGGTACACACGCCCTTTGAACTCGTCCTTTCAAAGCGTTAGCACAGCGCAGAATTATGAGAAAAGCGGAAACGACCAATGCATACCACATCCTCTTTCAGTCTTTCCGCGATGAGATCTCGATCAATTTCGGCTGCATCGAATCCGATATCGTCCACCTCATCCCGGACATTTTCCAGATATCTCTCGGCAAGTTTCAATCTCCGGTCTGCGGCCGTTTCTCCCTCGTCTGATTCTGAGCCACTCTCCTCAGACACACCAGACGCCTGGCTTTCCACATCTTCTTCATCCAAGTCACTTCCCGAAATCGACTCATCCCGTTCCCTCGACTTCTTATCGGCATCGACACCTCGTTTCTTGGACGTGGGGGCTCCGGCGCGGTCTTCTCTCTTGCGCTTCCGCTGAGAAGCGGGCAATGTGAAAAAGGACGACATGACCCGGTCGTGCTGTCCTGGAGGCTTCCAGAAGTTTGCTCCAGGGGATCTGCTGATTGGGACTGGGGAACGTATGCGAGCGGAGGGGAGTCCAAGTGCACGGAAATCATTGAAGCTTTCGCTCGCACTTTTTTTCTGCCGGTGGCCCGTGCAGGCGGAAAGCGCATCAATGTTACGCCTAAATGCTGACTCAGCAACCCAGCTCTCCGCCTCAGGCTCCCCAGCAGCTCCCAAGGCAGTCAAGCTCCGCGCGGCCAGCAACAATCCATACCCTTCCTCGAGCGATTCCATCATCCTGCCTTCTTGTTCTCCCCCTCTCCCCAACACTTGACGTCTGAAATTCAAAATGTATGATTCATTCTCTCATGCCCTTGACCTTCCCTCCCAGCTAATGGATTGCTTACTAGGGAGGTTCTACTGGGCATCACTGGCAAGGACTTTGTCCTCGTGGCGGCATCCAAAGCCACCATGAGGGGCCCGACTATTATCAAGGCCGAGGATGATAAGACACGACAGCTGAACAAGAACAGTCTTATGGCTTTCTCGGGAGAGGCAGGAGACACCGGTTCGTATTGCCGACCCAACCGCCGATGAACTACTGGATAGGTGCATGGGATGGACAAGCTGACTTGGATCGGGGAACAGTACAATTTGCGGAATACATCCAAGCCAACATCCAGCTTTATACGATGCGGAACGACACCGAACTGGGACCGAATGCAGTGGCCAACTTTGTCCGAGGAGAATTGGCACGGAGTCTGCGATCGCGTAGTCCGTACACGGTCAACCTCTTGCTGGCTGGCATGGACTCCATCACTGAAAAGCCCCATCTATACTGGATCGACTACCTGGCATCGCTGGCACCTGTTCCATATGCGGCTCACGGATACGCCCAGTAAGTGGACATCTGGATGCCAGGTCGTACTGGCCTCGGCAGCAAGCGGCGTCCCAGGAATAAGAGCTAAGACCTTCTAGGTACTACTGCTTGTCGACTCTCGATAAACACCACCACCCCGATATCACGCTCGAACAAGGCCTCAAACTCCTAGAGATGTGCACGGACGAGCTGAAGCGCCGACTACCGATTGACTACAAAGGCGTACGTTGCAGTGGATCCTACCGGCCGATAATCACAGATCATACTGACAACATCTAGGTTCTGGTCAAGGTCATAAACAAGGATGGTGTGAAGGAGGTAGACTTTGATAATGACAGGATCGTCAAGAGTGCTTAATGTGGCATTGTATCATACCAATAGTATCATGTCTTTTGTTTTCGGCTTTACGGGATCTAGTTATTTTTTTTTCCTATTTATTTTCTAAGAACGATTGCATGGCAGAAAATCAATTAGATGACTCGGAAATGCGACCGTAGCTGTCATGGCAGTAGAATCCCAAGGTCAGCCAGCAACCTGTAGACAAACCATATATGTCATAGGGTCGGCTGTTTGTCCTGTTTGCACCCCGCCGCCCATCGCGTTTTCGCCGGTTTCGATTCCCGCGCCGGCTTTCTCCCTCAATCTTCTCCCCCAAACCATGATGCCCAAGAGACAAGCGGAGCTGCCGCTGGAGGAAGACCTCACGGCAGGCTCTCCTGCATCTAAGAGAGCCCGCGTTGAGGACAAAGCCTCCGAGCAAGAAGACCCGCGCCATGGAGCCCTACCACTGCGCCGAGCCAGCGGGCAAGAGACCGAGCAGCTCGAGCGCAATGGAGAGAATATTCTTGCTGCGGCCGATCAGGAGCAAGAGCAGCTCGCTGAAGCCGCGCAGAAAGAGGATAATGAGTCTTCCGACGGCGACGAAGATGACAACAAGCCGGTGATTGCGGCTCCGCAACGCCAGTCAAAACCCATGGAGGGCTACAGCGACCTCTACCTCGACACGATCAATCGCGGAATCCTCGACTTTGATTTCGAGAAACAGTGCTCAGTCAGCCTGTCCAACATCAACGTATATGCTTGTCTCGTGTGCGGCAAATATTTCCAAGGCCGAGGACCCAAATCGCATGCCTACTTCCATGCTCTTGAAGTCGGACACCATGTCTTTATTAATATGGGCACCAAAAAGGTTTATGTTCTTCCAGAGGGATACGAAGTTCAGAACAAAAGCTTGGACGATATCAAATACGTGGTCGATCCTTATTACAGCAAAGAAGAGGTAGGAAGGTTAGATAAAGAGGTCCACGATGCGTTCGATCTCGCTGGGGCGCGCTATAGACCAGGTGAGAACCCAATCAACGTTCTGGGCGTCTTTTGTACACGGTACTGACTTTTTAGGTTTCGTGGGAATGAACAACATCAAGGCAAATGATTATCTCAACGTTGTGGTGCAGCTCCTGGCCCACGTCTTCCCGATTCGCAATTACTTCCTACTCCATGATTTCCCAGCGCTGGGAACGCCACAGTTGGTCCATCGCTTCAGTACCCTCGTGCGGAAGTTGTGGAACCCCAAGGCCTTCAGATCCCATGTTTCGCCCCATGAACTATTACAGGAGGTTGCTATCCGGTCATCGAAACGGTTCACCCTCACTCACCAGTCCGATCCTGTGGACTTTTTGTCATGGTTCCTCAACAACCTTCACTTAGCCCTCGGAGGCTCTAAAAAGCCCTCCAAGAATCCGACGAGTGTGGTCCAAGCCGCTTTCCAGGGTCACTTGAAGATTGAAAGCCAAGCGATCACCGCCCACTCTGATACCCAAAACGCCCGTTTGGTCTTCACCGAATCTGGCACCATCAACAGCCAGACTATCCCCTATCTCATCCTCACACTGGATTTGCCGCCGACTCCTCTATTTCAGTCTTCCAATCGCGAATCCATCATTCCCCAGGTCCCCTTGACCACTCTTCTGAACAAATATAACGGGATCACTGCCTCGGAGAAACTATCTCATCGAGTTCGGCATCGTCTCCTTCACCCCCTCCCGCCATATCTCTTCTTCCACATCAAACGATTCAGTCAGAACCGGTTCGTATCGGAACGGAATCCGACCATCGTCACCTTCCCGTCCCCTCGTTCCCTGGACATGTCTCCTTACGTAGAACCGAACCCGGAGATCTGGCCACCAGGCGAGCCGATTCTCTATGATCTCGTGGCCAATATCATTCTCGACCCCACGGTGGCCGCCCCGGGAGCAACGGAGGAGGCAGCGGCAGACAAGGGCGTCAACGCCGCCGGCGGGTCATCGTCTTCCGGGGCTGGCGGAGGCAGTGAAAAGGTTGCCTGGCTCGTGCAGCTTCACGACAAAGCAATGGCAGCGGAGAATACCCGACACCAAGCCCAGCACGCTGGAGAGCAGCGAGGGCCGGAGTGGCTGGAGATTCAAGATCTGTTTGTGCAACGAGCAGAAAGTGAAACCTTATTCACCAGGGAAGGATACCTAATGGTTTGGGAGCGCCGAAAAGTTCCTGGTATGTCGAACCGAAAGGGCAAAGCTGCCAAATAGAGGCGGACAAGACAAAAAGAGACATTCACGCATGTATTTTCTGACCGAGGATTTTCTTGGCGAGATCTGGTGTTGAAGTGGCTTTTGTATAATTACAGCTCATGCTCATGATAGGCAATTTTCTCATTCGCCATCCATTAAGATGTTTTCCAGAATAAACATAACGTAATTTAAAACTGGTAGCGTTAGATCTTGCTTTCCTTCAATTGGAGTCTGGACTATCACTGATGGCCCTTATTAGTGGGCAATTCTATAATGTACAATTTCATAGAGAGCCCCAGCCACAAAACTTCCTGCCAATTTTTATAGCCGCGCCGGAAACGAGGCCCCAGACACTGGCGTTCACGGCGGCCTCTATGCCTACCATGAGTGTCATTTTCCCAATATAGGCAGCAATATCAGCTCGCGAGCCACCGCCACCCCATGCGCCCAAGGCACGAACTTCAGATGTCAAAGCAGGTGGGGACCCCATGGAGGATAGATAGGCGGTGGCAACCGAGCGCAGATAGAGGGATTCAAGAGGGAGGAAAAGCACGCCTGTAATCATAGAAGCAAGATGAGAGGCAAGAGAGTCAACAGGGTGAGAAGAAAGGATCGTGACGCGGTGGGCGGCGGAAGAGGGATTGGTAGTGGCCATATGCTGGCGAACATTGGGGTCAGATATTCGTGGGTATATTTCTGGATCGAAGTCGGTTTCAAACGCGGGCTCCGTCTGGAGGTTTCCACCGTGAGTGTCCTCTGCGCCTGGTTCTTCCACGCTGTCTGGCAGGATGCTGGCTAGCGTTGACACTGGATCTGGCCCAGTCCCTGGGGTTTCTGCCCTTGGATGTAACTGATTAAGTGCAATGGCCTGTGTGGCTTCTCCGGCTTCGGGTGAAACAGCGGTAGTTAAATTAGAAAGGCCATCACTATCAATTGTGTCCGGGTTGACAATAGCGGTAATGTTTTGACCTTGATTAGCAAGAAGGGCATCCAAGAGGTCTGAAAATGACCGACGGCCAGTTGGTATACCACCAGCGTTGGCCTGATCAGCATCAACCGCCCTAGTAATAAGCTGGCCATTGTTTGGTGTATTGCGGTTGCCCAAAAGCTCTAGTTGCATCGTGATGACATCGGCGTTTTGGTGTATTAGAGAGGCCCGAACGAGAGGAGAGGTTGGGGAGGATGTTGCAGGAGATGATGGTCGAGAAAACAAAGTGTTGGAGCGAGAATGCCGCCGGCTTTCAGAGGCATCTTCTCGGTTACTTTCTTCTGCATTGTCCGCGTGAGCGCGGTCCAGTGGAGTCAAACCAGGAAATTCCCCAGCACTCATTTCAGCGGGTGATTGAGAAATGGGATTTTCTTCACCGGGCAAGACTCTATTGCTGTCGATGCCTCCCACATCAGCTGCGGGCGTTGCAGAAGCAGTTGCGTGAGCACGAATCACTTCCTCCGGAGGAGGTGGAACTGTCGACTGAAGCTGTAGCTGCCGAGCCCTGATCTGTCTTTCGTTTGATAGTTGCTCCACGCTTATTGGTAGGGATTCAAGCCATTCTTGCCTGCGTCGGGTATCCGACACTTGCTCTGTTGCTTGCGATGTCCTTTGCGATTTGAAACCGAACCAGGAGAGAACCCATCTCCGAATAAAATTCACCTCATACAGCATGTCCTCGACAAAAGACATGTTAGAACGGCGATTTTCTTCTTCGGATCTGCGCCCGAGCGTTGGAACCATCCAGTCAATCAAATCGTTCTCAGACGCCACTTTGATAGAAAGCTCATCGGCCAGAGTAGGCTTAGGTAGCCGCCTGCGTATTAACCGATAGAGCCTGATTTCTATGACCGGACGCAGGTACATATAAACATATAGCAAGAGAGACGGTGCCTTTGCCAAAGTCAAACAATATCTACCGAGTGATGGAAGGGAGAGGTCTGCAGGGAAAGGCGGAAATTGGATAGCGGCCATTTCACCAAATGGGATGAGAAACCTAGCCGTCGGGAAGAGCGACGTAGGGACAAGATGAAGCGATTGCAATAAAGAGAACATATATGTCTGCACAGCTAGGACAAGTAAGGTTCCTCTTGTCCTATCCAGTGGGTTAGTTGACAGTATTCTATGGGATATAAGGATACACGCACGCAGAATGCAAGATGTTAAAAGATGCTCGCACAATCTTTGATAATGCATCATCATCTGGGAAGTAGCCTTGTAGCAAGGAAATTAAACGCTCTAGCGGATGGTGTCGGCAGATAGACAGGCATGTCGACATAGCCCAAGCCGGTATCCCTGCGAAATAAAATCCATGAATCCCAAGAAAAGCACGCTCATGACCAAGAATGCCCATCAGGGGAGCATGTGTATAGCTTTTGAATGTCTAATGGACCGAGAGAAGTCAGCCAATGGGACCAACGACTCGTGACTGTAACTCGGCACCCAACTTACTTGTATTCGCCCTGCAAGTGACGAGGTCCACCATGTGCCGAGAAAAACCGAAACTTGGTCTATAGTAGCCATGACCAACCCATAATCATTCTCTGCAGCTAACACATCGACTCTTTGTTGTTCAGTAGGGCCACCGGCAATGCCGTCTTCACTAACGACAATTCCCATAGTTGAAAGGATGTCATTTTTGGCTCTTCGGAGCTCTCGACCAAAGACTTTGGACTCATGGTTGATCGGATGACCTCTTTCATCATAATGTTGGACATAATCATCTGCATGCAAAATTGATCTTCTTCGCTGGGCTGGATGAACAAGGTCCGTAGTAGACCCTGACGGATGCTCTGGGGCTTCATATGGGGACCGGCCCTGGAATTTTGGTTAATTAGATCCACCAGGATAATGAAGCCAATGTAGTTTCGCAAGAAATAAATATGTTGAACGCCACAAATATGACATAATCGTATAGATTTATATAGTACAACGTAGGCTAACATGCGGCTGACAGGAGGCATAGTACAAGATTTCTAGATTTCGCTTCACAAATTGAATATTCCAGTAGAGGAAAGAGCTCTCCAAGAGACAAAGATAAAATACAGATAAAGGCACCAAGGTAAAGGGGACAAGAAGCCTGCACATGGAGGCATCAAGTATCAAATTTGGGAAATAAGTTGAATGTGGGTAAGAATAGAAAGTTGGGGCCTACCAGAGCCAGTCGATTCAAATATGCCTGTCGGCCCATCGCGTCGCAGTACGATGAAGTTCATTCCCAGAACTCAAAAGAAGCATTTAAGCCGGAAGATGTAGAATGCGCTGATGATTGTCTACGAGGAAGTTCTGTCGCCGCCAACGTCGGCCTTTGGAGCGGGGCGGCTGCGGCGTCTGTGGCGGCTGCTGCACGGGCCATTCCCGATCGGCGTTTTTTGCGACAAACAGAGCAAACATCTCGAAAAAAGATTCAGAAGTTTCCGCGCGACGACATCCTCGACGCTTCCAGCAACCCTCTCCCTTCGATCGATGCGCATTTTTCTGGAGTTTATGATGGCGCATTAGATTCCCAGAAATACCTCTACCAAAATAGCCCCCGCAAGCCATGTCGAAAGCTGTTGTCAAGACGACCTTCGAGGCGTCTAGGACTCTTCGTCCTATCTACACCGGAGGAAGTACTGCGCTTGATGCCACTGGGCGATTGTTGGTTACTTGTGTCGGTGAAGATGCTCTTGTTGTGGATCTTGAAACCGGCGATCAACTTGCCAGCCTAGAAGGAGTAAGTCGTCTCGTTCCCTGACTGCGAATCGCAATTTATTAACAAAGTGTAATAGGATGGAGAGGTTATTACCAGCTTGGCCAGTATGTAGCGCATTCTTATAGCTTAAAGCATCGAAGCATATCATTGACTGTTTGATTTTTCTAATTTGGTTTATAGTCACTCCATCGGCCTCCCATGTCATTGTCTGCTCGCGCTCAATGACCATGCGCATTTACTCTCTGACGCCTTTCGATGAAACCGCCCGAACGATTGAAGCGGAACTCGTTCGAAGCCTCAAACCTCATGTGTCGCCGGTTGTCACGACTGCAACCGATCCCACCAGCACATTCCTAGCCACTGGCGCTGCCGATGGGTCCATCAAGATCTGGGACGTCAGACGTGGCTATGCTACACATACATTCCATGGCCACGGCGGTGTCATTTCGGCCCTGTGTTTCTTCCAAATACCGTTTCAAGATGGAGATGACAAGTCCTCTTCTAAGAAGAAGAAGTCGAAAAGCAAATCAACCGATTTCGATTCGGACGAGGAGATGGAGGACACCGGCCTCGAATCTGTGGACTCGGCTGATATCCTTCGGCTTGCTTCCGGAAGCGAAGAGGGTACTGTGCGAGTGTGGGATCTGAAAAAGAGGAAGTCCATAGCTACTCTTGAATCCCACGTGTCGGTGGTCCGCAGCTTATCTTACTCCCCCACGGAGAATGCGCTACTGTCTGCTGCCCGAGACAAGACCGTGATAGTCTGGGATGTACGCACATTCAAAACGCGCAGAATCATCCCAGTCTTGGAGAGTGTGGAAGCAGCCAGCTTTGTCGACGACAGTGGGTTGTGCATGGTTGGAGGTGAGAACGGCAAATTGCGCGTATGGGACTGCAACCGAGGAGGAGAGGTGACCCACGAGCAAGAAGCCAGAGAGGACTTCGAGGCGGTGGTGGCCATTCAGTATTCCCCAGGCATGCCATTCGCTATCACAGTCCATGCGGACCAGACATTGCGTCTTCATTCGCTTGAACCTCTATCCAACTTTAAGCCTGGGTCTTCAGTTGAACCACTCCCTGTGATCAGGCGCATCTCAGGCAACGATGACGATATTATCGATCTCGCATACGTTGGGCCTGATCGGTCCATGCTTGCGCTGGCTACAAACACCGAAAGTATCAGAGTCGTCTCGGTAGGGCCGTCAAGTGATCGACCATCCCAGAGCGATGAGGACTATTTTGGCGCTGATGTCACCCATCTGGAAGGCCATGACGATATCATCATCTGTATTGATGTGGACTGGTCCGGACACTGGCTGGCAACAGGTGCCAAAGATAACACGGCGCGTCTTTGGCGCTTAGATCCCAAGACTTCATCCTATACCTGCTTCGCTGTCTTCACGGGTCATGCTGAGTCTTTGGGCGCCATTAGCTTCCCTCGTGCCTCTCCACCGGCCAACACTCCCGCACATAATGATCCACTGAATCACCCTCCATCCTTCCTGCTCACAGGATCCCAAGACCGTACCATTAAGCGATGGGACTTGGGAAAACTGGCCCCTCTTCAATCCTCGAAACCACACGCTCCAAAGGCTATATACACCCGCAAAGCTCATGAAAAGGATATCAATGCCTTGGATGTCAATTCGTCCTCAACTTTATTTGCATCTGCTTCGCAGGACCGTACGGTTAAGATCTGGTCTGCCGAAGATGGATCAGTGATTGGTGTTTTGCGCGGTCACAAGAGAGGTGTCTGGTCCACGCGTTTCTCGCCTCGCGACACTCCAGTGCTTACGACTGAAGCTCGGAGCAGCACAAACAGAGGCCTGATCGTCACAGGTTCTGGCGACAAAACCGTCAAGGTCTGGAGCTTGTCGGACTACAGTTGCCTTCTTACGTTCGAAGGCCACACTAACAGTGTGCTAAAAGTCCTTTGGCTCCCACCTCCGGATCTGTCTAGGAAAGACGAAGAAGATGATGATGATGATGAATCCGCCCCGACTCCGAATCTGTCGTCGCAAGCACGGCCGCTCATAGCCTCTGCGGCTGCCGATGGCCTCGTGAAAATTTGGTCTCCCTATACTGGAGAATTGGAAACCACTCTCGATAACCACACGGATCGAGTGTGGGCGCTCGCCAGTCCGACACCATCTGGCTCGCGTGCCGATGCATTGACATCCTCTGCCCAGGACAACTCCTCCCTCTTTGCACTTGCCTCCGGCTCCGCCGATTCCACCGTTACGTTCTGGACTGATACCACCTCCGCTACTTATACTGCCGCCGTCAGCGCGAACTCTGCTCGCGTCGAACAGGACCAACAGCTACAGAACTATATAAGGGCAGGCGCTTATCGCGAAGCCATCACGCTGGCTCTGCAACTCAATCACCCGGGCCGACTTCTTTCTCTATTCACGGCTGCCATCGATGCTGCTGACGATCCATACTCCACTGATCCTATGAAGGAAGAACGCGCCAATAGCTTGACCGGCGATCCCTCCATCGATCAGGTACTCCAAACTCTGGGCTCTGAAAACCTCGGTAACCTCCTCCTCCGTCTGCGCGACTGGAATACCAATGCGCGCACTTCTCGGGTGGCCCAGCGTATCCTGTTCGCTCTGTTCAGGTCCTATCCCGCCTCAACTTTCACCGAGCTCGCAAGCTCCAGCATGGCCAAGCGAGGTGACAACGGCCGTACTGCGGCCAGTATGAAGGACATTTTGCAGGCACTGGCCGCCTATACGGAACGTCACTATCGTCGTGTCGAAGAACTCACGGACGAGAGCTACCTCGTCGAATGGGTCTTGGGAGAGATGGACGGCGGTATGGGGTTAGGAGCATTGGATGCACTGGGCTCGGACGAAGTCCCTGAACACGACAAGGATGTGCTCATGCTCGGAGCATAAAAACAAGGTGACTTGCTTTCCCCTGTGAATGAGGATATGTAAACATAGACAGGATGGTTTTTTTCTCGGCGCTATTCTACTGGAGTCCCATTGCATTTTTTTGCATCTCAGGTTCATTTCTTGGGAGAAGATAATGTGTAAAGGAAAAAAGTTTTTTCTCTTTTTTTTTTATCTATCAGCGTCTTGCTTGCATTCTTGGTCTATAAATGCTTATATTGATTCCCTATTTAAGAGCATTTCCACATGGCCTAACATGCTGCTTTCTGCGCCTCACACTTGAGGAACTGCAGCGATTTCTCGTTTGATGCCACAACGTCGATGAGCAAATGTCTTTGTAGTTGCCCATTGGGCATATTGCATTTCTCAGGGTCTAGGGCCGTGACAGACGATAAGTCATGAGCTGAGTATGTCCCTGATCTTCTTGTATCTGTTGAAAGATACCTAGCGGTAGATACTAGCTAAGAGATCAGTCTGCATCAGGCTAAACGCTCATATTGGACGAAGACTGCATTGAGGGGGATCTGAGAGGCCTGGTAGCATCAGTCGGCGTATCTTCTTCGGCGGGAGTCGCGATCACTGTCTCGGTCTCGATCCCGGCCGTGTCTGCTCGAAGCACTAGACGAATGTCTCGAACTATAGCGATCATCATCTCGATATCGACGGCTCCTATCACTGTCCCTATCACGGTCCCGGTCCCGGTCACGACGGTCGCGGTCGCGATCCCTGTCTCGTCGGTCTCGGTCCTCCCTTCGCTCGCTGCCATCTTCACGATCATCGTATTTCCGCCGTGAATACCGATCCCCAGAAGACCGGCTTCTGTCTCGCCGCGAAGATCCCTTTCTCCGTCTGTCGTAACGATCGCTGTCGTCTTCTTCATCGTAATCCCGCCGGCGATAATCCCGATCCCGGTCTCGATCACGACCGCTCTTCTCAAGATTGCGGTCCCGTCTTTCTTTCCAGTCATCGTCGCCCTGTTTCGCGGCTTCCTTCTTCGCGGCGGCGAGCTCTTCTTCCGTCATGAAAGAGCCGGTCTTCTTATTCTGCATGAGCACCGGCATATAGACGCCCTCGGTGTTATTCTCGCCATCCTTGCCCGCCTTTCTAGATCCCTTGCGCATCGCAGCTTTCCCCCACGCCCCAAACTCCGCCTCGGCGCCCTTCCCTCCGCTGGATGTATCCTTCGCCCCGATTCCCAGGAATCCAGGTCGACGTTCAGGGACCCGGGGCTTGTCCGCGCTGGCCGAGGGAGAGCCGTACTTCCCTCTGCCAACCGACTGGCCTTCCTTCCAGCCCATACCTCGGAGCAAGGCCGCCCCAAACTCCTCCACGGGAACCGCATTGTACTGGTCCAGCGACGCGGACTCCGGCCGTGAAGCAATGTCCGCCCGGAAGGACGTCGTCTCGTCGTAGCGCGCATCCTGGTCTTTCCCAGCCGACTCGATCACCAGGTCCGACCCACCCTCCGTCTCTCCTTTACTCTCGCGGATCAGCGCATTCAGCGCGATTTCATCCTGCGTGAGCGGTTTCCGCGGCGCCTCCTCGGTGCTGCCCGCGCGCACGTCCTCCATCGTCTGGTCGACATTATTCGTCACCGGCCTCGTCGCGGTGGAGTCCTTGGGTCCGTCCGTCTGCGGTGTCTGCGCAAAGCTCAAGCCGTAGGACATGCTGGGGCGATCGGTCACGACATTCTCGCCCGCGACCTCGCCGCGCTTCTCGGCCTCGCGGAGGGCCTGGACTTCTTTGGGGAGCAAGTTCTTCCCCTTGGGTCGAAGGTTGACGCCCGGGCGATGGCGCCAATTGTTGTTGCTTGCGACGGGGATAACCAGTTCGCGCGGCTCGTTCGATCGGTCGGCGGAGATGGCGGTGCCGGTCATGGTGTCGAAGCCGGTGACGGCCTCGTGGGCGGGGGCGCGGCTGTCTTCATCGTCGGATTCGTCGTCGTCTTGCAGATTATGGGGACGGCGGGGGAGGCTTCTTTTCGAAGCTTCGGGTTCTCTGGGCGATTGAATGTTGAATGAGGTTTTCTTGGATCCGTTCGGGGCAGAAGCAGGTGCGCGGCCGCCGAAGGACATGGTGAATGGTTTCGCTGATGAGGATTCCGAGCGCCTGTCGCCGTCCTGCGGCGGCTGAGACGAGGACATGGTGAATTAGCCTCGGAATCTGTTGCTGGTGAAAGGGCGCGCAGGATGGGTTGACATGGAAGTACAAAAAGTAGGCGTGTCGAAGCGGGTGGCGAAGGCTGCCGGTTAAGCGCGCGCTTAGTCTAGGTCGAGGATCCATCGGTTTATCAAACATCATGATTACATCGAATTTAGAATGGCTTTTCTTCTTCTTTGCTCCGAGAAACTAATCATACACTCGTAGTGGATTTCATTCCATCCCATTCCTTGTAATTTCAACCTTCCAATCCAACCCCCGTACCGTAGTAGCCGCTTTAACAATACGTGTAGTACAAAACCTTAAGAAGATGGCAGAACAAAGTCAATCAGACGAAAAAAAAAAAAAAAACGCTCGGAGAACATACTGGTCTTATGTCTAAGCGGCCAGAAGTTCGAGGCAATTCAACAATTCAATGCATGCCGTTAAGTCGAAAGGGGAAGAGAGATTAAGAGGGGATAGGATGGGTAAGAGCATAAGTAGGCATGTCAATGAAAGAACGCGAGCAGCATCAAGGTGAGCCACATCGGTTCCACGAAACCGAAAGACAAACCAGTGGGGTAAATAAAAGGGTATGGTGAAGTAACGAAAATATTTACAGTTGAACGTTAGAATATAAGGGTAGAAAATCGGGAAGCCCTTTCGGACTCAAGCTGCAGCCTAGCTACCAGCCGTCTGTGCCTGTGGCGGATTAGGACTCTTGCTCGAACCAGGCAAATGTCCAGCCTGCGCACTACCGCTGCGTTGGTTCTGTGGCGTTGCGCTTCGGCTAGGCTGAGGACCAGTTGCGTTCATCGCAGGTGAGTTTCCGACACCCACTCGGCCTTGTTGAGAATTTTGTGCCACGCGCATCATGGGCGAAAAGCCCTGTGCTTGTGGTACTTGTATTCCAGGGCCCCCGCTCATGCCAGGTTGAGGGGGTTGGAAGTTGCCATCGTGAGAAACCTGGTAATTGGCCGGGACTGCTCCTATGTTACCGGCTGCGGAGTTCATGGCAACTTGGGACATGCGCTGCTGCTGATATTGATGCAATCGGTCAGTGGCAAGCTTGTTCACCTGCTCAGGGGGCATGTTTGGATTGGTCCTTTGAATCTGGTTCTGAATGCTACTGATGGTAGGCACAACGCCGTTCGAGAGAAGATTAGGCTGCCCCATGCGAGGAGAAGGAGTCGACACCCCCTGGGGCGTGCCGTTGTGGAAGGATGGGCTTTGCATTCCACCTCCGGCCTGGAGAGCGGCCATCATAGCCGGGTTATTCGGGGTACCATTGGTGTTGGGCATGTTCAAGTTTGGAGAATGCGATCCCTGTGGCACAAACTGCTGCTGGTTGTGGAATTGTTGCTGAGGATGCTGAGGTTGGGTCTGTTGGGGTGGTTGCGGTTGTGGGTGTTGTTGTCGAGACTGCAAAACTCGCTGTTGCTCTTGCAGTCGATTTGCCTCGCGCATGACCCGCGCATTGTCCGGGGACGTCTGCATTGGCAACGTAGGACGAGCTCCTGCATTCTGAGGCATGCCGGACTGGGGCATCATTTTCATTGCCATGGGATTCGGAGGGACCGGGCTGTTAACAGGCCCGCCTCCTGACATTCCTTGCATATGGGGTCGCCCTTGGTTGACCCCAACACCAGGTGGTATACCATTTGGCAATCCATTAGGAATTCCATTCGGCATCCCATTTGGTATCCCATTCGGCGTGCCACTAGGTACTGCAGGATTTCCAGAGTTGTTAGGCATACCGTTCTGGTTTCGCCCAGGAGCATTCATCATCTGTTGCTGATTGGGGATCTGGCCAGCGCGCTGTGCGGCTAAGTTCGCCTGCATTTATATCAGTCAAAGTCAAAGCGCCAGAGACTAGAAAGGTGTTCTCACTCTTTGCTGGGCGATCATTTGCTGGCGGTAGTGCTCTTGCCTCTCCTGCAGCTTCACATCCCGCTCATACTTCAGTCGACTAAACTCAGCCGGCGTCGACAGTGGCGGCTTCGGCTGGTTTGCTTCATTGACTTTCCTAAGCGAGGCCAATTGAGAGGCTGAGTCCGATCACGGAATATTAGCATGTACTACTTTCAACCCAGCCAATGTCGCAATCCTTACCATGCTGCTGCTTTTGAAGCATCGTCTCCCGCTTTTTAGCCAATTTCCGCATGGCGTCGAGCAATGCGAGGTGCTTAGAAGACCTTCTCCGATCAACGCGGACTGGTTGTGTAGTTCTTCTCCTAATCGGCGGCATTGCCTGAGGGTTACTATTACCCTGTTGTTGCTGCTGCTGTTGCTGTTGCTGTTGGGCAGCCTGCTGCTGCGCCAAGACAGTTCGTTGTGCTGCTTCCAGTCTTTGGTGATAAGATCGAAAGTATTGCGTCTTCGACAAGTCAGCTGGAATTCCTTCCAAG
This sequence comes from Aspergillus persii, assembly GCA_002215965.1. Taxonomy (NCBI): domain Eukaryota; kingdom Fungi; phylum Ascomycota; class Eurotiomycetes; order Eurotiales; family Aspergillaceae; genus Aspergillus; species Aspergillus persii. Next base: position 3,807,385 of record NGZO01000002.1, on the reverse strand, counting down.
CCTATCCAACGTTCGAAACACTCCCAAGGGGTTCTTCTCTCTGCCCCGGAGGTGAATAGCGACGATGGAGTAAGACAGCTTGAAATGAGCGACCAGTTGTAAGCATACTCCTTCACAAGTCGGCGTAGCTCGTCATCGTCCGCATAGGTCCATTGGGACGAACTCCGTGACTCAAAAAATCCAACACTCGGCATGCTATACTCTGCCGGCGGCCTAAAAGCATGGCCGGGATGGATTCGATCACGTATGTGCTTGTTCTCGGGCCGGAATAGTGCTACGTTAGTTTGCTCTGGAGGGAGCTCCAACACGCTATGTTCCGGGTCGGATTGGTACTGTGAATAGTCATACCGGCTGCGCTTGCGAGGCGGTCCATCTTCTTGGAACGCGATTTTGCCGGATACATACTTCGACAGAGGCAGGAGCTCAGTCTTCCATGATGAATCGGGAGGCTCCTTAAACCCCGGCAGATTTGTATCGAAAGCAAGATTGATTGGAGCATAGATTGGCAATTCGTCCAAGAGCTTCTGGGCAGCCGGTGTCATATCAAGAGAGAAATTGAATTCATCTGAGCCAAGCGAGAAAATGGCTGCTGGCGCGACCGTATCGTGAAGATCGTGACGAGGTTCATCATTGTAACCCTCACTAAGCGAATCGTCCTCCATCGATGGAACTAGATCGGGAGTGGGATGGGACACTCCAAGCATATCATCGCCGGTCTCCTCTGGAGGTGACATCATGTTTGTAATTGTTTCGGTGGTTTCCTTTGATTTCGGCACCGGCATCCTGACATGGACACGTAGTAACGATCGATGTTCTTGATCACTATTGACATATTCCGCACACCAGTCCGCACAACTTTTGGCTGCCGCAATCTTCCATTTTCGCTCTTCTCGAAAATCTGTGCGCATCCATTTCATATGATCCAAGAGAACATCCCAATGAGTTCCCTGGCGAGGCGGTTCCACAGAGCGCTTCAATTGGCGCAGCGGCCATCTGTTCGCGTTTTGAAGAGCATAGATACGCCGCAAAGTGCGGCTGTCCATTTGCTCATGATATTCAAGAAGGTGGTTTTCGGTTGTCAGTGTTTTATGAGCCGAAGCTAATAGAGTGTTTAAAGTCGAGCCTCGAGGTGGAGTATAAGCCCTGTTTTGAAACAGGATGTAAAGATAATCTTGTTCTTCGTTTAGCCTAGCAAGCTCACCAGACTGCTGACGAATGAGGTCCATCGAATCATTTTTGTCTGTCTGGGGTGGCTGCTTCGGAAAGACAACAGCAGATAACTTGCTCCGCTCTTTCTCTCGTGCTTTTCGGTCTTTGAGGCGCATCTTGGCCGCAGATGTAGACGGGGCGTCAGAGGCAGGGCGTACGCCATCTGCAGGCTTTTCGGTGACATGGCCTTTATCAAGCGGCGACAGAGCCGATTTCGGTGTTTCCCCAAGGATCTCAGATACTGACTTGTGTCTGATAGCGCCCGAAGATACCCTAGTTGTCATTCTCTCGGGTTGTGAAGGTACCAGCTGGATGGGTGGGGTGTCTTTCTTCGATAGCGGAGTTGTTGGGCCTGTGGGTTGCTCGACCTGAGATATAGTGTGCACAGATTGTTGACCCAAAGCTGAAGGTTCTTGGACGGCTGCAAGGGCCTCATCAGGTTTCTTTGGCTCGAGTGATACGGATGCAGATGCCGAGTCTTCAAATTCCTTCGATACATTCTTGGATCCAGGTTGTGTTGGAGCAACATTTTCCTGGATGACTTCGTTGGTTGAAGGTAAATTATTCCCTTCATCTCCAATAGCTTTACTTGCTGCAAGAGTGCTTTGTTGAAGTGACTGGGCCTCTTCTAGACGAAGTTGTTCATCCGGTGTCGATGGAACTAAGGTTGGGGGAGCTTCCGCCGACTCTTGAGGTTTCTTTTTAGGAACAGCTTCGTTCGCAGGCTCAGTCGAATCTTCTCCAGGGCTTGTATCCGGCGACGCACCAGCTGGTATAGGCGTGTTGCTGGAGTATGGGCCACCTGAAGAGATAGGAGAGAGCGGCTGTTCAACGTGGACATTACCTGCGGTAGCGACAGTGGGTCGTTTCCCTTGTTCCTTGTGCAAAGATGCCACTTCACTGCTTCCCGGGGGGGCGCCGACGGTGTGATTTGGTTTCGACTGAGCTGGTAAGACATTGGCTATCGCGCTTTCCTGATCCTGGGCACTCGTTGGGGTTTGAGGAATTGACCGATGTGCCTTCCGCTCCGAATCAGACAGCTCTGTTGGGATATCAGCTGCTGGCGTGGATACATCGAGTTCCTTGGGAGTCTTAGGTGCGATTCCGGGCGCGGGTTTACTAGGAGATTGGGCTGCTTTCAGTTGTTCTGGCGCAGGGCTTGCAGGCTTCTCCTCCGGCAGGTGTTGAACTTGTGGCTTTAGATGATCTAGGCTCGTGACAGGCTGCGGAGCGGAGGGCTTTCCAGCCGGGGAACTGATTGGAGTGGCATTGTTTGATTTAGACGGCGCCTCAACAGGCGGCGCCGTTTCCTTAATCTCTCGTTGTCGGAGCGCTGCATAATTAGTGAAGGGTGGCAGAGTAGCCTCATTGAAGCAACGCCCTCTATAGTATAACCATCAGCAATCGTGCATATATAGTATGTTGTGGAGCAGTACGGAATAAATCAAACCAGCAATACATGTAACATATGAAAGACAAATGACAAAGTAAAGAAAGAAAAGAGAAAGATCTAGGCAGAGAGAGAAGGGAGGAGAGGAAAACGCATGGTCTGAGACTTACTTAGAGAGATCGTTGGCGTCGAGGAACGCTTGTTCTTTCTGGTGATATAACGGGTCCGCCGAAGCGTTCTCGGTCGCGCCCGCGAAGCCTACGGTCGCAAAGTAGAGCTCGCTCAATTTGCGCTTCCGCGACAACAAACAACGTCTAAAATTCCAAGTAAGCGATAAATCGGCATGGGGGAAGACAGTGTAGAGTAATGGATCGCCGGGAGGAATTAAATACTTACGCGATCTCATCGTTCTTAGACTGGAGAAGCTCTTCCCGGAGCATCGAGTCTATTTCGGGAACACAGCATCCGATTAACGCGCTAAAATTAAGGGGGATGGATTGAGCGAAGTCATCCAGATGGAAAAAATCGCTCGGAAGTGATGAAAAGGATGTGGTTGTGTTGTTATGGGATGTGAAAAATGAAGACGCGCGACAATAAGGCCTGAAGGGAATTTTTTTTCTGAGGGGGATTGGTAGGGGAGATCTTGGACGGGTAGGTGGTACCTTTGGGGGGGGGGGATATGGTTGGTTGGCAGGCAGGTTAGAATGGGAGTGAGAGAAGAACAACACTAAAAGTAAAGTCAAAGGGTTGGAACGGGGGGGGAGGATGGAAGGGCGCCGGGAACAGCTACAATCGGCGCGTTGGGCTTGGTATGTCGAGGACTTCCGAACAATGGAAAGAGAGTGACGGCACGAGTGGCCTCAGGCAAACCGCGAAGAGTCTGTTGTTCATCAGGGATTTTCCTTTTTTTCCCGTTTTTTTGCCGTTTCTTTCCGGGCTTTCCTTCTTGCTGCCTCAGGCTGCGAAACAGGCTTCGGACTTCGGAATAACCGATTCCCCAGGAATCCAGCTCACCGCCCAGTTAGCGCGACAAACGTCGGGCAGAAAAAAAAAGTTGCCCGCCTTCGAATATATGGATCGCTGCGATAGCATCGACCTTCTCATTCATCTTTCTGAGTAAAAGAAGAAGCACCACTATATAGGGCCAAGCTCAGTCATGGCTAAGCGCAAGAGAGAGGAAACTTCCAAGGAGCCCCGAGTTTCGGCTCAGCCCTCCAAAGTCGTCAAGTCCACCACTGTCAACGCCAACGCCAACGCTAAAGCGTCCGCATCGTCGACGGCAGATAATTCGGCGCTCACGCTGCAAATCATTACGGGGTCATACGACCGAATCTTGCATGGCTTCACAGCTGCGGCCTCTTCCGATTGCTTTTCATCTCCGGGAACCAAGGACTCTACCTCCAACTCGATACAATTCACCGATACCTTTCTGTTCGAAGCTCATTCCTCTGCCATCCGATGTCTGGCCTTGTCCCCTGTTGCGAAGACCGAATCCTCCGATGAGGCGCAGAGGGTCATCCTGGCAACTGGTGGAACCGATGAACGCATTAACCTTTACTCTTTATCCATGGCGCCTCCCGCGGTGAACGATCAGTTTCCCTCGATCCCAACGCTCAGCGGGAACAAGATCCTCGAAAACCCGAAGAATCGAGAACTAGGAGCGCTGGTCCATCACTCGGCCAGCATATCTGCCTTGTATTTCCCGTCTCGTTCGAAGCTTCTGACCGCTTCCGAGGACAACACCATTTCTATCGCCAAGACTCGTGACTTTACTGTTGTTTCTACCATTAAGGCACCCCATCCTAAGGTGCAGGGAAGACCCAGCGGAGATACAGCACCGCCCGGGGGATCGCCGTCGGGAGTCAATGACTTCGCCGTGCATCCGAGTATGAAGCTGATGCTGAGTGTTGGAAAGGGAGAGAAGTGCATGAGGCTCTGGAACCTTGTGACGGGAAAGAAGGCCGGTGTATTGAACTTCAGCCGGGAGATGCTGCAGGGTGTCAAGGAAGGTAAATGGAGTACGGGAGAGGGAAGGAAGATTGTCTGGAACACCAAGGGCGATGAATTTGCCGTCGTCTTTGAGTGGGGAGCCATCGTCTTCGGAATAGTACGTCCACTCTGTCTCCAAAACAATCATTATCTCAACTCTAACCGTCGTCTTAGGATTCGACCCCAGTCTGCAGGGTCATGCCCAGCCCCCGAAGTAAACTCCATCAGATCAAATATGTCTCTCTGGATCCGTCGGCCGAAGATAGTGAAGAGCTGCTCGCGGTCTCGACCGAAGATGGGAGGGTTCTTTTCTACTCCACCAAGAAAACACGGCCCGCTGAGAACGACCCTGATTGCTCGATTCCACTTGCCGAGGCTGTCGCTCAACTTGGGGGGCGAGCCAATGGGTTCTCTGGGAGAGTCAAGGACTTCGAAATCCTCAATCTCGCGGACCAACCATCGCTTTCCAAGGATGATTTCCTTGTGGTGACTGGGAACAGTGAAGGCATTGTCCGCGTATGGTTGCTACGTAAGGAAGAGCTGCTCGGAAAGAAGAACGAAAAGAAGAGCTCGAAAAAGTCCAAGATCGAGGACGCAAAGAGCTCTACAGTCGCCCAGGTTGGAAAGTTCCTCAATGAGGTGAAGACGGAGAATCGGATTACCTGCCTGAAAGCGTTTGTCATGTTGCCTCCGGAGGATCCATCGACACTTCAAGTCTCTGAGGAAGAGTCTGAAGAAGAGGAAAGCGATGATGATTCGGAGAGTGAGGAAAGCGACGAAGAATAATGGCTCCGGCTGTAGATGATTGCTTAAATATGTATACCCTAGGTTCCACATGTTGGTAGATCTGTGCACGATTAAGGTGCACACCCATTTCAAAAGAACAGACAAAATATTGAGAAGTATTCTACAGCACACCAGGAAGCCTTTTTAGCCAGTACCCATTTGAATCCACAGCGTAGAACTATCCATTGTAACCAACCAACCAACTAACTAACTAACAAGCCCATCATTGTTGCGATGAGTCAGCAAGCTACTCGTGCTAGTTAGCCTGAGGCAGAAGTTAACGGTCCAACGGTATAACATAGCATGAACCAGAACAGACTTCAGTTCTATATAAAAGTCTGTAGCAGCTGACACTTGCTACTGAGAATGCTCCTATTAAATAACATATCGTATCCTCACAACAAAGTAGTAGGTAACTCTGCAAACTCCCATGAGTCAGATAGTAGATCGGCAGAAAAAAAAAACCCAGGAAAAAAAAAAGGAAGGCAGCGTCCACCGCCCAGGCACTCCACTGCACAAATCAGAGAGAGAACCCCACTGACCGAACCCAAGCCCAAAGGCCATACCGAAGTATCAGAGCGCCTCTAGCAATTTTCATCCACCCCTCCCTCCCCCCTACCCTGTTGATTACGTTACGGCAGTGATCCCCGACCCTGTCGCACTCTCCGTCCCCCTTTCCTTCCCTGTCGCTGTCGCTGTTTCTGGATCTATTATTGCAATCATGGCTACCAACGGCGATTTCTCCGACGAGGAGTCCCAGCCCGGCTCCCCCATGCTGGATGCGAACGGCCATGATGACATCGAAGAGCAGGAGCCCCTCGATGACAAGCAGCCTAAGTCTGCATTGAAGAAGGGATCTCTGCCCCCTCTTCCTCAACAAAAGCGCCCCGAGCTGCCCGAGCAGCCTGACCCGGAGACCCTCGACCTTTCGACGTTGACTCCTCTGTCGCCTGAAATCATTGCGCGCCAGGCCACTATCAACATTGGTACCATCGGCCACGTCGCTCACGGGAAATCTACGGTGGTGAAGGCTATTTCGGAGGTTCAGACCGTCCGATTCAAGAACGAGCTGGAGCGGAACATTACGATTAAGCTGGGTTATGCCAACGCGAAGATCTACAAGTGTGACAACGCCGAGTGCCCCCGGCCGACATGCTTCAAGAGTTTCAAGAGTGAAAAGGAGATTGACCCGCCGTGTGAGAGGCCCGGATGCGCAGGCCGGTACCGTCTGTTGAGACATGTTTCGTAAGTGAACTTCGTTGCCACGGATAGGATTTTGATGGGTGACGGGTACTGACTACTGCTTTTCTTCTGCCCTTTAGTTTTGTCGACTGCCCCGGTCACGATATTCTCATGAGCACTATGTTGTCAGGTGCCGCCGTCATGGACGCTGCCCTTCTACTGATTGCCGGAAACGAAACCTGCCCCCAACCCCAGACATCGGAGCATTTGGCGGCTATCGAAATTATGAAACTCAGCCACATTATCATCCTGCAAAACAAGGTTGATCTGATGAGGGAGGACGGCGCTTTGCAACACTACCAATCGATTCTGAAGTTCATCCGTGGTACCGTTGCCGATGGATCCCCCATCATCCCCATCTCTGCGCAGCTGAAGTACAACATCGATGCTGTCAACGAGTACCTCGTTTCCCACATCCCGGTCCCCATGCGTGATTTCACCGCGTCGCCCCACATGATGGTCATCCGATCCTTCGATGTGAACAAGCCCGGTGCCGAGATTGAGGAGCTGAAGGGTGGTGTTGCTGGTGGATCTATTCTGACCGGTGTGCTCAAGTTGAACGACGAGATTGAGATCCGTCCCGGTCTCGTCACCAAGGACGAGAATGGCAAGATCCAGTGCCGTCCCATCTTCTCCCGGGTTGTCTCCCTGTTCGCTGAGCATAACGACCTGAAGTTCGCTGTTCCTGGTGGATTGATTGGTGTCGGTACCCGTGTGGATCCCACTTTGTGCCGTGCTGATCGTCTCGTTGGGTTCGTTCTGGGTCATCGTGGACGTTTGCCTGCCATCTACACCGAGATTGAGGTCAACTACTTCTTGCTGCGCCGACTCCTGGGTGTCAAGACCTCCGACGGCAAGCAGGCCAAGGTTGCTAAGCTCAGCAAGAATGAGGTTCTCATGGTTAACATCGGATCTACGGCTACCGGTGCTAAGGTTCTTGGTGTTAAGGCTGATGCGGCTAAGCTCAGCTTGACTAGCCCTGCCTGTACCGAGGTTGGAGAGAAGATTGCCATCAGTCGGAGAATTGACAAGCACTGGCGTCTGATCGGATGGGCCAACATCGTTGCGTAAGTTTCCCCCACCTCCATCTTCCACTGCGTTTGTTCTCTCGAATGAAACTCTGACATATATGACCAGTGGTAACACCCTCGAACCCATTTTAAACTAAGCAAAGTCTCTTTTCTCTTCTTATCTGTTGCTTGATTGTATATTCGGCTCGGCCTGGTCGGGCCATGGCTGGGGGAGATGGAGGATTCCGAAAGCTGTTGGACTCCTGGTCTCTAACAGCAATACCGGGCGGTCAAAGCTCGAAAGGAAAAAGGGTTTCTTTTTTTTACGGTCATGAAAAGGGGGCGTCGGATTTACCCATGAATAGAGAACGCAGGATATCCAAAGTCCATCTCATTCACCTGCTGAAGACTTCAACCCACCCTCTGTGGTCCCAATGCAAAGCTTCCAAGGGGTCCTGGACCCTCGTGTCTCCAGCAGGTGGGAAGATGGATTTGGAGGATGAGTGGACATGGATGGAGTAGGAAACTACTTCTTTTGACATGTGTTATGATGCGGTTTTGTGAGAAAAAAATCTATTTCATTTGTTTATTCTTTCTATTGTTATTTTTTGACAGTTCACTTGTCTTTTCGACCGGCATGGAATGGACCTATGTAGAAACAATATAGGAAAACGACGAGATGCCATGAAGAATTGATGATCTTTGCATAGGTTCACAGGAATCGAAGTGCCTTTAGATGTACTTAGTCAGTATGGAGTATATTGGTTTAATATACGTACGTAGACCGGGAATTGAGAGCGGAAGATGCCCTGATGTCCATGTTGATGTCGAAGTACGCAGTATGATATGCAGGATGGTGGAGTCCGGGGGATTACTAAGGCCGATCCATCAAGTTACCATCTGGTCTCACTGTCGCTCTCCCTTCCACCTCTTTGTTTGGAGAATCAACAAACGCTCCACTCGGCACTTTCTCCAGACATCTGGCTACGGTGCTGTGTGTTTCGTCATGTATATTCTCGAGGTATGTTTTCCCTGTCGCTGTTTCTTGCAGCTAGACCTGTTCCTCATGTATGGAAGCGCAAGCTGACCCAACCCTATTCCATGGTATAGCAACTGGCGCGTCTGCTGGACCGCCCCTTCTTCCCATGGAAGAATGTCCTCGTGGGGTTCTCCCTGGGTCAGTTTATTCTGGAAGGACTTCTCTCTTTCCGTCAGTATAAAGTGTTGCAACGGACCAAGCCCCCGCAGGTCTTGAAGGAAGAGGTGTCCCAGGAAGTCTTCGATCGCAGTCAGGTAAGCAATTTGACCAGACAGGAAGCTTCACATCTAATGAGAAATGCTCTCTTTCTAGTCTTACGGTCGCGCAAAGGCCAAGTTTGGCTTTGTTGCTGGTCTTTACGGTCAAATTCAGAACCTTGCATTTATTTACGGCGATATCCTCCCCAAGCTCTGGGGAGCTAGCGGTCTTCTTTTGTCATTGTACTTCCCTTCTCGGTTCCAGGGTGAAATCTCGCAGACGCTCCTTTTCATCTTTGGGTTCAATCTCATTAGCACGGTTCTCTCCCTGCCGACCTCGTACTACAACACCTTTGTTCTCGAGGAGAAATTCGGCTTCAACAAGCAGACTTTCAAGCTGTGGGTTTCGGATATGCTCAAGGGTCAAATGCTGGGTGTCGTGCTGGGAACTCCTATCATCAGCGCCGTGCTCAAGATCGTTCAGAAGACTGGTAACTCGTTCTTCTACTACCTGTGGCTCTTCGGCGTGTTCGTCCAGGTCTTCGCCATTACCATCTACCCGATCGTTATCCTGCCATTGTTCAACAAGTTGTCTCCTTTGGAGCCTGGTCCATTGAAGGCCGGCGTTGAGGCTCTTGCCAAGAAGCTGGAATTCCCCTTGAAAGAGCTGCACGTCATCGATGGAAGCAAGCGGAGCGCCCACAGCAACGCCTACTTTTACGGACTGCCCTGGAAGAAGCACATCGTCATCTATGATACTTTGATCGAAAAGAGCGAGCCGGAAGAGGTCGTGGCCGTCCTTAGCCATGAACTGGGCCACTGGAGTCTTAGCCACACTACGAAGCTATTCGGTATTGCTCAGGTATGTTTGCACGCAGAATCGCCAACTACGGGCTATGCAAAGGATCACGCTAATTTCTCCAATCAGTCCCATATGTTCTATATTTTTGCGCTCTTCTCAGTGTTCGTGAACAACAAGTCTCTGTATCAGTCCTTCGGGTTTATCAAGGAGCAACCCATCATGATCGGATTCCTCCTGTTTTCCGACGCCCTGGCTCCCATGGATGCTGTGGTCAAGCTTCTGATGAATATTCTCAGCCGCAAATTTGAGTTTGAAGCCGGTAAGTCATCTGTTCTGCCATGAGTACTTGTTGAAGCATTCTGACAATGTTACAGATGCGTTCGCCGTGAAACTCGGCTACTCGAAGGAGCTCGCGCAGTCCCTCCTCAAGCTCCAGATTCAGAACCTAAGCACCATGGATGCCGACTGGATGTATGCCAGCTACCATTATTCTCACCCAATCCTGTCGGAGCGTCTTAAAGCGCTGGGCTGGGAGGGTGGAAAGGTCACCAGCAAGGAGGCTGACAGCGAGAAGCCCGTCAAAGCCGCTGACCGGGAACTGTGAGGGGAGGTGATGGGGTAGTCTCGATAATCTTCTGTTTTCTTTTTGTTTTCCGCGCATGATGTTTGATCCGAGGTGTTTGGACGTTGGGAGGCGAATATATGGATGGCTGGTATGAGTTCGTGGATGTGTTGGAAATCCGCATTGGATGGGGAAAATGAAATAAACAATAAAATAAGAATAAAAGCTAAAACCACAATTGAGAACTCCGTATACATCCTGATATCGAATCACCCCCAAAAATATGCGCCTGTACCATATGCAGTTTTTTTTTATATAATCCCAACGGTAGAAGCAGATCACTCAATCCCGGTAGAGCAGATGCTCAAGGGGTTAAGAGCTGGTTCATCACAGTGCCAAACGCTATGCGATCCAATCTATGCCGCAGCATTATTGGCCCTTCTCTCGGCCAGTTTGCGCTCCTTCTTCTTGCGTTTCCGTTCCTCCTTATCGATGCCTCCGGTCGTAGTAGTGTCTTCGTTCAATTGTTGTTGCACAGCGTCGATCTCCATTGAATCCTGCTGTTCGTCTGAATTTGCCTCCTGCTCGAACTGCTTCGCGTCTTGCCAGTCCCCATTCTCTGCGCTTGGAGGCAGTACGGTCCCCTCGTCGCCGATAACGCTCAGGTCCCGGCCCAGCACTTCCCCTGCGAGACCGGCCTGCACGCGCTTCAGGTTGTGGAGGATCAGGTTGGGAGCTGCGGCGGTGGTGCGCGATACGGGACCATGTTCGCTGATTCCGGCGTTTGGTTGCAGAGCGGGATCTGTGTTGGCGCGGTCAAGGTATGCGGCCAGGAAGTCGTGCGCTGCGGATTGAGAGATTGGGGTAGAGGAGCCGATGAAGGTCGGCGGGAGGGCCGAGGGTACGTTGGCCATGATGTTTGCAATGTGGTGGGGATTGAAGGATAAGGGGCCCAAGATGGAAGTGTCGGAATGGCCCAGGTGTGTAGTAATCCTCTGGATTCGAGGTGAGGATCTGTTCTAAAAGGAGACTGAGATTGCAGGTTGAGACGAGCAAAAAGTCGAGGAGGAAAAAAAAAAAGGCGGCACGTGGTCCGTGCGCCTGCGGAGGTTCCAATTCCATCATTTCAACTTCGCTTCTCATCATCGTCTTCGTCTCCCCTTCTTGCCTCTGATCTACCCCGTCCATCCGCCCAATCACCCTCTCTTCATTCTCTTACGATGCTCTGTATCCGCTGCAGGGCCTTGCCCTCCGCTCTGAGGACGTTCTCCACGTCCACCCTCCCCCGGTATGCCATCCCATCCTCACTCCCGTCAGACCATGACAACTCCGACCCCTCTCCATTCCAGGTCCCAGAACTGACAAGTCACCGTCTACAGCTCCTCGTCTCAAATCTCTTCGCCTTTCCGCTCCCTCGCAAACACACTCCCATCAACCCACACCCAATCCCCGACCCTCGCCTCTCTCCGCGCCCAGCTTCCCTCCAACAACGCCACCACTCCGCTCACCTCCGCGCTTCAGTCTCGCTCGTTCTCCGCGAGCGCCTCTCTCGGCGGTAAACGCGATACCTACAACCCGTCGCGGAGGGTGCAGAAGCGACGTCACGGATTCCTGGCCCGGTTGCGGACGCGCGGAGGCCGAAAGATCATCCAGCGTCGGAGAGTCAAGGGGAGGAAGAGCATGAGTTGGTAGATGGATTGGATTCTTTTGTTGCCTACTGAGGGCTGGGGTTTTGTTTTTTCTCTTGTTAAATATGAATTCCGGGGTATGGTATTCTTCTTCCCGGTAGCTATGGCATTTGTTTGATTATTGATTTGATGTATGGCTGTATTCTTTTTTTGTTCTTGTCGCCGTTGTTGAGTTTTGAGGCTTCCCTGTTGTCCTACCGGTTTATCATGACGAATGGATGGATGATTCATCGTGTCGGTCATGTCGAGGGTCAGTTGGAGCCTTGTGTACCATATTTACATATATTTATCATAGAAAGGTCGATTGGTTGGCCTCACTACATTGTTTCCTGCAAGCCATCTGACAAAAACTTTATATATGAACCCTAAACAACGGCTACTCTTACGAAAAACATACCCAAGCGCCAGTGTTAATCATCAGTGAATTTTGTCTACTGTAAATAGATAGATATGCACTGCCGGCTTTTCTCTACCCTGATCTCTGTCTCTAGGTGTTTATGTGCTGTGATAAAAGTGTACTGTATACCTTCTGAGCACCGTTCAGTCATTTCCCTCGAGATTTTGCCTGATTAGTTATTTCTAAAGCATCACTCATCATCTTCGGAGTCTTCATCATCGTCATCTTCAGATCCGGTTTCATATTCATCGTCATCGTCGTCGTCGGATTCTTCGTCATCGTCTCCGACCTTCAACCCGTAGTCGTCCTCGAATTCTTTGAGGGCTTGCACCTTGGGAGTGAACCCGGAGGCTTCGAGGCCTTCCTTGATGGTCTAGAAGTCGAGAATTAGTACTATATCAACATTGAGCAAAGGTGGAAAACATACCGTTTCAAGCATGGTCGTGCAGGTGATCACGATGTTAGCCGTGGCTGGAGCGAACACCGGCAAGATAATGTCGCGCAGGGCATTTTTGACGTCCTCAACACCGATGTCCCGTACTTGCTTCAGCATCCTCTCCTTGTAATCGGCCGGGAGTTTGCGGATGACTTGCTGAATGAAGCTGCCCTGAGCAGCACCGGCGATGGTCGCCTGTTCATTGGCGAAGCTGACCACGATGCTACTTATGGCACCCTCCAGCATCAGGGGATCGAAGGGCATGGCGCCAGAGAGGTGGTCCTTGACAATTTGCTTACTGGACTCGAATGCCTTATGCGCGTTTGGCGACCGGTAAACGTCGAAGTTGACAAAGCCCGTGTCGATGTTGTACGCGAAATTGGTGCCGTATGCCAGGCCCGTACCGCGCACCGCCACCCACAGAGGGCCTTCAACTGCATTCATGTAGGCAATCGCCACCAGCAGGGGCGGGAGTCTCGGGTCATCGTACGAGTCAAGACCCCGAGCCGTCGCGTACGCAAAGGAGGAGTCGATCGTAGGCATGGGAACCACGAATGATTTTCCACCCAGATTCTGGCCAGCCTCACTCAGCAAAGGTCGTCTGGCGGTGATGGGCTGAAGTGGGACATGGGCACCCAGCCGATCCACAAATGACTTCCAGGCCGAAACTGGGTTCTGGAGCTTCTCAAGATCAGCGATGACCACGACTCTCATGTTCTCGAACTTGAATAGTGCATTTCGAATCTCTTCCATGCGTGCAACAACCGTCTCCGGTTCCTCGGCCAACTGACGCTTGATGCGCTTGAGATAGCGAGCCTTCACCAGGGTGCTACGAGCTCGTACAATCGACTCAGGAGCGTAGTGGACCATTACATGCACGGCTGCAAGCATGTCGTCACCGGAACGCTTGGAATCGGGCACATCTGATAGGAGGCGACTAGTGATGGCGCGAAGTCTCTCCACGTCGAAGATTGAATTCCACGAAATCTCCTGAAGCCAGGCGATTGCCGTGCTGTACTTCTCCAATTCGACCTGGAACGAGATGCGCAGCATTTCTGAGTTACCCAAGCTCCTGGCCCCTTCCATAGCATAACCAACGGTGTCTCTCTCCAACTCAACCACAACTTGTTCAAAGTTGATGGTCTTACCATCACGCTGGATTGGCAGGTTGAAGAAAGCTTCCGTATAAATGGACAGAAGAGGTCGGAGTTGAACGGGCACGGACTGCGCGGAGATGAGAAGAGAAAGTTGGACGAAGCTGCTAGGGATGTGCTCGAAATGTATGAACAGGGGCATGTCGGAGCCATCTGCGTCCACGAGCTTCTGGGTCTTGTGCTCCGGGTGTCCGGCTTGCAAAGCACTGCCTGACCGAGCCGTGGTGGTTTCCACAAAATGGATCGACTCAATCCCGGGGATCTTGAAGCTCTCCAGCATCTCCTTGGGGATTTCCTTATCGTTCTCGGCCTTGGCTTTTTCAAGCTTGTCGGCCAGCTGCGCCAAACCCTTCTCCCCAAACCGCTTCTTCTGCTCTGCCACTCGGATTTCTTCTTCCTTCTTCAGCGCGTCAGACATCTTCAACGACGGTACACCGAGGATGGTGACATGGGCAGCATCGGAGATCCACTTCTTGATGAAAGTGCGCCATTCGGTCTCAGTCCACTTCTCCAGCACATCGTACTCCTTCAACGTGGCCACGTCGAGTAAAGTAGAGCCATCCCGCTTTCCGAACAAGAAGTCAGAAATGACATACTCCGCAAATGAAGAGGCCGAGCTTTCAGTGGAGAACTTCCAAGTACGTCTTTGCCGCTCGATACATTCCTGAAGGTAGCCCATATCAAGCTCCTTCTGCATTGCGTCATTCAACACCTCGAAAAACCGTTTCTCCACCTGGGCCAGCTTATCCGTTTCGACACTCGTCAGGGTGAAGCGGATCTCTAGGCTTGGGTGTTCCTCAGTGGCGTAGTAAACAGCGCTAGCAAGCTGCTCCTTCTCCACGAGTATATTGTCCAAAAGAGAAGCCGACGACCCAGCCAGATACAACAGAGCAACGTTTAGTGCCCCGGCTGTTTAACTGGTAAGTAATAGATCAGAGTAGAAAACGGATTCGGGAAAACTTACTTTGGATAGGGTCTGTGCAGTCCGGTCCTAGGAATCTGATCTCTATTTCACCAAAAGATTCATCTTCTTCGGGGAATTCTACAGTCTTCACAACGGACTTTTGTAGAGGAGGGGCCTGCTTCGAATCGACCCAAGGTCGTTTGAATGGCGAGTCGGGACTTGGAATGACATCAAGGATGGTGTCCTCGAACTTGTCTAGTGTCTGCAGCATATTGTCGTGGTCTACTTCGCCCGTGATGATCAGGCAGAGGTTTTTGGGTTGATACATTTCGCGGTGGAATGCTCGAATCCTCTCTGCCGTGAGGACGCGGAGCTGCTCCATCATGCCGCCAGTTTCGTAGCGGAACCCAACGCCCTCAGGGTAGATCAACCGCCGGGCGGCCAGATCAATGAGCTCGGCGGAATTGTTCTGCACACCCTGCATCTCCGAGTACACAACACCCGCATCGTTTCCGGTGCCGTCAATGTGGTGCACTTCGGTGTAGCAGCCTTCGTCAGTCAAGGTCGGAGCGATGACATGTTCAAGGTAGACGGGCAGGATTTGCGCAAACCCTTCCCAGCCGGCGGTGTCCAGAGTATACGCCGTGTGGTCTGTCGCTGTCCACGCATTGGTGTTCGAGTAGACGCGCGTCGCGAGCTTGTCAAGAAACCCCTTGTATCTGTAGTTGCGAGATCCCATGAAACAGAGATGCTCCAGGGTATGAGGGGCTCCCGAATCGTCGGCGATTTCGGTAGCCAGGACGAAATATCCTGTTACCTTGGGGCCCTTCTGGTCGATGACCACGACCCGCATGCCAGTTCTCTCAGATTCATACTGAACGAATTCGCTTGGTGAATATTCGGGATTGAACTTTTGGAGTAGTTTGAAATGGCTCTTGTGGCTAGGCGACATGGTAAATAAAGTCCTCGAGGGCTTCCGGAAGCGTTCTTCCACACCGGATCTCGTAGTCGTTTCCTTCAACAATGGTCTTTGCGAATGGTCAGTAATCTGGATCAGGAACAGGTGCTTTCGCGAAGAAAAAAAAAAAAAAAAAGAGCAAGAGACAAAGATTTTGGACAAGAAAAAACGAAGGGCATCATGCGCAATCTCATATATACTGAAAAAGGTGTAGTTGTGGTACATTTATGAGCAATCATGCCGGGGGGTTCTGGCGGTGACATGCCGGGGATGGGGGTTTTGGAGGGGTATTGGAGGGGCACATCTTTTTTCTCTTTCTCTCTCTTTTTCTTTTCCTCTCGCTTCAAGGATAGCAGCACTAATTGAAACTCACCTGGATCGAAATCGCGCCCGAGTCAGGCCTCGTAGAGTAAGCCGAGACAACACGGTGGATGTTGCTTTGCGGGCAGGACTCGAAGCTGCAGAGGGACGGTGGGAGAGAAAGAGAGCCCTTTAGGCCGTGACGACGTTGTGGAAGTGGAGTTTGGGTCCCGTCGTAGTAATGAGGGTCATTCGGTTTAGTTGTAAGTCCGATCTTCTCATAGAGCTCCAGGCGACACCTTCGCGTGGGATAATCGAGAATCTGACAGGCCGCAATTCAGCTCGACACGAACTTCGTCGGCTTCTTCGTCGCAGAACAAGCAAAACTCCGACTCGACGCTTGTCGGCCTGAGGCCAGGGCGGTGAGGGCGGTGAGATCACATGGTGTTGCCAGCGCGTTCGTTCCGGCTTCATCTGGCCGACAACATCATCGCCTTGCACATCCGACGTGCAGCTGTCGGACGTCTTTAGTCTCGGCTCTTTGCAGTTTTATTGCTTTCTGTCTGCCAAAAGCCCGGGTTGGTGTGCGATAGCCTCTGTTCATCATGGCCGGCCAGACTTCGGAGCAAGAGATATGCCAATCGGTATTGGATTTCGTCACAGAGGGCAAGTATCCAGAGTCGGAGAAGGTGGTCGCTGCGGAATTTCCCGTACCTGCCCTTTCTAAAGAGCTGGAACTTCTGTCCAAAGCCAGAGCACAGGTGGAAGTGAGTATTGATCCTCCGAAAGATTGCTCGCCCGTGGTCGAGCTAGATTGCTGTTGTCGAACGCCCAATGCATTGTCAATGTGCTGATCCTCTTTGTTCCACATAGATGGAGATCAGCTCCCTAAGTCGGGAGAATGATTTCGACGCCGATGGATGGATTTCGCAGGCAAAACAGCTTCACGCCGATATTGAGCGGTCCAGGCTTACTGCGCGGGAGATAGTCGCACAGCATGAGAACACGAATCCCCTGCAAGCGAAGGTTGAAGATGCTGCCGCCAAAGTTGGACTGATAGAAACCGAGATTGCCTTCAACCAGGCTGTAACCGACACGTTGGAGCAGGTACAAAGACTCAGTCAGCAGCTGGACACCGGACGGGCCCTGCTCCAAGAAGGCCAAGCCATTGGTGCAATTGATATCTTGGAGTCGACGGAGAAAGTCATAAGAAAGGACAATTTATTCGTCAATACTACTGTTTTCGCAATCTTATCGGAGAACATCAATGACCTTCGAGGTGAAATTGTCGAGTGCCTTCGCACTCGCTGGAACGACCAGCTCAGCATTGACGAAAAGGAAGCGAAACTTGCCCTTCCGGAAAACAGTGGTGAGAGATCTGTACAGTCATGTTCTGGTAGTACCACTGCTAACGTTGCGTAGACCAACTGGAGGAAACCGTCACAGCACTAGTTCGGTTGGAGATGCTCGCCCCAGCCAAGGGTAAATTCCAAAAGGACCTGATTTCTGCAATAATCGAACCAATACTACTGCCTTCAGTCGAGGGGCACAGCCGCGGAGTACATATTGAGGGAACCTCAATTCGGGTGGAACCCCAGTCATCCAAAGTTTCCATTTCCGAGCTCCTGGAACGCATAGTCAGTGTCTTGGATTTCCTTCGCCAATATCTTCATCCATCAATTCTGGAATCACTCCCGGATACTTTTATTCCAGTTCTTTCATCCAAGATCATCGCCTCGTGGCTCTCGTCGGCGATCCCTACGGAACTCGGTGGCCTGGGTGAATTTGAGAAAACTCTAGACAAGGTTCTGGAATTTACTAACACCATCCAAAGTTTTGGCTGGCATGGCCACGAGGAGCTCGTCTCTTGGGTCAATCAGGCCCCTCGGCTCTGGCTGGCTAGACGGCGAGTTGATTCATTAGATCAGGTTCGCAAGGTTCTTGCCAACAGCGAAGGCACCACAAAACAGGTGGAAAGAGTCGAAGTAGAGAAGGTTTCCGTCACAGACGAGGCTCTACTGGAAAATACTACTTCCGATGATTGGGATGCTAGCTGGGACGATGATCTGGTAGACGATTCTAAAGAGAAGCCTGCTGAAGACAAGGTAGATGAAGAGGACGTCAGCGCCTGGGGTCTGGACGAGGATACAAACGACACAGAAACAGCGCCTGGCACATCTGCCACTGTCCATGACGACGATGGTGATGCCTGGGGCTGGGGGGACGAAGATGAGGAAACTTCGGTCGACGCCTCTCAAGCCAAACCTTCGGCCAAGGCGAGTTCAGTAAATGGAAATGGTGCATCACAACACGCCTCTCCGCGGGAGGTCACCTTGACGGAGCGGTATACTGTAACGGACATTCCTGAGGCTATCCTCACGATTATCCGACAGCAAGTGGCAGACTCCGATGCCATAACGCATCCAGCGTATGTACTCTGCTCTTTCACAAATCCCAATGCTAAATCATGCCAGACACTCAAACTCGCGCGTTGTTTCCTCTGGGGCCGGTCTTCTTGCCCTTCCGACATTGATACTCGCAATGTTCAAAGCTACGGCGACCTCATTCTACGGCCTTAAACTTAACTCCGGGCAGGTGTACTTATACAATGACAGTCTATATATGGCTGAGCAAGTTCGTCACATTGCTGAAGAGCTTCAGCTCTCGAGGCTTCAGGCAGATATCGAAGCGCTTGAACGGTTCGGCAAATTGGCTTACAGCAAGGAGATGCAGACCCAGCGCACCATTGTAACTGACTTACTCGATGGTGCGCAGGGGTTCAGCCAATGCTCGGAGCAGCCATTCCTGGGGGAGTGTGAAAATGCAGTTAGTGCGACGGTGGACAGGATCCGCGACGTTCACAAGGAGTGGCAGCCAATCCTGTCACACTCGGCCCTTCTCCAGTCGATCGGGTCCTTGGTCTCGACTGTCATTCACAAAACCATCATCGAGATCGAGGACTTGGGTGATATATCAGCGACCCAGTCAGAACGGCTTGTGTCGTTCTGCAACCAGGTGTCGAAATTGGAAGATCTGTTTCTGCCAGAGGCCTCTGAGAACGCTGAACGTGTACCCATGACGGCTGTTTATGTACGCAATTGGCTGAAGTTCCAATACCTGATCAACATCCTAGAGAGCTCTTTGGCGGATATCAAGTTCCTCTGGCTGGAAGGTGAGCTGCGTCTGGAATTCTCACCCGAGGAAGTAGTGGATCTGATCGAGGCTCTGTTCGCCGAATCTGACTACCGACGGAAAGCAATTGCAGAGATCCGACGAGTTTCTCGAACTCAGGGTACTCTTGCGTGAGCGATGTATATAGATTACAGTCACCTTATGTATTTTGCAGGGACGAATAAATCCAGTTGATACTTTATGAGTCTATGACACAGTATACGGCCAATTTCCATGCACTGCGGGGAATCTCCGCGCTTTGCACAAGTGGCCGCTTCGGCCACCGTATTTTTTTCCGTCGCCCGTCGCAGTTTTTCACCCACGGCGCATCCAGTAGACCACCACGCCGCTCAAGAATACCACCTCAACTACTACGCACTTCCGATATGAATGGGGATCAGGGTTATGCTGCTGCGGCTTCGACGCCGGCGGCTCAAAGACAAGTTCGTGTGCAGCTTACCAGCAAGCAAGAGGATATCGCCTTGCCTGAAAACACCGGCCCAATTTTGGTTCCCACTGGTGAGTTTCTGCAAATGAACACTAGTGTAAATCCTAGCCATTGCTCATGTCCTAATTTTTCTCTCTTCAGGCCTACGGAGATATGCGCTTTCGACGTTAGTGAACAACCTCCTCGGGTCCGCCAAGCCGATCCCATTTGAGTTCTTGATCAACGGGACATTTCTTCGAACTTCGATCGATGAATATCTGACGGCCAATGGCATCTCCGCCGAAACCACGCTGGAAATTGAATATGTGAAAGCTTTGATTCCGCCTCTTCATATTGCATCCTTCGAGCATGATGACTGGGTCAGCGCGGTTGATGTACTCTCTACCACTTCGCCCGCAGCCGCTTGGGCGTCCGCAAATATCACCCCGGGACAGGAGAGGATTCTGTCTGCTAGCTACGATGGTCTTCTACGAGTGTGGGACATGTCTTCGCAAATAGTCGCAACCTCGCCGTCACCGGCTGATGGTGGCCATACCGCATCAATCAAGGCCGCCAAATTTGTCTCCCCGAATTCGATTGTCTCCGCGGGACTCGATCGCACGGTGCGTCTGTGGAAGTACACACAAAGCGACAATGGGTTTGAAGGAAACATCACTCCTCAACTAGAGCTGTATGGACACAAGTCTGGCATCAATTCGTTGGCGGTTCATGCACCCTCCAACCGTATTCTATCCGCATCGTCGGACCACAGCGTGGGCCTCTGGTCAACCAAGAAGTCCGACGCTCCAGCTGCTCCGGAGAACCTACTCCCGTCGGCTGTGGCCAAGAGCTCCAAACGAAGAAAGCTGAACTCGTCAGTGAGCACCCCGCAGCGCGGGCCTGTCGCCCTTCTCTCCTCCCACACTGCGCCTGTGTCCGCCGCCATTTTCGACGCTAAGGACTCCACTGTGGGATACTCGGCCTCCTGGGATCATTCTCTGCGGACGTGGGATCTGGTTACTGCTGCCTTGGTGGATACCCGGACGACATCCCACTCGCTTCTGTCACTCGAGCATCTCCCTGAACACCACCTTCTCGCCACGGGTTCGTCGGCGCGTCACATCACCCTCATCGACCCTCGGGCATCGGCGACAACCATCGCGGCTATGACGCTGCGCGGTCATACCAACGGCGTTGTTTCGTTGGCTCGTGATCCTAACAGCTCATATGGTTTGATTAGTGGCAGCCACGACGGCACATGCCGCATCTGGGATATCCGGTCAACCAAGACCGACAAGGACGGCGTTGTCGGAGAAAGTGTCTATTCGATTTCTCGCAAGAGCCTGGAAGAAGGAGGCAAGGCCGATGCCAAGCGCGTGGGCGGAGAAGGGGTTAAGGTCTTTGGCGTATGCTGGGACAAATCGGTTGGAATTGTCAGTACCGGCGAGGATAAGCGGATCCAAATCAACCGTGGAGAGGGTGTATTGTCTTCCGCGTGAAGATGGGGTTGCAGATATGGGCCTGGCGTTCTTTGTGACGGATGAAAAAGTTGAGCTGTTTTTGGCTTTTTGTTTCGAAAAGCTTCCTACCTACCATACGAGTCGATGTCTCATTATTTGCCCGCAATATCAATCGTTCTAGACCACAGAGATAGGAACTCTACCTTCTCATCTTTAACTCAGTTTTTGCTTTCATTGTCTAATATAATACACATCATGAGATCCGAGGGACCAAAATATCCAATTACAAGAAATAAACGATAAACGCCGGTTCATGCCCATCACAGATAGAAATGACAGCAGGTTCAACCAACCAACACAGAATTCGCAGTATCTTAAAGTCTTCTCTCCATGCGGTTCATCTTCACGGCCGTTTTGATCTGTTCGAGGCATCGTTAGCGAAGAACCCGTTTTAAACCGAAAACGACACCACCTACCTGGCTTCTGGTCCTTTGTCCACGGGCGGGCAACCCCAATGCGTGGCGTCTACCACGGTATGTGCCGCTCTCCTTCAATCGCTTGATGTTGTCGAGGACCTGTCGCCGGAGGTCGTTCTCGATTTTCATATCGGACAGAGCAGCCGTGAGGTCAAGGACCTGCTTGCTAGCCAATTCGCTGACCTTGCAAGTCGGATGGATATGAAACCGGGCTAGAAGCTGCGACGAGGTTCGGTTTCCAACGCCGAAGAATGTTTCGAGTGATTTCTGGGGGGATATGTTAGACCGGGGCGTCCATCCAAGGCCGGGGGAGTAGGGTGAGCTTACCTTGACGAGGTTCCGCTCGGGGAAGCTGACACCGAGGATGAAAACCTAATTGGCGGTTAATGACGAAAATCGAGTATCCGCTGCGAAAATCGGGTTGGTACATACCATTTTGACGGGTTGCGCGTCGTATGCGGACTCCCTCGCTATCCAGTCTGCGGTGTTGAACCTCCGGCCAGCGGGAGAAATCGAGCGCAGCCCGGCAACAACGTTTCTCCGGGAGGAACGCTGAAACGCTGAAACGGCGGTAATCTTTCATCTTCGTCATGCAAGATTACAAGATTACGCCTTGAACCGCTGGAAATTACACGCGCCTTCCCTGATTGGGTGTAATGTGGTCTTGGCACCTCCGCATGCCGCTGACTTGCAAGCTGGCCTCGATGGACTAGCATCCCTCCTCCCCCCATTGCTCCTTGCAAACCATTATTGTTAGGGTTCCGCGAGCAACCATGAACTTCAAATCGCTTTTCCTCTCCTTTTTCCTGGTCCTGGCGGTTGGGCTTGCCCTGGTCCACGCCGAAGAGGCGAAGGAGCCTCGGGGCCCCAAGATCACCAGCAAGGTATGTCGGCTGTTCGTGGTAATTGCCAGGCCCATTGTTGAAGACTAATCGGATAATGTGAATAGGTCTACTTTGACATTGAGCACGGTGACAAGCCTCTCGGTAGAATAGTGCTTGGATTGTACGGAAAGACCGTCCCCAAGGTAAACAGCCAACCACCTCCGATTCGCAACTGGATCTCAAAGCTGATCAACTTACTTTGTTCTAGACCGCTGAGAACTTCCGGTATGGTACTTCCGGCTTGGTTGTGAGATAGCTTGTTTAATCATGCTAACATTGACCCGTTCGAAGCGCTCTGGCCACCGGCGAGAAGGGCTTTGGATATGAAGGTTCTACCTTCCACCGAGTCATCAAGGAATTCATGATCCAGGGTGGTGACTTCACCCGTGGTGATGGTTAGTATTCAGTGTGTCCCCGAACACTGAGATGTCGCATACTCATGTTGAACGTTAAGGAACCGGCGGAAAGTCGATCTACGGAGAGAAGTTCGCCGATGAGAACTTCAAGATCAGGCACACTCGCAAGGGTCTCCTTAGCATGGCAAACGCCGGCAAGGATACCAACGGCTCTCAATTCTTCATCACCACCGCCATTACTTCGTACGTTCAGCCCGCAATACTCCTTTAGCTCGAAACACTTGCTAACGGTTCACCCAACCAGCTGGCTTGATAACCGCCACGTCGTCTTCGGCGAAGTCCTTGAGGGCTACGAGATCGTCGAGGCGATCGAGAACGTGCCCAAGGGCCGTGGCGATAAGCCCGAGAAGGATGTCAAGATCGCGAAGAGTGGGGAGCTGAAGGCTGAGGACACCCCCAGCGAGAAGAAAGGTAGCCACGAGGAGTTGTAGACCTACACCCGGTCAGTCCTTGCTACTTGAGGAAAGCCCTAATGTGCTGATGCTCGCTGGTCGCTGAAGGAGACGAAGACGAAAAGGACGAGGCCATCATCACGGATAGCTCGCCAGAGGTTGCACCAGTCGTCCCAGCAGCATCCTCATTATCCTTGCCCGGCTTCGCGGTATTTGTCGTTGCTCTCGCACTCATTGCAATTATGGTTAAGAATGGCTGCGCGGGACGTTCTCGCAAGGATTCCCACGAAAAGAGTCTCGCATGAGAGTGTAGATCCAATGTCATCCTCATATCTGACTCATCGTATTGCCGAGGCTTCATTTTCTCTTAGTTATTTGATTTGATTTGATTTGATATTGAACATTCTCCTGTTGCATTTGGTTTCAGCTGCGTCCTGCCCGGGCCAATCACTCCTCCAGTTCGGATTAGCCCCGTTAGTACCTAAACAAGTCGGCGGTTGGGTCAGTGCCATCCATAAGAAGCGGTCAGTGACAGGGCCCAAAGGAACCCGTGGCAATGCCAGTCAGATGATCCGAACCATAGAAAGTCAGGAAGGTGTGGCAAAAGGAAAGAATGGTGGCCACAGGAACCTGGAATCGGGGGGGAGTGGCAGTGGTGGTTGTTACTTGACTGCTAAACCTGAGAAAAGGTCAAGAGATGAAAGGAGCACGGGGTTGAAGATCTCCGATAATCCGATTAGATCTTGGTCACGATACAGGAGGAACACGACTAGCTGCACTTGGATACCTACTGCGTAGGTAGGTACCTATGCTTGACAAGGTGAAATTGCTCAGAATGTTCTCGGAGTGAAGATCAAGAAAAGAAGAGTCATGTCAGGGCCACTCCAGATAGTCTTCATTATTCAATTTCTAAGTAGTAAAATTCCTATTCATATTTTGATCTACAAAGCCGGCCGCCGTCCAGTATACAGATGGCATTTCATTTGGCCTTACCAGATTGGTCCGTAGGGGCTCCGTAGTGTACATACCTTAGGCACTTTAGGGTATGCTTCCAGAGTATCGGCAATATCAGAGAAATACTGTGCAAAGAGCAAGGAAAACACTTTATTTAGAGGTGGCTAACCATTATTTTCTCCATCAGGTTTCCTTTTTTTTTAAAGATTTTTTTTTTACAATTTTTGACTTTATCTCCGACCGTCTGGTCCTTTTTCGCTTCGGAAATCTGAATCAGCAACAGGAAAGGCGAAGGACGGAAAAAAAAAAGTGCCAGCAAAAGAAACAAACACAAGCCTGATTCGCCCAAGTACAAAATGAAATAAAAGAAAATAAAAAATTAGAAAGATTAAGAAGGGGGGGGGGGGAAGAAAATTCAAATTTAGAATTAAAAAAAAAATAAAAAAAAAATTAATCAACTCGAATCTGGCCGTTGCCTCTTTTCCTCACCCACAAATCTGCCCTTCCCAGGCCCTTTTCTCTTTCGATTTCGCTCTTCTTCTCTTCCCTCCCAACTTCGCTCCTCTTTCCCCCTAATCCAAATCGGTTCTTTTTTTTTTTTCCCTTTCCTTTTCAATATCTCCACATATTATCCTTTTTTCCCTTCTTCTCTCTTCTCATCCTCTTCTCCCCCCGTCCCTCTCGTTTCCCTTTTCCTTTCTGCAAATTTAATAGAGGGTTAGATCTGGGAGATCACCTTGGTTTTTTCTTTTTTGTACTTCAACTGCTCAGAAGAAAACTTCCTTTCTTTTCGCTCTTCTTTCTGTCCTTTTCCCGCTGTGCTATTGTCCTGTTCCTCTGTATCGCCACTCGATAGAGACCGGAACTACTTTTTTCAAACTTATTCACTCCACGTTCTTCTCTTTTTTCTCTTGTACAAAAAGGAAAGAGATTTCAGGTGGATCAGATCGCGATTCTGTGCCTGTTGACGAAAACCACTTTTGAGTCTTTAGAACCGTGCGTCTGTCCCTTCGATTTCCAAGTCTTTTGTCCGTCTTGCTTATCTGTCATATCCTCCTGCAGTTCGTGAATTATCCGCAAAGATGGCCGACGGATTGAAGATGGGAAACCTTTCCCTGAGCGAGTCTCAGCATGCTCCTGCCCCCAACACTGGCCGTGCTGCCTACATCCCCCCTCATCTTCGCCAGCGTCAGATGGGCGCGGGCGCGAGCGCGAACGCCAACGCCAACGCCAACATGGACGGCGCTGCCCCTCCCCCAAACCCTGCTGGATCCTGGGGCCCCCCCAGGTACGTTTCTCTTTCTCTCCTTTGCTCCCTCAGCGATGCATTGGCGGCGATGATGTATTTCCTTTCACCTTTTTGGAGACGAGACTGACAGATCGCTTTTTTCACAACAGAGGTGGTCCTCGTGGCAACTGGGCCAACGCCAACGCTCCTGATTTCAGCCCCCGCGGTCCCAATGGTAACACAAGCTGGACACCCCATGAAGCTCAACGCCGGCCCTTTAACCCAGATGCTTACGGAAACCCAGGTCCTGGAGGTTACGGTGGAGGTAGTGGTGGTGGTGCTGCTGCTCGAGGCTCTGGAGACGGCCAGTGGCGCGACGGCAAGCACATCCCTGGACCCGCCAACGCCCGTGTGGAACGTGAACTTTTCGGTGTCCCCAACGATCCTTCCAAGCAAAACACCGGTATCAACTTCGCCAACTACGATGACATTCCGGTCGAGGCCTCCGGCCACAACGTCCCTGAGCCCGTCAACGCTTTCACCAACCCGCCCTTGGATGACCACCTGATTAACAACATCACCCTTGCTCACTACCAGGTCCCCACCCCGGTGCAGAAGTACTCTATTCCCATCGTCATGGGCGGTCGCGATCTCATGGCCTGTGCCCAGACTGGTTCCGGAAAGACCGGTGGTTTCCTCTTCCCCATCCTGTCGCAAGCTTTCCAGAACGGTCCCTCTGCCACTCCGGCTCAGGCGCCTGGTCAGTTCAGCTACGGCCGTCAGCGCAAGGCTTACCCGACCTCGCTCATCCTTGCTCCCACTCGTGAGCTTGTGTCTCAGATCTTTGACGAAGCCCGCAAGTTTGCCTACCGCTCTTGGGTTCGCCCTTGCGTGGTCTACGGTGGTGCTGATATCGGCTCTCAACTGCGTCAGATCGAGCGTGGCTGCGATCTGCTGGTTGCTACCCCCGGTCGTCTCGTCGATCTGATCGAGCGTGGCCGTATCTCCCTTGTCAACATCAAATACCTCATTCTGGACGAAGCCGACCGTATGCTGGACATGGGTTTCGAGCCTCAGATCCGTCGGATTGTGGAGGGTGAGGACATGCCTCATGTAAACGACCGCCAGACGCTCATGTTTTCGGCTACCTTCCCCCGTGACATTCAGATGCTGGCCCGTGATTTCCTGAAGGACTACGTTTTCTTGTCCGTCGGCCGGGTTGGTTCCACCTCCGAGAACATCACCCAGAAGGTCGAGTACGTGGAAGACCACGACAAGCGCTCCGTGCTCCTGGACATTCTTCACACCCACGGCACCAGCGGCCTGACCCTGATTTTCGTCGAGACCAAGCGTATGGCCGACTCCCTCTCGGACTTCCTCCTTAACCAGCGTTTCCCCGCTACCGCCATTCACGGTGACCGTACCCAGCGGGAGCGTGAGCGCGCTCTGGAGATGTTCCGTTCGGGTCGCTGCCCCATCCTGGTGGCTACTGCGGTCGCTGCTCGTGGTCTCGATATCCCCAACGTCACCCACGTGATCAACTACGACCTGCCCACCGACATCGATGATTACGTCCACCGTATCGGTCGTACCGGTCGTGCGGGTAACACCGGTATCGCTACCGCCTTCTTCAACCGTGGCAACCGCGGTGTCGTCCGTGACCTGATTGACCTCCTGAAGGAGGCTCACCAGGAGGTTCCTTCCTTCCTGGAGAGCATTGCTCGTGAGGGCAGCGGATACGGCGGTCGTGGCGGTCGCGGAGGCCGTGGCCGTGGTGCCAATGCCACTCGTGACATGCGTCGCGTGGGCGGTGGCAACATGGGCGGACCCCCTTCGTTCGGCAGCAGCTACGGCGGTGCCCCCAGCAGTGGCTACGGCGGCGGTGCTGGCTTCGGAGGTCCTCCTTCCTACGGCGGTGGCAGCTACGGCTACGGCGGTGGTGGTGGCGGCGGCGGCGGCGGCTATGGAAACCCGTCTGGCCCTACCGGACCGTCGTCTTGGTGGTAGATCAGAACCTAGTTGTGGTCTCTGGCGAGGCCGTCATGTCTGATTGGCTCCTTTTGTGCTCTTTTCTCTCTCGATTGCCTCTCATTTTGACGGATACGATCAGAACGAGTCCTGAGCTTTGTCTCTTTCTCCGCCCTTCTTCTCCGGCTTTACGCTCTTCCCCTTTCTCAGGACCGGCTTTGTCATGACTGCCACGACTTCCTTTTTTTTTAGAGTCTGTTTCTTTTGCTTTCCTTGCTTCATATGTTTTCCAGGTGTTGTCTTCTACGAGCATTATGCCTCTATTTTTGTTTTTTCTCGTTTTCTTATTTCCGTTTATTTAGGCATGGTCTTATGATGCGGTCCGATCTCACCATCTTGTACTGCTCCTGATTATACCCACCATGTAATCGAGAGCATCCCGGTCGGCATTGCTTGAACATCATAGATTGCGTTGTCTTACTCCCGCTTCCATCAGATACCCTTTTTGTTTGCAGGCGGCCATATGAAGAACCGCTTGACCGACGCGTGCCAGGCAGATGCGCCAGATTGTCGCGTTTCACAAAAGTGCTTTTTATGATTTCATCTGCGTGGTGTGGTGGCATCTGCAGCGACCGTGTCTTGCAACATAGATTTCTTCTCATTTTCGGTATCTCATGGCGGGTTGTTTCCCTTTCTTATCTTGACCTTCTCCCCGACTTCTCATCTTATGTTGTCTGTATGCATGCATCGTGTTTGTGTTTCTTCGTGAAAATTGCTTTCTTCTCGGGCTTTGGGCTCTTTCACCGGCGCAACAGCGGCGCGCAGGCGAGGGACCGAGGCTTACCTCTCTGGACTATTCGGCGGGTACTTGTTTCTTTCGCATTACGTCTGGGACCGATGGTGCACGAACGCGTAATGCGAGCGATAGAGATGGGAATTCTTTGCATTCTTTATGGCGTTGGCTTGAGGTGTTGAGTCCACAAAAGTTTCCTCTGCACTGGGGTCCGCGGAGGCTACCATCGAATGGGTTTCTGTTTTATTTCTCGGATCCGTGGAGGATGGGAAGCTGCTTTACTGGCGCTTTTTGTTTTCTTTTTGTGGTAATCATCGTCTCATGTCAGTAGCAGTCTGGGCTTCGACGGGATTTTGCCGAATATGGCCTCTTTTTTCTCTTGTTTTTGTTACCGAGAGACCCCCAAGTCTCGAGAACAGGGAGCTGATCTAAAAAACAAAAGTTTGCTTCTGCTCGTCTGTATTGTCGGTCCTGCGTATATTGAAATTGTACTCTGGCTGTAGTCTTATTGCCTGGTGGCTTGCATACTGCGCTCTAGATGATGGAACAGACAGAAAGTATAAGTGGTAGGCAGAAAATAAATGATAGAATATATTTGAAGGATGCACGTGGGGATTCTACATTGCAAGACCTATCCATGATAATTAGTACTTGGTTCAATCAAATTTTCCTCGAGGAATTAATGTCCAAGACTCCATCCATGCCATACTAAAATCTGCAAGGGAAGTAAGTATATCTATATTCAAGACACTTGAACATGATGGATTCGTAGAAGGATGAATGAACAATATCGAAACGAAGATATTTAATTATTTCAAATCTTAGACAGCTTGTACAATCAATTGATTCTTTATGAGTATCGTTCCATTGATGTGAAGAGGGAATTAATTCATGGGTCCAAGCCAAGTGGCTGGTGAATGGAGCCGCCGTTGAGAGATCACCGGATTACGAAACTCATCTTTCTACCCTCCTTTCTCTGTTCTCTCCTCGCACTCTTCCCCCCCCCAACAACCACCCCGTGCCATCATCTTGGTGCATCCTTTTCATCTCTTTCCCTCCCTTTTCGTCTCCGTATTTCCCCCTAAACCTCGATCTCAATTCCTCTCCACATCCTACACTTCCCCGGTTTCCGCATCTCAAGGCCCCGTGCTAAATCCGTGTCAGCCGCCGCCGATTTCTCTGCGCCGGCCAGCCTCAAGCCGGACAACGCCCTGGCAAGGGCACGCGAACATCAACCCTTCCATCCCCACAATTTGGAATTGTGCATCTAAACCCAACCGACTACGCAAGCTGCAATTTTTCGTTTGATAAATCCTCGAGTTTCCACAATGGCCGAGGTCGAGGCTTCCGTCGGCGACGAGTCGTTTTCGCATGCGGAGCCGAATATGACGGTTGGCACGAGACGCCAGGCGAATGGCACGATCGGATCCGTCTACTCGGGAAATAAGATCAGGCATCTGAAAAAAGAAGATGGTATCCCACTATGGCGCAAGGACATCCAGTACCAGTTTCTCAAGCTCGTCTTCGAGGATAAGACGCCGGTCTTCACTCGCTGGCCGGATGGGAAAAAGGGCTTCGACTTTGCCGACGTTTACATTGACGCGATGGCGCGCAGCAGCAAGACGAGCAAGATTCTCAAGGACAAGCTCCAGAATGACAAGCAGGCTGCCATCAGCATGGCTATGGTCTGTTTGCTCGTCAATTTTGGGCGAATGAACACCACTCTTAACTGTATGTTTTCTGTTCGACATCACCCCAGCCCGGCGTGTATCGTTTGTCCTCATCGCCCCGTATGATATTAACAAATGTTTTTCTACTATAGTTTTCCCTGAGATGCGCGCTCAATTGCGGACCTACCACTCGATTCCCTCCCTACAGGCACACCAAGACCCTAACGCCTACAAGCAACTTCAAGACGCTCCACGCCTCAAATCCATCCTCAAGGGTGCATCAGAGGATGTTGACCAGCCGAACACGCTCGAGATGATCAAGAACTCCACCGTTCCCCGAACGAATCCCGTCAACTTAATCTTCGTTCTGGCCCAGTACGCCCCCAAAGTATCCGAGTTGCACTTCTTTCCTCCACGCGATTTCTTTGATCTTGTTATGAGATCCACCCTCAGCAGCAAATGTCGTGCGAAAGCATTCCTCTGGTTGATGTGGTGGTATTTGGAGGGTGACTTTACCCACGAAGCTGCCATCAATAATCCGTTCGGCGCGGGACTGGATGGCGAGGGAACAGGAGGCCTGCCAATCAAGGTGCCTAACTTCGAGAGCCTCACCGAGGATCAAGCCAACGAAGAGAACGTTGATACACAATCCGAGATTGAATATGGAGAAGCCAAGCGCCTGGAGCGAAAACGTGAGTCCCATTGGCCAATTATCCATGGTCATTTTGATCTTGTAAAGTTAACGTTAGTCTCTAGGTATCTTGGAGGAAGATGAGCCCTTACCCAGGGTAACGAAACGCTCTAAAAAAGGTATGCATTTAGTTGATTCTGTACACTATCTGATTGACAGTTGCTGATCTCGAATAGTGTCAGAGTTTGGATATGATGAGGACCAGGGCTCGGGTGACATATCCGGTATCGCCTCAGGTAAGATACCCCTGCTTGATGAAAGAGAACGCAGCGGCCACTGACAAAGTGTTAACCAGGTCGAGGTGACGGTCTCGGGGGCCGCGGCTCCGCTATGTCAACCCCATTGCACCCCGGCTTCAAACGATACCCCCAAGATGACGAGGACGATTATCAAACTCCTGGACAGTCGGCCCGCTCTCGATACAAGCGGCCCAAACGTGATTCGTCTCTTAATCGATCCGCTACTGGGCAGCGTATCGTCCTAAAAACAAAGCTAGACAATACCCCAGATGCAGCTTCGCCTGCGCCTCCCGGATCAAGCCACCCGATCCTAAATCGATTTGTCAATGAACCAGCTCTGCCCCAGCAAAGCTCATCACGTCGGCCCCGTCCTCTCACTCAGCATCAACTCGCTGTTGAGCAGAACCGACGGCAACGCATTGAGTACCTGCTCGCCAAACGGAAGACCGAGGCATATCGAATGCTACGCGCGAAGAGGGAAAGCGAAATTCCTTTCGCACGCTATGGCCGCCTGCTTCAGGCCCTTCCCGATGGATATGATACGGAGGACGAGCAAAATTCCTGGGGCAAAGGAGGTCTGAACCCAAATCCAGAGGAAGAGGAGGATTTTGGAGAGAATGCAAGCTACTTCCTGTCCGTGATTCGGAAGGCTGCTCGGCGACTGGATCGGTGGGATCACGACGATGCAAATGGTCCCAAGAGAGATCGGAAGAAGGAACGAGAGGAGCGCCAGAAAGATCGATTGAATAGATTGACCGAAAGTGCTCTGGACGGGACCGGCCGCGCGCCAACCTCTGCCCGTAGTCGAGCTCGAGCTGCACGCAACGCACGCCGCAAGCTTGCCGCAACGGCAGACGGCGCCCCGGGATCTACTGCTCAGGGACAGACCGCTTCGGCATCACGTCCTAAAAGCAGCCGGAGCCGCGCCCATCGCGACGATGCAAATGCGCAGGCGACCACAGACGTGGCTGGTAAGGATGGTCTGGCGGCACCATCTCGGGACCAAGAACTCTCACCGATGCCCGTCTCGGCGCAACTAGGAGAGGACGACATTGAGGGCGAAGGCGAGGAAGGTCTGGACGATATTGATCGGGAACTTCTCGGCGAGGGAAGCGGCGACGACGACGAAGGACCATCACGGCTTGGAGGACCCTCTCGCCCGTCGGAGCCGGGCTACGAAGATAGCTTCATGGAGGGGGCTGACGACGACGCAGAAGGGTTGTCTTCCGAAGACAATGATGAAGAAGCCGACGAGGACGATCTTGACGAGGGGGAAGCGGAGGTTGACGTTGATGTGGAAGGCGAGGGCGAAGGCGACGAGAACTCATCGACGTTCGAAGGTGGACAAGGATATGCTGCCAGCGAGACCTCATCTGTGGCCCCGGAGCCGGGCGCTGCTGACACCGGCCGCCAGGCCGAAGAGAAGAACGACGAGACGATGCAGGATCACTGAAGGAGAAG
This sequence comes from Aspergillus persii, assembly GCA_002215965.1. NCBI lineage: Eukaryota > Fungi > Ascomycota > Eurotiomycetes > Eurotiales > Aspergillaceae > Aspergillus > Aspergillus persii. The sequence continues at coordinate 3,775,092 of NGZO01000002.1, read as the reverse complement.
AGGATGCCTTGACGCTGTTGGTTGTATTTCTACACGCTTCTACATGGTTTCTTATGTCTGTTACATCTGTTTGTTCTTGTCCAAACTCCCCCCTTGTCGGACACTGCCCTGGCTGAATTTTGTACCTCTTTTCTGTTCTTTAACCATCACATTTTCTCAATCTTACCTTAATGTTTCTTCTTCGGTCCTAGTTCCAGTTCCACTTTGTGCATACCGAGCCCTTTTCCTTGGCTTCGTTTCCTTGATTTTTTTTGGCAATGTCTTACCATCCTTGAATGAGGTTACAATGGGGGATGAAAGGCTGCGACAAGCCGTCCATGTTCCTTGAGCATGGCAGGCAGGTAGACCGATGGCGATACTACAGTGGCAAGGATCGCTGCAATGCAGGAATCTGGCGTGCTGAGAAGGGGAATTGTTGAGGAGAGTGGTGTCAGTGCGGAGGATTTCACATGCAAAAACGACCTCAACTGATGGATTGATTGATGGAACCACACAGGTGCCTCGTGAACAATGCATGAATGAATGACACCATCTGCTCTGGATTTCTAGCCGTAGCCCTCTAGCAGTGGCGAGGAGGTAGAGTGTAGATGACTCCCCCTCCCCTTCTGACGCCGAGGGAGTGGAAATCACCCAGTCTCTCTTTCTCCTCCGCCTTCTCTCCCTCCCTCTCCCTCTCTTCTTCTTCCTCCTCGTCAAATTTCGTTGTCCCTTCTTTTCATAACCCCCCCGTTGGCATTTCTCATTTTTATCCTCGTTGATGACTTGCAAATTGATTCTATCTCATTACCTCCGCCATTGACCGGCCCAATTTTGTGACCGTTGCCCGTCGGTCTCCCTTCCCCAGAGGCAGTTCCGGCGCCGATCCACTGCAAATCTTGCGCCTCCCAACTGCACCCGCGACTCCACCGCGCCAGCTCCAACGAACCGATTCTCTCCAACCTCCCCATTCTTAAGCCGTCTGTGCTGCCAACTGCCAGCAAAGAACTGCGTGCTGCACTGAGCACTCTGACAGACACACGCACTGTTACTTTCTCCGCCGTCCTGTCCAACATCTAACTTCTAACCCCTCTTTTCTCCTGCATCTTCCCCCCCCCCAGACAGTCACGCACACCCTTGTGGGAACTCTGGTCATAAGGGAATCCTTCCCTCCTCTGTCTTCTATTTAACTGCACCGTTACTGCTGTCGTCAATCCGGATTATACTGGCACTATTACGTGACTTCTTACCTTGTCCCCAGTTGTTTCTGTTGAGGGCACGGAAGAGGGTGGTTGTTTTTGTCCTTCCCAACGTCGAGACCGCAACTTGAACCTGTGGCGTGCGCTTTTCTGGTGATCTTGACTCGATACACTGATTAGCTTCTTCGCTCGCGATGTCCGACCAACCTTCGATCATTCGACCCCGTCCGCGACGGGTGTTTGACCTTGCGCCCCCTTCGACCGATTCCTCTGAGGCTTCAACGCCCGCGGAACCCTCGAATCCGGATCTCTTGACCCCCAAGGACGCCGGATCCACCAGTGTCAGCCGGAATGGTTCGATCATGAACCTCACATCCCCAACCCTCTTCGGCATCTATTCCCCAACGGCGTTCGAGGGGACCCGAGACGAATCCAGCCCTTGGGGGACTGAGGCTCAAACACCTGCCACTGAGAGCCCGAATCCTTTGCAACCGACACCGGAAGGCCCAGATCGCTTTGCTCTGCAACGGACACGGTCGCGACTCAGCCATGGGCTGTTTCTCGGCGTCATTCTCCCTCAGGCAGTGAAGAGCGCGATTCTGTTTGGATTCGGCGTTGCCTACGGGATCATTACGATACATCTACACGAAAACCACTGGATCACTCCGGTGAAACTCGAGAACACTCATTATTACGGGTCCGCGGAATACCTGGCATTTTGGGGGTTGGCTGGCATTGCTTTAGGAAATATTCTGCCGTGGCTTGATCTATTCTCAGAGGAAGTGGCCTCAGATCATGCCAAACCCAAGCCGCGATCAAGTAGCGACGAGGAGAATGAGGAGCGTACACTCTCGTGGGTTGCAGTTGTTCGGAGTGTGGGGGCTTTTGTTGGGATAGCATTTGCGATGGTAAGTCCTGCTGCGTCTTTCGGCCTTTTCGAACCTGATGTGGATATTGACATTTTTTCCCTTCGTCTAATCTAGCGGCGACTTCCCTGGCAATCCACCACACAGGCATCGGCGACTCTTGCTCTCGTCAACCCCGTCCTATGGTATCTGATCGATCGGACCAGAACCGGCTTCGTTATGTCGACGACAGTCGCTTTGACGGGAATGGGCATCATCCTGGGACTTCGGCCGGACTTGGTGCCCCCTTCTACGAACTCCTCGGCGTCTACAATTCCCCGGTTGAACCATACTCTCCGGGAGTACGGGCTGGCAACAGGCATCACGCAGGAAGGCGTCGCAGTCCGCACCTGGGTGGCTAGCGTTCTCTTCTGCGCATGCGTTTGCTTTGGCAACATCGGCCGCCAATGGGCCATTGGTTCTCGCCGAGAGCACTTCAAGACATCATAAGTCAAGTTGGCCAAGCAGCCCCCCATGCAGCGTTCCATTTGTGTTGCTCTGTTTTCTAATTTTCTTTCTTTCCTTTTTTTGCACAATATTCTGTTTCGCGTATCGTCCCCACTATTTTGAAAATTAGACAGGCTCTTCACTCTCATGACCGGTTTGCTGGCTTTTTACCACTTCGGCGCACACCATAGACTACTAGGCGCAAAATATTATCGTCCGGTTGGAGGATAATGGAAGTGACAAGGTCAGGAGACTTTCGCGCCTAAGCCTAAGCCCTACGGTGGCATTACATCCGACTACCGTGAGTAATACGAATCAATAGAGCCAAAAAAAAAAGCAAAAAAAAAGACAGAAAAATGATTGTAGAATCAATCATTGCAATCCCTTCCATGAGACGAATTGTCAGGAAGACACTGCACCCAAGATCGACACTCTGCGGTCAGCAGTCCTTCTCCATTCTTTATGACGATTTCCGTACTTCATAGGCATGAAATCCTCGTAGGAACGCTTTTTGAAGAATGTTGAATTTTGCGTTGTTCATGGAGAAGGAAAAGAAAAGAAAGAGGAAGCGGGCGAGCGCGCGAGAAGTTTTTGTGCTGCCGGCGGATGGCCCGTGCGAGCGCCCACGTGATGCACCCGATGCACAACGCGTGCCTGCCGAGCTGAGTCAGCTATACACATAACTAACTAACTAGTTAAGTTAGTTATCTACTACGCTGTGCAAACCCATGACATAACGCCGTTTGTAATGGGCGGTCCGCCTGAGGCTGCCACCAGTACCGAAAGCGGCGAAACCCCGCGGTGGGACGAAGGCGTGGCTCATATCAACTGCGGTTGCTGCTGTTGCAACTTGCTGCTGCTGCGTTTGCCCTCTCCATCCGAGTCAGTTAACTGTTCCTTCAGGTACGGCGAACCCCTTCCCATCTCTTGTTCCCTGCCCGGTCTTTCCTTGACCCCTCATTTGAGCTGGCCTTGTGACGCTTGAGGGCTCTCTTCCCCTCCTGTTTTTCTCTTCTTCCCCTCTACAGTGACCACCCTCAATCGACTCTAACTTCCTCTTTCTCTAGTGTCTTACACTGTCGCTGTGTTTCAGGATGTCCCAACAAAAGTCAGGTAAGGCAATGCATGGACAGTGCTCTTCCTTTTTGCCCGTTGTCTCTTTTCCCCGCTGGCTAAATATTGTGCGGATTTGACCCGGTGCTTTCCCCACACTGCTGCCATTTTCATGACAAAAAAAATTGAGTTGAATGGGTTCCTGTGCTAATGCATCCGTTTTATGTACGTGAACAGCGATCCTCTCCGTCTACGAGAAGACTGGACTGCTTGACCTGGCGAAGGGCCTGGTCAAGCACAATGTCCGTTTGCTCGCGTCCGGTGGTACTGCTCGATTGATCCGGGAGGCGGGATTTCCTGTTGAGTGAGTCATTCCGGGTTATTTTGGACTTGGTGGATAGGACAAGACTGTGATTGGGGTGTGCTTGTGTCGCGTTGAGACAGGAACTAACGTGTCTGCCGACAGGGATGTCTCTGCCATTACCCACGCCCCGGAGATGCTGGGTGGTCGTGTCAAGACCCTTCACCCTGCCGTCCACGGCGGTATCCTTGCTCGGGACATCGAGTCCGACGAGAAGGATTTGGCCGACCAGAACATTGCCAAGGTGGACTTCGTTGTCTGCAACCTCTACCCCTTCAAGGAGACCGTCAAGAAGGTCAACGTTACCATCGAGGAGGCCGTCGAGGAGATTGATATTGGCGGCGTGACGCTCCTTCGTGCTGCGGCCAAGAACCACTCGCGTGTTACCATCCTCTCCGATCCCAATGATTACCCCGAGTTCCTGAAAGAGCTGGAGGCCGGAGAAATCACGGAATCTAGCCGGAAGTTGTACGCTCTGAAGGCCTTTGAGCACACCGCCGACTATGACACCGCCATCTCGGGTTTCTTCCGCAAGCAGTACGCCGGTAATGGCGAGCAGCACATCTCTCTGCGCTACGGCACCAACCCCCACCAGAAGCCCGCTTCCGCCTTCATGGTCGAGGGCAAGCTGCCCTTCAAAGCTCTGAACGGCTCTCCTGGTTACGTCAACCTGCTGGATGCCCTCAACGCGTGGGCTCTGGTCAAGGAGCTGAAGCAGGCGCTCCGCTACCCTGCCGCGGCCAGCTTCAAGCACGTTTCCCCGGCCGGTGCCGCTGTGGGTGTGCCCCTCAACGAGAAGGAGCGCAAGGTCTACATGGTTGACGACATTGCCGGCCTCGAGACCTCGGGTCTGGCTCAGGCGTATGCCCGTGCCCGGGGTGCGGACCGTATGTCCAGCTTCGGAGATATCCTCGCCCTTAGCGACGTCTGCGATGTCCCCACCGCTAAGATCATTTCGCGCGAAGTGTCCGACGGTGTCATCGCCCCCGGATACGCCCCCGAAGCTCTGGAGATCCTCTCCAAGAAGAAGGGCGGCAAATACCTCGTGCTCCAGATGGACGAGAACTACGTGCCTGCTGCTGAGGAGACCCGTACCCTGTACGGTGTTCAGCTCACCCAGCACCGTAACGACGTCGTGATCCAACCCAGGAAGACCTTCAGCACCGTCATCACCCCCAAGGACTCGGCCCCTCTCTCCGACTCCGCTCTGCGGGACCTTACCGTGGCCACCATCGCCCTCAAGTACACCCAATCGAACTCCGTCTGCTATGCGCTCAACGGCCAGGTCGTCGGTCTGGGTGCCGGCCAGCAAAGCCGTATCCACTGCACCCGCCTGGCCGGTGACAAGACCGACAACTGGTGGATGCGCTTCCATGACCGCGTGCTGAACATCAAGTGGAAGCAGGGCACCAAGCGTGCAGACAAGAGCAATGCCATCGACCTGCTTTGCTCTGGCCAGACCCCACGCAACGACGCAGAGAAGGCCGAATACGAGCGTGTGTTCGAGGAGGTTCCCTCTCCGTTCACCCAGGAAGAGCGCGAAGCCTGGATTCAGAAGTTGAGCGAGGTTGCCGTCTCGTCCGATGCTTTCGTAAGTTTTCTTCTTACCCGCTCTACTCTATATCTCCCCCTCCCTCTTTCTTTCTCCTTGCTAACAAAGGATTACCTACGACAGTTCCCCTTCATCGACAATGTTTTCCGGGCCGCCCGCTCCGGTGTCAAGTACATTGCCGCCCCCAGTGGTAGCCAGAATGACGGCCCTGTCTTTGAGACCTCGGAGAAGCTCGGCATTGTCTTCGTCGAGCAGGGCACCCGTCTCTTCCACCACTAAATTTAGTATTCCCCTTCTCGCGACTTGTCAGTGCTATCGTCTGCGGTGTGAGGTTGTTGCCCGAGAATCTGTCAGAAGAACAGTTCTATGCGGTGGTGCTAGTATGTGTGGTCTCACAAAAAAAATTTTATACCTAAGACCAGATATGAAAATGAGAATTAAAAATGAAATGTATGCCGGTGTCCGCGTGTAAGGCAAATATTAAGTGGTGAAACCATGCAGCTCATTTTACGTTAAGAGCTTCCCCAGGTAACTGCAGGCTAGTAGGTGATAATAATCCTGTAGTATTTTGTGGTTCAAACTATATATGAGTCGATTTCATTTTCCTGTGACAGCATCATGATAAGAGGTCAATGAAGATCCCTCGTGGTTCTTCCTTCCCATGCATATTCACCGTTGAGTATGCATAGGTACCACGTGTGTGGCAGGAAAGTAAGTTGCCCCTATAGTATACTTAATATATTACTGCCATTGCACTCCTTGCCTCTAGCAAACACGAGCGATCTTTTCATTAAGGGGACCATAGGCATAAGATGTAGGTACCCGAGAACACTTCATCTGCCTTGCCCCTTGCTTCCTATGCAAGATTGCGAGGTAGTGCACGGGTGATTTGTCTAGTGGTTCAAACTAGGATTACTTTAGAAATATGTACTTGGAATTAACCCACAAAGGCAAGTCCCTATTACACCTGACGTCATTGTAGTGTGGATATCCCGGAAGGCTGAAGTCCGTTGATTCTGGATGGTGAAAGTCAATGAGCATTGATGATATTCTTTTTGATGCTGTCTTAGCTGGTGGCTTTCTATACTTGGTATCTCATTGTAGAATGAGGCATGCAGCAATCAACCCGAAGAAGGTAACAATGCTAATGAGGTTGATGCAACGCTAGCATTCACTTGCTATCCCTTGCGTGGTTTCAGACACTGAGCTGAGCAAGTCACTGCATCTGCAGGGGGACTTAGGTGGTGTAGACTAGGTAAATATATGTATCGACATAGTTATATATATATATATATATATAGTGGGGAGGCAGTGACAGACATGCCAGTATAGGTGACCCCTAGGTCAAGTCTTGGAGTGCTAAACTCCGTGCGAAGGATAAACATACACAGCATGTGCCACTGAGGATCAATTAAAATTGCTTGATTCTCCAAGTTTTTGGACTGAATTAAAACTGCAGGTTGATCGGTGAATCCCCCTATTTACTAATGCTGACTGGAGTTCTGGCTCGTGCATCTCTTGCCTTGGTCAATGTGGGCTGACAGTGAATTGAATCACTGCCAGCTTAGCAGGAGAGTGCAACCAGCAGGTACCGGAGTATCCAGTGAAGTGCAGGGCAGACGTTGATCCTCCCTGCGCTCGCCCCGTGCCTGAGCTACCCCTGGTGCACGTGACCCGGACGCCTCCCGTAAGCGACACCTCAGCAACGACTCCCGCGGTCTCCTGAGGTCACTCTTTCCGCTTCCCCAGTCTATCTACAGTCCCATCTCTCCCTCTCTCAATTCCCCCCTTTCTTCTTCTCTTCTCACCTTACCTTCTTTCTTCTATCTCTAATTACAGCTTGCTGTTCTTTTCCTCTCTTTTTCTTCCATCCTGGTGGATACCTTTGCGTGGCGTTTTTTTTTGGGTGGATGAGGTCGTCCTGCGGCCCTACTAGTAAACATGGCTCCTCTACCTATCAAATTCACGGAGCTTGTTAATGTATTTTATCCTTCCCCTTGCTCAATTCTCCGAACCATTGACCCAGAAGGCTGACTTGTTTTCTCGTACCTACAGTTGACGAATGTTGAAATCGCGGTATGTCGTGTTGCCTTGCTGGCCCGTTGCGTTCCACGTTGCGGTGGTGCCTGCCCAGCGCCCACCCAACCTGAGTCGAACCTCCCCCCAACCACCGGAACCATTTACTGACGATTTCACTGCTATAGCCGGCTTCGATTGGTTTCAACTCATGTGTGAGTATTTCCCTAAACTATGCCGCGCCTTTGATTCCCTCCTTCCGTCGCTGACTGGGCGCCCTTTGTGGGCTTCGACAGACTCTAGAATCTGACCACTTCGTCTGTGTCCGGCAAAAACTCAACGAGGAAGAAAAGCCTCAAGTCATTATCATCAACCTCAAGAACAACAATGAAGTCATCAAGCGGCCGATCAATGCGGACAGTGCGATCATGCACTGGAGCCGCAACATTATTGCTCTCAGGGCTCAAGGGCGGACAATCCAGATCTTTGACCTCTCGGCGAAGCAGAAACTCAAGTCTGCCGTTATGAACGAAGACGTTGTATACTGGAAGTGGTTCAGCGAGAAGCAGTTGGGTCTGGTGACGGATACCTCTGTCTACCACTGGGACGTTTTCGACCCCACTCAGTCCCAGCCGCTCAAGATCTTTGACCGACTTCCCAACCTAAGTGTAAGTGATATGCATCAGCCATAATCCAACACTGTGCATAGACTGATAGGCCACCTTTCACACTCTACAGGGTTGCCAAATCATCAACTACCGCGTCAATGACGACGAGAAATGGATGGTCGTGGTCGGAATTAGCCAGCAGGGTGGGCGTGTTGTGGGCGCAATGCAGCTCTACTCCAAGGAGCGTGGCATTTCGCAATTCATCGAAGGTCATGCAGCTGCTTTTGCTTCTATCCGAGTTGAGGGTTCCCCTCTGGAACACAAGCTCTTTACGTTCGCTGTTCGTACGCAGACCGGCGCGAAGCTGCAGATCGCCGAAATCGACCACCAGGAGCCCAACCCACGGTTCCAGAAGAAGGCCGTCGAGGTCTACTTCCCCCAGGAAGCCGTGAATGATTTCCCCGTCGCGATGCAGGTGTCTCGGAAGTACGACGTTGTGTACCTCGTTACCAAGTACGGCTTCATCCATCTCTACGACCTTGAGACCGGAACCTGTATCTTCATGAACCGAATTTCGAGCGAGACGATTTTCACCACCGCCCCCGACTCCGATTCCGCCGGTCTGGTGGGTGTCAACAGGAAGGGTCAAGTGTTGACCGTCAGCGTCGACGAGAACACAATTATCCAATACTTGATGGAGAACCCTGCTATGTCCGGCCTGGCGGTGAAACTTGCTTCCAAGGCTGGACTTCCTGGCGCGGACCACCTTTACCAGCAACAGTTCGATAACTTGATTGCGCAAGGCAATTACTCCGAAGCCGCGAAGATCGCCGCCAACTCTCCCCGTGGTTTCCTCCGGACCCCGGAAACAATCAACCGCTTCAAGAATGCTCCCCAGACCGGGCAGCAAATGTCTGTTATTCTCCAGTATTTCGGTATGCTGTTGGACAAGGGCACCCTCAACCGATATGAGAGTGTGGAACTTGTCCGTCCCGTTCTGCAGCAGAACCGGAAGCACTTGCTTGAGAAGTGGATGCGTGAGAACAAGCTGGAGGGCTCCGAGGAGCTCGGAGATATCGTCCGTCCCTACGATATGAACCTGGCTCTTAGCATCTATCTCCAGGCCAACGTTCCTCAAAAAGTCATCGCCGGTTTCGCCGAAACTGGTCAGTTCGACAAGATCCTGGCCTACTCCAAGCAGGCTGGGTACCAGCCCGATTACACCCAGCTTTTGCAGCATATTGTCCGTGTGAACCCGGAGAAGGGTGCTGAGTTTGCTGCCCAGCTTGCCAACGAGGAGAGCGGTGCGTTGATCGACCTGGATCGCGTTGTGGATGTGTTCCTGTCCCAGAACATGATTCAGCAAGCCACGTCTTTCCTGCTTGATGCTCTTAAGGACAACAAGCCTGAACACGGTCACCTGCAAACTCGACTGCTTGAGATGAACCTGGTCAACGCTCCTCAGGTCGCGGACGCAATCCTTGGTAATGAGATCTTCACCCACTACGACCGCCCTAGAATCTCTCAGCTCTGCGAGAATGCTGGCCTTATCCAGCGTGCCCTTGAGAACACCGACGATAGTGCTGCTATCAAACGCAACATCGTTCGCACCGACAAGCTCAGCCCCGAATGGTTGATGAACTACTTTGGCCGCCTTTCGGTTGAGCAGACCCTGGACTGCATGGACACGATGTTGCAAGTCAACATTCGCCAAAACCTGCAGGCTGTCGTTCAGATTTGCACCAAGTTCTCCGATCTCCTGGGTCCTAACCAGCTCATTGCATTGCTCGAGAAGTACCGTACTGCCGAAGGTCTTTACTACTACCTTGGTAGCATCGTCAACCTTAGTGAAGACCCCGAGGTTCACTTCAAGTACATCGAGGCTGCGACCGCCATGGGACAGACCACTGAGGTTGAGCGGATCTGCCGTGAGAGCAACTACTACAACCCCGAGAAGGTCAAGAACTTCCTTAAGGAAGCTCGATTGACTGAGCAGCTTCCCTTGATCATTGTTTGCGACCGTTACAACTTCATCCACGACCTGGTTCTTTACCTTTACCAGAACCAGCAGTTCAATTCGATCGAGGTCTACGTGCAGCGCGTCAACCCCTCTCGTGCGCCGGCCGTGATCGGAGGACTTCTGGACGTTGACTGCGAGGAGAGCATCATCAAAAACTTGCTCTCCACCGTTGACCCGTCTGTAATCCCCATCGATGAACTCGTTAATGAGGTCGAATCCCGCAACAGGCTGAAGCTGCTGTTGCCCTTCCTTGAGGCCACCCTCGCCACTGGTAACCAGCAACAGGCCGTTTACAACGCCCTCGCCAAGATCTACATTGACAGCAACAACAACCCCGAGAAGTTCCTTAAGGAAAACGATATGTATGACACTTTGACGGTTGGAAAGTACTGCGAGAAGCGTGACCCCAACTTGGCTCACATTGCCTACCGCAAGGGCCAGAATGACTTGGAGCTCATCAACATTACCAACGAGAACGCCATGTATCGGGCGCAGGCTCGCTACCTCGTTGAGAGGGCCGACCCTGAAATTTGGTCCTTTGTCCTGAGCGAGAACAACATGCACCGCCGGTCCCTTGTCGACCAGGTCATTGCTACTGCAGTGCCCGAGTCGACCGAGCCCGACAAGGTGTCGGTTGCTGTCAAGGCTTTCCTCGAGGCCGATCTCCCCGGCGAGCTTATCGAGTTGCTGGAGAAGATCATTCTTGAGCCGTCGCCCTTCAGTGACAATGGCAGTTTGCAGAACCTGCTGATGCTGACTGCCGCAAAGGCCGACAAGGGTCGCCTCATGGACTACGTCCACCAGCTGAACGAGTTCAGCCCGGATGAGATTTCCGAAATGTGTATCTCGGTTGGTCTTTACGAGGAGGCCTTCGAGATTTACAAGAAGGTCAACAACTACATCGCCGCCGTCAATGTCCTGGTTGAAAACATTGTCAGCATTGATCGTGCCCAGGAGTTCGCCGAGCGTGTCGAACTGCCCGAGGTGTGGAGCAAGGTCGCAAAGGCCCAGCTGGATGGCCTGCGCATCTCTGATTCTATCGAGTCTTACATCCGTGCGGGCGATCCTTCGAACTACAACGAAGTGATTGATACTGCCACCCACGCCGGTAAGGATGAAGACCTTGTCAAGTTTTTGAAGATGGCCCGTAAGACCTTGCGCGAGCCCGCCATCGACACGGGCTTGGCATTCTGCTATGCCCGTCTTGACCAACTTTCGGAACTTGAGGACTTCTTGCGTGCTACCAACGTCGCGGACATCGAAGCATCCGGTGACAAGGCCTACGAGGAGGGATACCACCATGCCGCCAAGATCTTCTTCACCAGCATCTCGAACTGGGCCAAATTGGCCACCACCCTGGTGCACCTGGAAGATTACCAGGCTGCCGTGGAGTGTGCACGCAAGGCCAACAGTGTCAAGGTCTGGAAGCAGGTCAACGAAGCCTGCGTTGCCAAGAAGGAATTCCGCCTCGCCCAGATTTGCGGTCTCAACCTCATTGTCCACGCGGAAGAACTCCAAGACCTCGTCCGCCAGTACGAGCGCAATGGGTACTTTGATGAGCTTATTAGCGTCCTGGAGGCTGGTCTGGGTCTGGAGCGGGCCCATATGGGTATGTTCACAGAGCTGGGCATTGCGCTCTCCAAGTATCACCCAGACCGGGTTATGGAGCATCTCAAGCTCTTCTGGTCGCGTATCAACATCCCCAAGATGATTCGGGCTTGCGAGGAGGCCAATCTCTGGCCCGAGTTGGTCTTCTTGTACTGCCACTACGATGAATGGGACAACGCCGCTCTGGCGATGATGGAGCGTGCTGCTGATGCCTGGGAGCACCACTCGTTCAAGGACATCATCGTCAAGGTTGCCAACCTGGAAATCTACTACCGTGCCCTGAACTTCTACCTGCAGGAGCAGCCTTTGCTTCTTACCGATCTTTTGCAGGTCCTGACGGCCCGTATCGATGTCAACCGTGTCGTTCGTATCTTCCAGGCCTCCGACAACATCCCTCTGATCAAGCCCTTCCTGCTGAATGTCCAGACCCAGAACAAGCGGGCGGTGAATGACGCTATCAATGATCTGCTGATCGAAGAGGAGGACTATAAGACTTTGCGTGACTCGGTGGACAACTACGACAACTTTGATGCCGTGGAGCTCGCACAGCGCTTGGAGAAACATGACCTCATCTTCTTCCGCCAGATCGCCGCCAATATCTATCGTAACAACAAGCGCTGGGAGAAATCGATTGCTCTTTCCAAGCAGGACAAGCTGTACAAGGATGCAATTGAGACGTCTGCCATTTCCGCCAAGTCCGACGTTGTCGAGGACCTGCTTCGTTACGTAAGTTCTCTGATTCCTCCCCTTTCCCCTTTGTGGCTCCCAACTGTTAGCTGACCCTTTCCATAGTTCGTGGATATCGGTAGCCGTGAGTGCTACGTTGGTATGCTGTATGCGTGCTACGACCTCATCCGCCCCGACGTCATCCTGGAGGTGTCGTGGCGCAATGGTCTCAATGATTTCACCATGCCGTTCATGATCAACTTCCTGTGCGAGCAAACGCGGGCTATCGAAACGCTCAAGAAGGACAACGAAGAGCGGAAGAAGCGGGAGGTGTCGCATCAGACGGAGGAGGATAACACCCCGATCTTGGGTGGCTCACGGCTGATGCTGACCCAAGGCCCGACGGTACCTGCGCCAAGTCCCATGGCATACCAACAGACCAACGGGATCACGCCGCAGGCGACCGGATTCCGCCCGTTCTAGATGCACGTCCGTAATGTCTCTCTTGTCATTTGCGATGGGGTTTAGTGTATGTATAGCATAAACGATGGATGATCTACCTGCCGAGCTTGAGTGGGACAGCGAGGTTCACCGAAAGGGATGGGCTTACGGTTACATTCTCGTGGGCCCTTGAGGACGTCTGATGGTTTCATTCAGTGCAGGAAGGGGGTGTCTTGATCTCATTCTCGTTATTTTTTTTTTTTTTTCTCTTTTTTGATTCTCTTTCCATTTAAAATTTTTTTCTTACCCTCTGCTGCCTTCTGTTATCTTCCCCACGATGTATTTTGATAGGTATTTACAAAATCCGTTATGGCCGTGAATCAGTACCCTCACGGTGAGCATTAGTTAATGGCATTGTTGTGATCGATTTCAGAATTTTAGATCCTGGTAAGCACTGTAGAAAATAGTCTCCTTGGTTTGGGATGGCGACAGAGATTGTACTCGAGACCAAAAGTACGTAGTCTCGGTTCAGCGGAGCGATATCCAAAGAGTGCTGAACTACAGAGTACGAGGGAGGGGGAATTTAATGCCTAAATCGGGGAGAGCAGTCCTTAGTCCTTACCCTTGTAGATGCGGATAAATGAAGAGATTGGGGCTTGATTGCGACCAGATTGACTACCCCGGAGCCACGGACAGACGGAGATTGCGTTCAATGCCCAGGAGATAGATTGGATGGATCGATAAGAAAAAAAAAATACACCGATGCAGGGAGCGAACCAGGGGCAGGTGGGATGCAGAATCCGCTCGACCAGAAAAGGGTCGAACACGAGAGGAGAAGAACTGGATCCCCGGTGTGATATTTAGGTAACGGAATGTCCGCCAAGCTGCAGACGGAGAAGCAGAGAGTCTTGTCCCGTCTTGTCGGATTTTCCTGCGCAATTTGGCAAAACTCTGACGTGAAAGGATTGACGAGTGTCCGCCGGGTCTGGCGTCACGAGAACAAGCGGGTGGATTCAGATTGACCGAGGTTCAATTCAAGGAATCAATAACGTCTGGCCCTAACGGAAAGCGTTCTCCGGGGGTGGGTTGAATGGCGTCGATCCGTTTGGGGCCAAGACTTCGCTGACGCTGCTCCTGTTCGGCTGTTCGAAGTTTTCCCGTTCGGTTTTGAGGTGTTTTTTACTTTTGGCTGCTCTTCTTCTTTCCTTTTGTTTCCCACTTTACGATCTGGGCATCCAGACAAGAAGAGCGAAACAAGCCAATGGAAGCATTCCCGATGTCGATCATCGCCGTCTGACCAACCAATTCGACGTGATTCCCACATGTCGCCTATCTTCGGTGCAGAGAGCTCCTACTTGGCCCGAGCGTTTCGTTTAGACTCGGTGACGCAGGACCGTCCCGACTCCGAGATCTATCGTTCTGATGGTAGTTAGGAGGAAATTAAACCGAGCACCCGAGGCAAGAAAATGGCCGACCTGAACCACCCGATAGGGAAGTCGGCTATTAGATTATGAGAATTGGACTGGCGTGGTCTGGAACTCGAGGGAGAGGGGGGTGGATCTCTCCGGGGGGGTTAAAGGAGGTTGGATGTTAATCCTAGGAACTATGATGTCGTAAGTGCCACAGTGCCACTACGGGAGTTAAGCCGATCTGTCGAGCTGGGTTAGAGAAGGGCCGGGATTGGGTTCTGTACAGCGTCCTGTCAGGCCAGACATCCGGTAAAAATCAAAATCAAAAATCAAACATCAGATAACAATAAATACAATCGAATAAAAAATACAGTCATTATCAGACGAGACGACCAACCAGATGTATCGGACCAACGGAGCGCTGGGGTAATACCCAAGGTTATTAAAAACCTGAAGAGTAAAGAGTGGGACATTCCATGGGCAGACATCCCTCTTGGAGCTGACCGGTGTGCCGGTGAGCTGTAGCGGATGGGGACCATCAGTATCAGCAGACGAGGTATCTGTACTCTGTAGAGATCGAGTGGGCAGGATGGACCATGACAGTTTAGCCGCAGGGGCAGATGGAATCTTCGAAGGACGGAAGAACAGGAAAAGGAAAAGGAAAAGTTGGGTCCCTGGGGGTCATGTGCTCCTGAGGATCCTGAGGCCTCGCCTTTTCCCCTCCTCGGCTGGAGCTGCTGCTGCTATTTCTACTTCTACTTCTACTTCTACTTCATCCCTCCGTCTTCATTGTCTGCTCCTTCATCTTCAGCTTCATCTCCATCTCCATCGCTATCTCCCTCCCAGACCCCTCGCATCCCTCTCCAATCCCTACTAGTTCCCCTTCACGAATCAACCACCCCACTCGGTTGATCGTCTCCCCTCCTCTCCCCGCGTTCTTCTCGTTCCCGTTCCGAAACCGGGCTTTTTTCTTCCCCCCGGTCTGCCCGGCGGGTTCTCCCTAAGGTGACTCACGGTTTCCGTCTGATGCAATTGGTTTTCCACGGCTAACTCTTTAAATATATCTCGTCGCGACAGCCCTCCAATCCTTCCAGAACACCTGTGAACTTCTCTCTTCCTCTTGCCCCTCCATCTTCACCCCTCCTCCCTCTCCCCTCCCTCCCCCCTCCCTCCTCTCTCACAATGGCTGCCCCTCTTCGTCAGCCCGAGGAGGCTGTCGATGACACCGAGTTCATCGATGACCACAAGGAGCATCTCCGCGATACGGTGCACCACCGTCTTCGTGCCAATTCTGCCATCATGCAGTTCCAGAAAATCCTCGTGGCCAACCGAGGCGAAATCCCCATCCGTATCTTTCGAACGGCCCACGAATTGTCTTTGCAGACCGTCGCCGTCTTCTCCTACGAGGATCGTCTCTCCATGCACCGCCAGAAGGCTGACGAGGCCTACATGATTGGCCAGCGCGGCCAGTATACTCCCGTCGGCTCCTACCTGGCTGGCGATGAGATCATCAAGATTGCTCTGGAACATGGCGTCCACCTGATTCATCCGGGTTACGGCTTCTTGTCGGAGAACGCCGATTTTGCCCGCAAGGTTGAACAGGCTGGTATGGTCTTCGTGGGCCCCACGGCTGACACCATTGACAGCCTGGGTGACAAGGTTTCTGCTCGTCGGCTGGCGATCAACTGCAAGGTCCCCGTGGTTCCCGGTACCGAGGGCCCCGTTGAGCGCTACGAGGAGGTCAAGGCCTTCACGGATACGTACGGGTTCCCCATTATCATCAAGGCTGCCTTTGGTGGTGGTGGCCGTGGTATGCGTGTTGTCCGCGACCAAGCGTCATTGCGGGACTCCTTCGAACGGGCCACCTCCGAGGCCCGCTCCGCCTTCGGTAACGGCACCGTCTTCGTCGAACGTTTCCTTGACAAGCCCAAGCACATTGAAGTCCAGCTTCTGGGTGACAACCACGGCAATGTTGTCCACCTCTTCGAGCGTGATTGCTCCGTCCAGCGTCGACACCAGAAGGTGGTCGAGGTGGCGCCGGCTAAGGACTTGCCCACTGACGTGCGGGACAAGATCCTGGCGGATGCTGTGACGCTCGCCAAGTCTGTGAACTACCGCAACGCCGGTACCGCCGAGTTCCTGGTTGACCAACAAAACCGCCACTACTTCATCGAGATCAACCCTCGTATCCAGGTCGAACATACCATTACCGAAGAAATCACCGGCATCGATATTGTCGCTGCCCAAATCCAGATTGCTGCGGGCGCTACGCTTGAGCAATTGGGCCTGACCCAGGATCGCATCTCCATCCGCGGATTTGCGATCCAGTGCCGTATCACCACGGAAGATCCTTCTAAGGGCTTCTCTCCCGACACTGGCAAGATCGAAGTGTACCGTTCCGCCGGTGGTAACGGTGTGCGACTGGATGGTGGAAACGGGTTTGCGGGCGCCATCATCACTCCCCACTATGACTCCATGCTGGTCAAGTGCACTTGCCGCGGCTCCACGTATGAAATTGCCCGCCGCAAGGTTGTGCGTGCCCTGGTTGAGTTCCGTATTCGCGGCGTGAAGACCAACATCCCCTTCCTGACTTCATTGCTGAGCCACCCCACCTTCGTCGACGGCAACTGCTGGACCACCTTCATCGATGATACCCCTGAGCTTTTTGCCCTCGTCGGCAGTCAGAACCGTGCTCAGAAGCTGCTCGCCTATCTGGGAGATGTTGCCGTCAACGGTAGCAGCATCAAGGGCCAGATCGGCGAGCCCAAGCTCAAGGGCAACATCATTAAACCCAAGCTCTTTGATGTGCAGGGTAAGCCTCTCGACGTCTCGGCCCCCTGCACGAAGGGCTGGAAGCAGATTCTTGACCAGAAGGGTCCTGCCGAGTGGGCTCGCGCTGTGCGTGCCAACAAGGGCTGTCTGATCATGGACACCACCTGGCGTGATGCTCACCAGTCGTTGTTGGCGACCCGTGTGCGTACCATTGACCTGCTGAACATTGCCCACGAAACTAGCCATGCCTTCTCCAACGCGTACAGTTTGGAGTGCTGGGGTGGTGCTACCTTCGATGTCGCTATGCGATTCCTTTACGAGGACCCCTGGGACCGCCTGCGCAAGATGCGTAAGGCTGTGCCTAACATTCCCTTCCAGATGCTGCTCCGTGGTGCCAACGGTGTGGCGTACTCCTCTCTCCCCGACAATGCCATCTACCACTTCTGTAAGCAGGCCAAGAAATGTGGTGTGGACATTTTCCGTGTCTTTGACGCTTTGAACGATGTGGACCAGCTTGAGGTTGGTATCAAGGCCGTCCACGCCGCGGAGGGTGTCGTCGAAGCGACCGTCTGCTACAGCGGTGACATGCTTAACCCCCACAAGAAGTACAACCTGGAGTACTACATGGCCCTGGTCGACAAGATCGTGGCTCTCAAGCCTCACGTGCTCGGAATCAAGGATATGGCCGGTGTCCTGAAGCCTCAGGCTGCTCGCCTGCTGGTGGGCTCCATCCGTGAGCGCTACCCCGACCTCCCCATCCACGTCCACACCCACGACTCTGCCGGAACTGGTGTGGCGTCGATGATTGCTTGTGCCCAGGCAGGTGCCGATGCCGTGGATGCGGCGACCGACAGCTTGTCTGGTATGACTTCTCAGCCCAGTGTTGGTGCCATCCTGGCCTCTCTTGAGGGCACCGAGCAGGACCCCGGCCTTAACTCGGCCCAGGTTCGGGCTATCGACACCTACTGGGCCCAGCTGCGGTTGTTGTACTCGCCCTTCGAGGCCGGACTGACCGGTCCCGACCCGGAGGTCTACGAGCACGAGATCCCCGGTGGTCAGCTGACCAACCTAATCTTCCAGGCCAGCCAGCTTGGATTGGGCCAGCAGTGGGCTGAGACCAAGAAGGCCTACGAGGCCGCCAATGACCTGTTGGGCGACATCGTTAAGGTGACCCCGACTTCGAAGGTGGTTGGTGACTTGGCCCAGTTCATGGTCTCCAACAAGCTCTCCGAGCAGGATGTGGTGGACCGCGCCGGTGAGCTGGACTTCCCCGGCTCCGTCCTTGAATTCCTCGAGGGTCTCATGGGCCAGCCCTTCGGTGGCTTCCCCGAGCCCCTTCGCTCGCGCGCTCTGCGTAACCGTCGCAAGCTCGAGAAGCGCCCCGGTCTTTACTTGGAGCCGTTTGATCTGGCTGCGATGAAGAACCAGATCCGTGAAAAGTTCGGTGCCGCCACCGAATACGACGTGGCCAGTTACGCCATGTACCCCAAGGTCTTCGAGGACTACAAGAAGTTCGTCCAGAAGTTCGGCGATTTGTCGGTTCTTCCCACGCGGTACTTCTTGGCCAAGCCTGAGATCGGCGAGGAATTCCACGTCGAGCTGGAGAAGGGTAAGGTGTTGATCCTCAAGTTGCTGGCCATTGGTCCCTTGTCGGAGCAGACCGGTCAACGTGAGGTCTTCTACGAGGTCAACGGCGAGGTTCGCCAGGTTAGCGTGGATGACAACAAGGCCTCCGTGGACAACACTGCCCGCCCCAAGGCCGACATTGGCGACAGCAGCCAAGTGGGCGCTCCTATGAGCGGTGTGGTGGTTGAGATCCGGGTCCACGACGGCCTGGAGGTTAAGAAGGGTGACCCGATTGCCGTCCTGAGCGCTATGAAGATGGTATGTACCTTGAAGAGAACTGTTCATGCAGAATATGTGCTAACGAAGGCCCTTAGGAAATGGTTATTTCTGCTCCGCACAGCGGTAAGGTCGCCAGCTTGTTGGTCAAGGAAGGGGACTCCGTCGATGGCCAGGATCTTGTCTGCAAGATCACCAAGGCATAGAAGAAGAAAAAAAAAGAAACAAAACAAAACAAAAAAAAAACAAAACTATATCTTTCGCGAGCCTTGCGGCAGTGGAAGTACTTGGATGAACGAATTGATGTGTTTTATTTTTTAACTAGAGCGATTTCATGTTATCATTTCATTTTATTGTTTGGGTTGGGTTAGGATATTTTCATTATTTCACTGTCGGTGAAGATCATACAAAAGATGATCTATCTATAGCGCAACAATTAAGTCACTTGATGGTTTCCATGTTATATTTACGAAGTATGTACGGGGCATAGGATGCCCGGATCTTCCTTGCAACGGAGTACAGGCAATCGACTACTCGTCTGATCTCCATACCCTACGCAAGGAAGCATATATGAATAAGAGTATGCACAGGTGAGGTGGAACTGGAAGATCACAGTTTAGATACGACCTCCTCACCCACTTCGCGCAACGCCTTCCAGACGCGCATCGCCTCGTCCCAAAGCTCATCCCGCCAGATATGGACAGAACCGTCCGGTCTCAGCGTCCGCATCTCCCGATGGCCCGTCGTACCCCAATCGATGTCAGGGTCACCGCGCACGAACTTGACCCAGGGCTCGATCAACCCCTTCCGAAGCAGCGGTTTCTCTCTCTCATCGAGACAATCTCCATTGCCCCAGAACCATATGGACAGGTCGGTGCCGTGCGTCACACCCCATTCAGGCGGGAAGGCCTTATCGACGCATTTGACCCGGTACTCGATACGGTAGCGGTAGAGCAGGTGGGCTGCGCCGCCGAGAGCCAGCGAGTGGATCAGCCCCCGCTGCATATGGTAGACTTGCATGTCGGCGTAGATGCGGCCGAAGACGTCGCGGGTCCAGTCCTGGCAGTCTGAGGGGAGGGTACCGTCCGGGCAGTACAGGTTGATAAGGGCGTCGACGATCGGACGCGGATAGTCTGCGAGGAGACGCTTGCGGAGCGAGACGAGGCTGTTGTCTGGTGGGGGGAGCCAGGTGGCGTAGAGGACGTGTTCGTCGCGACATTCGCCGAGCAGGAGGCGGACATTGCGCGCGGCGAGGCGTCGGCCGAAGGAGCCGTCATGAAGGGACTGGAAGAGGGAAGGTGGGATGAAGACGGCGTCGGAGGTCGGTCGGAACTGGTTGAGGTCGAGGCTGGCGGCGGCGGAGAGGAGGTCCTGGCCGGCGAGGGCGCGGAGACAGACGAGTTTCTCTGTCCATGGTAGGCTCGCGGGGATGTTGAGGGCTGAGAGGAGCTGGTTGAATTGGATCTGCGCGGCGGAGGGGGTCTTGGGCTGCACGGCTGGTCCGTTGGACCAGATGCAGGCTTGTTTGACGATGGCTTGGGTCTGTGGGAGCTGGAGGTCGTAGGCAAGTTGGTAGAAGACCGAGTATGCGCCTGGGGGTCATTGCAGTTAGGATGTTGGTATGGAGACAAACAGATTGGCAATGGACATTTACCGGCTGAATACCCGGCGATTGTGATCTGGGACGGATTGCCTCCAAACAGGGAGACGTTGTTCTTGGTCCATTCCAGAGCTAGACGTTGGTCCCAGAACCCTTGATTCCCAGCGGCCTCGTCGACGGAGGCGGCGTCGCTCTCCAGTTCGGAGGAATGAAGAAAGCCAAACACGCCGAGACGGTAGGCAGGCATGACGACGATGGCATCCATGGCACCTTCACCGAGCAGTCCGGCGGCGGAGAAGGTGTTTGGGGTTCCGAATTGAAGGAACCCTCCATCTGCTGGGTGGTGAGCTACGCTGCGATATGGCATCTTTCAACGAGAACGAGGGGGGGGTGATGAGCGTACGTATGAAGAAGAGCACCGGCCATCCTGCAAGCCTTCGTATTAGATCGATATTCTGAATGAAGGGACAGAGGACAACGTACCCTCCTTCGGGGGTTCTCCAGCCGGGACCCAGACATTACATTGGAAACAGTCCTCCGACCAACCGAGTTCCGTCGAGAGATTCAAAAAGCTGGGCTGAGGACAGACACCCGCAGGCCCTGTACAAGGGCAGGGGTGTTGTTCGGTGCCATACGTGTATGAGGGTGGCAGTTCCCGAGCCTTTCGCCATCGTTCAGAGGGAGGGAAGGCGTATCGAAGGCCCCCGAAGTAATGGCAGAGGGGGCTGTCGGTTGATTTATCGCAGAGTGTAACGCCTTGGATATAACCCCGTAGCGAGAGGGACTTCAAGTAGGGGTGCCGGCGCGTTTCCATGTCCACGTAGCAGATGTCGTCGGGATCAATTCAATGATGTGTAAATGGATTTACGATATGAGAATGAAAGTGGAGAGGATGGCTGCCGGATCCAAGATAGAACATGCACATATGTATCTATCGAGCACTGTTGGGGTATCGGCTTGATTCCGCGCAATGACGCTCCCCTGAACCAGAATAGCAGTGATCAGGGGGAAGTGATAGACAAGGAGGATCCTGATAAGTCATACTAGCCGACTTAGCGTCCGAGTGGGGAGAAAGACGGAACTGAGCGAATCTTAGAGCATCGCGAATAAGCAGGTCGGCAAACAGCGCGGAGAAGTGCGTAAAAGGAGGAGAAGAGAAACAAAATACTCCAAGACGAAGCAAGTTGGAGTCGAGCTCGGCCTCAGATCTAGACGCCGGGATGTCTGCGTCAACCTGTAAGAATCTCCGTTAATAGTCGATTAACCGGTATAGTTATTAAGCTATTCCTACATAACTAACTAGTTGATTAACTAATATAGACTAGTTATCTAGTTAATATTTACAGAGAAAACTAGAACCCAAGAAATCCCTCCTGAACCATGCAGAAAGATTGCTATATACTTCATTTTAACCGCTTCCAACGGACCGCTGCCTTACAAGTATATTATAAATACTACATACAGTTGCTTATCCGTCCCTCCCCCCGGTAGATCTTACATTTAACTCTCCTTGCGTTAAGGCCCCGGATTTATGTCCGAGATTCGAGAGTGGAGCGTCGGGGATAATATCTGACCACGAGGGCCTCACGGAGCTGCGCTCCCTTCGCAAGAGACCTCCGAGTCTTCTAACGAGGTCTTTTGCGCCTCGATGCTTTAAAATGCGTCTCGGTTCATCGCATCAGACATGTGGAATTCATTCCTCACAAGTTGCGGGCAACAGTGTTTATCATTAACAAACCTGCCTGCACGATGATCATCGTCGACAATCTTTGGCCTCTGGCCGTCACCTTTGGGCTCCTGGCCATAGTCTTCAATATACTGTGGGGGCAATTCAAAGATTATCAAGGACGCAAAGCCAATGGCTGCGGCGTGATCCCATCCTATCCTCAATGGGATCGCATTTTCGGCCTCGATCTCGCCCTGAGCCAGATGAAGGCCCTCCGTGGCGACACGTTTATCCCATGGCTGGCAGCGATGCATGAAGGCCAACCGAGCACCTTCAAGATCCGGTTCCTCGGAAAACGCCAAATCTACACCACCGAGACGGAGAACCTGAAGGCCATGACGGCGATCAACTGGAAGGATTTTGGCATCAGTCCTCTCCGACGCAGTACGAAGGCTTTCCACCCGTTCGCAGACAAAGGCGTCAACACTGTGGACGGGGACGACTGGGTGTTCAGCCGTTTCCTCATCAAGCCGTTCTTCAATCGCGATGTTTATACGAACACCGATCGGATCAGGCCGTACGTGGACTCGTTATTCTCTCTACTGCCGCCGGATGGAGAGACATTCAACATCCAGCCCCTGCTCCAGCGATGGGTAAGTCGCGCTTGCAAAAAACATACCATTTTAAAGGTTTCAGTACAGTGCTGAATACAAACATAGTTCCTGGATTTGACCACGGATTTCATCCTTGGCGAGCCTATGGGGGCCCTCAAGGATCCAGTCAAGGCCAAAATCACCTGGGCCATGCTGGATGTTCTTCGGGGCAGTCGCCAGCGTATGCAGGTCGTTCGCATGATCAAGTGGTTCAACTGGGACTGGTGGCTCAAGGCCGTATACGAGGTTCATGCCTTTGTCGACACGCATATCACAGAGACGTACAAAGAAATCAAAACCCGCAAGGCCCGCATCGCGGCCGGAGAGAAAGTCGGCCCTGAGCGCGAAGACCTTCTCTGGTACATGGCATCGCATGACTCCGACTACGAAGACCTGCGGTCTCAGTTGGCCCTGTTGCTGGTCCCGAACAACGACACCACTTCGATCTTCATCAGCAATGCCCTTTGGCACTTGGCTCGGCACCCGCATGCGTGGGCCAGATGTCGGGAGGAGGTCCTGGCATCCGTTCAAGGGGACGAGGACGAAGCCATTGGCCAACTCAGCTTCTCCAATCTCCGAGGCATGAAGTATCTCAATGCCTGTCTTGACGAGACGCTGCGACTCAACCCCAACAACGTCACCCAAGTCCGTGTCTGCATGAAAGACACGACCCTCCCCCGTGGCGGAGGCAAAGACGGCCAGGCCCCCATCTTCGTCCGCAAAGGCGACATGGTCCAAGTCACCAAGACCGTCCAGCAGCGCAATCGGGAATACTGGGGTGAAGACGCCGACGTGTTTCGTCCGGAGCGCTTCCTGGAGCGGAAGCCCTTCTGGGAGTTCGTGCCTTTCAGCGGTGGTCCGAGAAGGTGCCCGGCACAGATGATGGTCATGACGGAAGCTGCATACATGTTGGCTCGGTTGGTCATGCGCTACGAGCGCATCGAGTCCAGAGATGCGAATCCGTACCATGCGATTATGCGGATTGGACCGAGTAACAAGACGGGTGTTTTGGTTGCCTTCCACAAAGCACAGGAAGGAAATTAGTATAGGATCGATGAAGGACAGTCGGCATGAGAATTACGTTAGCTGAAACTTTTGGAATGTTTAGTAAATTAGTAGATTGACTGTTAGATGCCACAGCCCATGCCTTGCAATGCAACTCTGTATTGTTCCTATCTCCACGTTTCACTCGTTCCTAATTCCTGCAACGGGGTCAGGACAAGGAAACTGACGACATTGAGTCATCAATGATCGGCAAGGGGTTCGTAGCGTAGCTGTTGACACAATAAGGCTGTATCATGTATGGAAATCCCTTGGACTGAGGATGAGGCGTTATGTCCGAGCCCCGAGCCCGAGACCGGACTTACTCGGGCCCGAGACCGAGAGCCTCACTTCAGCCCGCCGACCCCGAGCTTCCCTCCGACCTTCCAACATCCTTGATCTCCGTGGACCGCGCATTCAAGACCTGCAATTTGGACTGTCGTCAAGATGGCCGAGAACCAGGGCCTTGGCAGTACCCGGTCAGCATCTTCACCCCCTCGTCGGACCCGCCGACCTGCGCAATCCTGCGACCCCTGCCGCCGCCGAAAAG
Source organism: Aspergillus persii (assembly GCA_002215965.1). Taxonomy (NCBI): domain Eukaryota; kingdom Fungi; phylum Ascomycota; class Eurotiomycetes; order Eurotiales; family Aspergillaceae; genus Aspergillus; species Aspergillus persii. Next base: position 3,750,707 of record NGZO01000002.1, on the reverse strand, counting down.
TACGATGCGATCTCAAACTGCCATGCTCAGCCTGCCAAGTCTCCAGAAACTCGGTGACGTGCACATATCAAAGAGATCAGCAGCAACCCAGTCTCGCCCTGGAAGACCGTGGACGCGAGGGCAATACGGTCCAACAACAAGCTCCTCGCTCGCTCGGCATTGCCCCGAACAACAACGTCGATCACCCTGCTAAGAGGCAACGAACGACGAATGAATCGGAGCAGATTCGGAGCGTAGAGCGACGTGTACAGCAGCTGGAGCACTCGGTTGTACCAGAAGTCGATCCCCAGCAGCACAGCCTCGGCAGCAGCAGCAACAATCATCTCACGCTGCTGGCATTGTCGGATCGCCTCCAACACGTCGAGCAGCGGCTTGCTGAGCTCTCCCAAGACCGTCCTGCGCCTTCAGCTGCCACGGGCGACAAGTGTCTAACAATTCCGTCTGTCATCCCTCGACTTCGTCACAACCAGAAGAAGGTCAAACTGTTTCCTTCAAGCCACTGGCTGCACACTGCTGAGAAGTTCCGAGTCAGCCACGTTGGAGACAGTGACGTTGAATTGACCTTCGTGGATACCAAGGCCGAGCTGGCCGATTCGGTGAATGAGATACGCAACTTGCGACTCACGGTGAAAAATGAGCAGGCACCGCAGATGGACGACCCCGTTCCTCCACTTCTGAGTACAATGCCGGCTCGTTCTGTCTGTGACCGACTAGTGAATCACTACATGCGGACTTTCGAGTTGATCTATCGTTGTTTTCACATCCCCACATTCTGGGTCGAATACGAACAATACTTCAGCCAGCCGCAGCCGGTAGTTACCAACTTTGCGATCAAGTTGGGTTTGGTGTTGGCCATTGGAAGCGTCTTCAGCAACGACGACGACAAGGCTCTCCAGCGCTCGCGGCGTACTTGGATACAAGCTGCGCAATACTGGATGGTTGGACCCTCGGAGAAAACCACCAACAATCTGGATGGAATTCAAATTTTCTGTCTTCTCCTGGTTTCGCGGCAGATCACATTAGTCGGCCGTTCACCGTGGCTGTCGGAAAGTGGTCTACTTCGGGTGGCTATGGCGATGGGCCTGCACCGAGATCCACAACTGTTTTCTCTGTCTCCTTTTCAAGCCGCGATGCGAAGGAGGCTTTGGACAACAGTCCTCGAGCTCGTTATCCACGGCTCCATGGACTGTTCCATCCCTTTGCTTCTTTCTTCCAACGACTTTGACGATCATATGCCTCTTAATGTCAGCGATGCGGATTTAGATCCAGCCAGCAAACAGTCTCCATCTCCACAACCGTTGACAAGCTATACGGAATCGTCGATACAAATTCTCATGCGTCAAACCCTGCCGATACGACTGGAAGTGGTCAGGGCGGTCCAAAACGAGCGATCAGAGCACTCATACGAAATGGCCATTGAGCTAGCTACGAAACTTCAGACAGTGTGCCGGACTCTTGCAAGCTATTGTCGGTCGCATTGGTCACCATTCCTAGGCATGCACCACGCTTTCCTTGATATGCAGATCCGTCGGTATATTCTGGTTCTGCATCGGCCTTTCATGCTACAAGCGCAAAAGGATCCCCGCTTCTATTTTTCCCGGAGGGTTTGTCAGGAGTCTGCCATGATTATCGCCACTTATGCCGAGCGAATTCGGCTACCTGACAATCCTCTTGACGATCTGTCCAAGTTGATGGTGATGAGCACAGGGTCCTTTCGCGGCCCTTTGAGCCTGGATATAATTTCAGTCTTGGGCTTGGAAGTTGTGTCTCAGCTGGAGGAAACGGGGTCCGGTCCGTCATCAGCTTCGATTGGTCTCAACCACACGTTGGTCCTGGATCCTCTCGCTGAACTGGCGCGCGGCCAGCGAGCGCCCATAATTCGACTTTTGGAACACATCAACGAACAACTACTGCAGATCGTAAAGTTGGGCCACCCTACGTTGAAACGCTACATCTTTCTTGCCGGCATTCTTGCCCAGATATACGCCATGGAACGCGGCCAACCCATTCTCTGTGCTGTGCTGAACACCGCAAAGGACACCGTGAAGGAGTGTTACGATGTACTACAGGCCTATAGGGCCGCCAACACCCCTCGAGAAGTGCCGCAAGATGTGATCGATAATGAGCTTCTTGACAGCCTGGATTTTGGCGTAATGGTGAGTACAAATTACCAAATATTGCGCCTCTTACAGAGCACTACTGACTGAAGTCAGGACCCCAACTACCTGGACTTTTCGGCTTTTTTGGTTCCAACTATTTGATAGAGCAAGTTTACAGGACGGGTTACGTTGCGAAATGAAGATCGTGATTAATTGTGGTTCATTCTTTCCATTCTGCTCTTATGTTCGATCGTCTCTTGTCTTGGAAGGGTTTGCCTACAAAGGTGAGGTATAACCTGTTGCTTGAAGCAACACTTCTGATGCATTGTGCACCTTGTCCAGACTATCTGAGCGCCACGCTGAGAATCCATCCGGCCGCACGAGGACCAGAGAAGCATCCCAGATTCGGAACGCATGGGTCTCATTCCTCAAACAAAGGCTCTTGAAAGGAATATCGTGCTGGCGTGCTGCTTCTTCAAAGCTGGCCAGTGCGATGGGCACCTGAACTTGGTCTCCGTCTTTCTGCAGAAACGCGACCATGGTGAAGCCTTTCCCGAATCCATCGGAAATGGCGCTGCCGTCCGACAAAGCGACGTGCGGCACCCGCGAACCAGGAAAGGTGGTTGGGATGTAGTTGCGTGAGTCGAACGGTGGTGCTGCCTTTTCAACATCCACCTGCTCGTTCAGTACTGCCAGACTCGACTCGTAGCGGTGACCCATTTCCACGCCGAAGCTCTGGTTATGGTCATCGTTCTGCTGAACGTACTGGTCGATTTCCTTACGCAGGGCTATGCCGCGCTCATCCATGGATTCGATGACGGCCGGATCCAATTTCACAGCCGTGGCAAGCCCCATGAGTTTCATCATGTGGACTTTGCTCCAGTGTTGCATCAGCGCTGCCACAGGACGACGTTCCTGTTCGTATGTCTTCATCAAGTGAGGGCCACCCCAGCCTTGAACAGTGGCTGCGAGCTTCCAGCCAAGATCCCAAGCATCGGCAAGGCCCATGTTCATTCCGTAGCCGCCCGAAGGAATTGTCTGATGACAAGCATCTCCGGCCAGGAAGACGCGCTGATGCTTTCCGCTCCACGTTTCGGCGAGAGCTACTGTCGGCGTGAAGATGGAGGTTGCAGTGACTTCATCAATGGAAATCGGGTAGGATGCGCCCATACCGCCCAGGACCCGGGCGACGGTCTTCTCGGCGGTCACGTCGTCTGCATTGTAGTCGGAGCCCAAATAGTCATGGACGGTCCAGGTCTCCTTTCCGTCTTGTGCGATGATGGCGCCGCCGACAGAGCCGTTGTTGGTGGTAGGGTCTGTGGGGAAAAAGGTATGCCAAAATCGGCCCTGGCGATGGAGTCGCTCGAGATCCTTGGACTTGAAATGGGTCAAGGCCACGGCTCGATGCCTATCATTGTTGGAGTTAGCTTTACAAAAGTCTTACCACCGGGATACAGAGCAGAACTCACAAAGGCCCGCCGTCTAGCTCCGCGCCCAAGGCTTTCCGCACTGCACTCCATGCGCCATCACATCCGACAACGTATTCGGAGCGAACCGTCTTGCGAATATTCGATGTTCGGTCATGGACATGAACCTCGACGGTATCCTCGGACTCCACTAGGTCTTCCACGGCCCACCCATAGCGAGTATCGATCAGTGGGTTCGCATCGCATTTCTCTCGAAGCCACGGCTCCATGATATTGCTTGGAATACGTGCCCAAGGCTCACCAGGCATCGTACCGTCGTTATTCAACGAGATCTTTTGCCGGAACGCCTCCACGCTGGGCAGATCCCAGGTGGACAAAGACCCGGCTGAACCAAAGCCACTTGAGAAACGGACTGTGAAGGGCTCATCATCTGCCACACCTACACCACCGTGCATTAGCGAATGAAATCTTCCATGTCGTGGGGTTTCGAACCTTTGGATCGTAGCTCATCTGCAATGCCTAGTTGACGGAAAATCTCCATCGTTCTAGCAATGACCAAATGCATCTTGGGGTACCTGTTGGAATGTGGTTAGCCAGGCCCTTTCAAAGCTTTGAAAGATGTCCCGTACTTTGTGGCTTCGAAATTCTGCTCGATCAGAACACTACGCTGGCCATGGTGAGCCAACACCAACGCCAGAACAAGGCCTACAGGCCCGCCTCCCGATATGAGAATCGTGCCTTTGGGCAGGATCTCGATTGTTCGGGTGTCTTCCATGGTGCTGCGTTTGCTCGTTTGTCGGGGAAAAAAATCCGTTGATCGCAAGAAACAGAGTATTTTAAATGTAGACTTGTCGTTTCCGCAAGGATAACAACATGCTTATGCTTGTTGCTAGAAGCCACGGATCTCCTTGAATAAATGAATACCGATTGTCTTGCTCCGGGGCGGGCGTCCGGCCGTATAGTTTATGTCCGAAGCTGCACTTCTGCTCCGAGCTGATCGACCGAGTCGTCGGACACGCCCCGTCGGACCAGATCTGACACAATCACATCTCGCGGATTGTAAGCGGTTTTTCTGCTTCTCCGATGAGAATATCCGACGAATGGTGTACGTTTGCTTCATTTATATCGTCGCTCAGTCGGTCATGTTCACATCCAGCCCCCCCTTGTCGTAGATAATCCGGTCACAACTGGAGGGTTTCTACTGTCAACATTCGTCAATACAATCATGGACGCCATTAGGGGCAACATAGTCTCGGACAGACTGCTTTCACAGCCATTGGTACTTGGCCTAGGAGTCCTCGGCGTTGTGCTTGTTGTCCTGCGCATCAGTGTTCGTGGCCTTCAGCGGAGGTCCGCCTTCTATAACGACCAGGCCAAACCCATCAAAGAGCTCAAGATCACCGATCTTCGTCTTAAACTGCTACAAAGGTTAGAATCGATCTGGCTCGAACATCATCAATGATCTGGAAACGCTGATGCCAGCCATTGGACTCTAGTGCACACATCTCGCAGCAGGGGCGAGCCTTAGCAGGCGCTGAACCGTACCTCATCAGCTGTGGAAAATACCAGGAACTGGTCATTAGTCAACCAGCACACGTTCACGACTTTTACCGCAGCGACTACAAAGGTGTGTTTGGACCCTGTTGTGCCATTCTGAGGAGTATGGATCCCTGACCATCGACGTGGAGCAACAGCTCATGGAAAACCGCTCAACTTCAATTTTGGCGACTTGTTCGGCCGGTGAGTGGGCTCTGACAGCTCGATCTTGTGCATTGAACATCGTTGACAGGAAAGCAGATTTATGGGGACAGCCGTAGGACTTCGATACGGCGACGAGTGGCGAAAGATCCGTCTGCATTTCGATCCCCCGTTCAAGTTCCACGAAGCAGTGCGCCGCCTGGGAATCTTTCAACGAGAGACTGCACTCTGGGTCGGAGAGCTGTCCACCTCATCATCCACCGATCTAAATGCTAGATCGGCATTCAAGTTCCTGGTTTTCCGGCTCGTCGCGCACCATCTCTATCGAGACGCCTTTGATGATCGAGTTGCGTCTGACCCCAACCATTTTCTCGTGGCTATGTTCCAAATTTACTGACCTGCAATAACAGCTCTATTGGCAGTTGCTCGAGCTCAGCCAGTTGCACGATCACGCTGTCCATGATATTCTGACTTGTAAGAGCCATGAATCAAGATATTGGACCTTATTTCCGACGTCGGTCCGCAAATCCGTCGACAAGTTCCTGTCGGAGTGGCGCGGTCTCAATCGAGCCGTCATTCACAACGCTCGGGGTGTACGTATTTCCATCTTCTATCATGGGTGGCTATTCGGACTGATGCGAGAAATAGGGCAAGTGGGATTGCCCGGTTGAAGAAATCGCTCGCGGCTTCGATCCGTCGGAGGATATGACGGAGGAAGATGTAAGTGCCGTTCTCACTTCACATGTCAGGCCACTTCACTCTGCTAGATTAAATCACTGATACCATGAGTCTCCCAGTTCCTGTCAACACTTGGCGAGGTGCTTTTTGCCAACGTCGACGTCAGCGGCTCCGTCTTGAGCACGATCATGACCAACCTCGCCGCGAACCCATCAATCCAGACTGACCTTCGATCCGAGATCAGTGAATGGAAGTCCCAAGGCGAGGAAGGTTTCTCCAAGTACCTGACCAACACCGGCAGCCTCCTGCACCGGGTCATCATGGAAAGCATGCGCCTAAGCCCGGCCTTTTGTAAGTCAGCCCAAGATTGGCCATACGTCAAACGAGCCTTGCCTAACGACCCTATACTAGGGTTCTCCATGCCCGAAACCACCGGCGAAGCCAAACAAATCGGCGGATACCACGTCCCCGCCAACACCACCGTGATCATCGACAATCGACGCCTCAACGAAGAAGCCGTGACCTGGGGCGACGACGGCGCGCAATATCGCCCGGATCGGTTCCTGGAAGTGGCCCCTCAGGCGCTGCGATGCGGCTTTATGCGCTACGGTACGAGCGCGGCATCGGGTCGCTGCTTGGGCAAGAATCTCGCGGACCTGATCTTCAAGTTGACCACCGTGGCGGTTGTCGAGGGGTTCCGGTTGGAGAGTCTGGGTGGCGGCGAGAAGCAGCTGGGATTCCAGAATCGGGATGCGCCTGATGTACGGTTGATTAAAATTTGAAGGGGTTGCTTTTGCTGGGTTGTTGGCAGCAGCAGAAGCAGCAGCAGCAAGTTTTGATGTGGATTATCGCTATATGTGTCGTCCTCGTTTCGTCTATGAGTTGTATAGAACATGATTTCAAATTCATTATCCTCGTTGGCTTTCTCAATTTATCTTATTTATTGCCTTGAATTTGCTTTTGTGCTTTCTCCAGGTGATATACGCTTATTGTAAAGTACTTCTGTCTCCTAAGCTTTAGCATATAGCAAGACTAGTTCTGGTATGGCTATGGCCTTGTACACATGGAAAAGCTTGAAACTTATCCGGTTAGTTTAGTTATACCGATGAGATAAATTTGCTAGCATATTCGTCTTGAAAGCTTCTGGGAGGCAATATCGTTCAACCGACATTTCAAATCGAGGACTATGGATGTACTTGCTTTCTATAGCAGAAGAGCGGTGCAATGATCCTAATCGTGTATATGGAATGGCATTGCATTGATCTACATAGTTCAAACGAAAGACCTCTAGAGGTAGAATTGATAAGAACAGATTTTTGAGGCAATATTTATATTTATCTAGATAACTAGACTCTAAGGAAAATAAGATACAATCACTCTATGCTTCATCCCTGTTCCCAGTTGAAACCTCGCCCATGAATGGAAAACGCAAAACCTCGCCCCGTTCTACCATTCCCTCCAAGTAGGCCGTGATCAGGGGGTCAATACCGGCCTGCAAAGCCCGATCAATCCAGTCCTGGAGCGAGCATTCATCAAAAGGAACTTCATAGATCTGTTCCATGCGCTGACGAAATTCGCCCAGAGAAGTGCGGACACCGCCGGAATGATGGCGGAACCGAATCGCCGACGAATCTGTATCTGTCTTGTCGGACGAGTCAAAGTCAAGCAGAGCCAGAGCATCGCTCACGACCTCCTGCGCGACCTCCTGCACGTCTTTGAAATCAAAGTATCCCTCCACTCGGTCGAAGACGGGGACGGTCTGAATCAGGCGCGAGTACCGGAGGATGGCGTTCAGGGCGTCGGAGTTAGGGGCTTCCGCGCCGACGACCACGCAGGGGCGACTGATTTGGATGGGGAGTGGTGGACAGGATTTGTCGGCTTTGAGGTTCTCCAGGAACACTTCGCTGGCCCATTTGGTTGCCGTGTAGCCCTCGCTTCCATCCTTGGGAGGTGCAGAATGCGAGATAGATGTCGGAGGGTAGGCAGTGCTACCGGAGAGAAGGGTGACGCGGTTGGAGGAGAGGTAGAGCAGGGGAATAGATCGAGGTAGAGCCATGGCGATCAGCTCGTGCGTGGAGTTGAGATTGGCCGTCCGAAGGGAATGGAAGTTGTTGAGGCAGTGACCGTTGGAGCCCGCATGGATGATCAAATCCACGTTCAACTGGAGATGTTCATATTCGGGGGCTGTCAGGCCCAGACGGGGTGACATCAGGCTTCCATTGTAGTATGTGACCGATTGGGAGGCTGGGATCGATTTCTGGTCGTCATGGAGCACAGCAATGCAGTGCACCTTTCTGATCCTCGATCCTGTGAGCTCAGCCAGAGCTCGTAGAATGGCTCCACCAAGGAAAGAAGTGGCGCCGGTGAGGAGAATCTCGATCTCCTGTTTCTTGGGACTTTGAACATCATCACAACGGGTCGAAGCTTGCCTGAGAGCGTCCCGAACAATCGCTGGGATTTCTGTCTCGGTGTCCCATGAAATCTCCTCCTGTGGCTGGTCGACTTGGCTTTGCTCCTGCTGGTCCTGGATTCGAGCAGCCATCTCAGCAAGCGTGCTTGCCTGGTAGAGATCTCTGGTCGAGACTGCAACTTCCATCGACTCTTTTATGGCTCCTTGCAAGCGCATGAGGGCCATTGAGTTTCCTCCAACATGAAAGAAATCGCTTTCGGGACCGATTGATCGATCTGGGCCTCCACCGAGAACCTTTTCCCAGAGGAGCCGGAGTTCTCCCTGACGCAATGTCAGTTTGTTTACTGTTCCATTGCTGGAAATAGGTCCGTTCGGTTGACTCGACGTGGCGAGATGCTGAATTGCCTCCCGATTGATCTTCCCAGCGGACGTAAGCGGCAGTGTGTCCATGATGATCAGCTTGGAGGGCTGCATGGTGGTCGGTAAGGTACGAGATGCGTGGATCAGGAGCTGCTTTGTTTCTGTCTCCGTCAAAGATATGCCAGCTGTTAACGTCGCGTACGCAAGCAGACGGTCGTTGTGCGCCGCAGCAACGACTGTCGACAGTTTGCCGTTAGATCCAGCCAAGATTGTACCTTCGACCTCCTCCAACTCAATGCGGACGCCATTCAGCTTGATCTGAGTGTTGCCGTCCAGGCGGCCCATGAATAGCAAAGACCCGTCTTCGAGCAGACGTCCTTGGTCTCCGGTGCGGTACAGGCGCTTGAACGGCCACTCTGTAGATGTCGTCGGATCCACGATGAATTTCGCTGCAGTCTGCTCGGGGAGACCGCAATATCCCAGAGCGACACCGGCGCCGCCAATGCAGATCTCGCCTTGCATACCGATGGGCAGGAAATGGCCCGTATTGTTCATGATATGAACCGAGTAGTTTGGCAACGCCTTACCAACCGTCATCATTGATGGATGATCTTTCTCGCCGGCCATGCTGATATCAATCGATTGGAAGGTGGCTGCAGCTGTGATCTCCGTCGGACCATAACAATTTGTGAGTCGAAGGTGTGGGACGTCGAGCAGCGCAAAGTCGCGACAAAGCTGTTCAGTGACGGGTTCACCACCGAGGCAGGCGTGACGCCAAGCTGTTGCCTTGTTTCGGAGATGCTCGTCACTACCATACCGAAGCCACATCTTGTATTCCGATGGAGTCGCAATGGTCATGGTGACAGCTTCCTGCGACACCAAACGAGCAATTTCGACCGGGTCTCTTCGGGATTCAGACGGAACAATGAGCACTCGACCGCCATTCAACAGAGCACTGAGGATCTGGATGATGGACATATCAAATCCCATAGAGCTCTGTTGTAGGATGGTCTCGCTCTGCAGCCCGAGCACTTGGGTCTTGAGAGCGATGTGATTGATGAAGTTGCTCTGGGTCAAGAAAATGCCCTTCGGGTTTCCAGTCGAGCCACTCGTGAAAAGCAGTACAGAAGCGGAGTCTGTCGGGGTTTGGATGGGAACATCAGATGCTTCTCGTCGAGCCTCGCCATCCAATGCAATGACATTCATTCGGTGATCCTCGCTGGCCATTGATGAGATCAAAGCCAGAGCACGACCAGAAGTGGCAGAGTGGTGGATGAGAGCATCGAAGCGAGACGACCGAAGTATAGCTAGGTGCCGCTCGTGAGGAAGGCTCACATCCAGTGGGCAATAGATCGCTCCAATATGCAGAATGGCCAACATAGCTGCGATGAAGCCGGGCGAAGGCTCACATAGCACGCCTACACATGAGCCTTCACCACAACCGGCTTCAAGGAGGGTTTGAGCAATGGAGAGAACCCGTGCCTGTAGCTCACGGTAACTCATATCATTTCCTCCACATGTGATGGCCAAGCTTTCTCCGTGGGACCTCGCAATGGTGACGAATCGCTCAGACACCGTAGTAGGCCATGTAGCACTGTAATCAACGCGGGGACCTCTGCCTAATACCAGCGCTTTCTGCGATGCAGCTGGGTCATGGAGTTGACCATCGTGGGCAGGCATTTCAGGATGAGCTGCAAAGTCGTGAAGGAGGCGCAAGAAAGAATCCAAGAGGAGCCCACAGCCGTCGGAGTCATACAGATCACTATTGCAAATGACCTCGATTAGAGCGGATCCATTTTTGGATTCCAACACACCCAGACTAATGTCGAACGGATTTTCGGCGTCCTGGCCGTCGACCATGGCCAGGTCGCAGTCGCCCAGCGGTATGTCGCTGATGGCACCCATCCGGTAATTGATGGCGGCTTGGAAGAGCGGCGTGTAGCTCGGGGACCTGGGTGCATTCGAGAGCTCTAGAATCGTGTCGAGCGATACTCCTGAATTGACGAGTCCTGCCAGCACCTTTTTGGAAGCAGTACGGGCGAGATCTGCGAATTTGGATGCCTTCGAGAGCTTGGACCGGATCGGCAATATGTTCATGAAGAATCCGATGATATCAGTGTGGCGCTCGTCGAGACGGTTGGCATCTGCGACACCAATGCAGGTGTCTTTGATATTCGCGTATCGCGCGAGTAGAACCTGAAACGTCGCCAGCGTGAAGTGAAATGGAGTCAGGCCTAATCCACGGCAGGTCTTAATAATGGCAGACCATTGCGCCTGTTCCACGCGCGTAGATTTGTAGGAGGTAAAATGACCTAGACTTGCTGGACGTTTGGCAAGTCGAGCCATTGGCATGAGTGGGAGGACATCAACTGGCTCGGTGAATTCGTTCTTCCAGAACTGAAGTTTGGCGGTTGTGTCGAGGTCCTCAGCTTGGTCCTCCGAAAGCATTCGTTCTTGGGCCACCAAGTCCATGTAGTCGATGGACTTCCGTTGTACTGTACCAGTCCGATATGCCGTGTGTAGATCCCGGAAGAAAATGGAGAGACTGAAAGCGTCCATGATGATGTGGTGATATCCCAAAATGATGGTGTGGTCCTGCTGGCCACGCGGGATCACAGTCATCCCCAGCAGCTGGCCCTTCTCCAGGTTCCATTTCTTTGCCTTGAGCTTGTTGAATTCTCGAAGGACGTCAGTTGCGTTCCCTTTCTCCAATTGTTCAAAGAAATGTCTAGGCTCAGACATGACTCCTTGTACAAGTTGATTGTCACCTGGCCGCATGTAGAAACAGCTGTGCAATGCATCATGGCTCGTCATCACCACATTCAGCGCATGTCGAAGGCGATGGATTTGCAGGTGACCGGTGGCATTGTACACGAAGGTCAGGTTGCAATTCGTTGGGTGGTCGGAGTTGGCAGAGAGGAACCACACTCTCGACTGAGCGGACGAGATGGGAGCTTCGCGAGTGATCTCAGGGGGTGGCAGGTCCCCCGTGTCTTTGGAAGCATGTAGGGAAGCTGGATCTTCATCTGCCACACTCAGACTGTCAATGTCGCTGCCAGTGGCAGGCGTGAGAACATCTAGAGTATCGCGGCCACTTCCAATGGAGCCATCCTGTTCATTGTCATCGACACCGCTCTTAGAACCAGTAGAGGTGGAATCGTCGTGCTCATCCACGACCACAGCCACCGCCGGCTCTGAGGTCGGTCCCTCATCATTTGTCGGAGTCGACTGCTTATTGGCAAGAATGATTGCCAGCATTTTGTTCGCGGCCTCAACACAAAGCTCCTCAATGCTGATGCCACCCAAGATTTTGACGACGGGGATTTGGACCTCGAGCTCGATCTTGAACCAGTTGCGTATCTCAACCGCAACGAGTGAATCAATGCCTGCGTCTATCAACAACGACTTGGGATCCACAGTTCCAGGCGGAAGCTGCATGATCGACTCCAGTTTGTTGGAAAACGCGGCCTGGACCGCCAAGGATGCTTCCTCCTGGGATGTCGCCTCTTGAACCAGATGTTTGACGTTCTTCACCGTTGTCTTCTGCCCGACCCCGTCTTGGACCTCCACTGCAGGAGGGTTGAAGTGGGCGAACCGAGGGTGTGCAAAATAGTACGGTTGCTTGTTCGGAGGGACATATTCCCTGGAAGGGCCCATGCCCATTGCGAAATCGAAAGGATCATCACGACCGTTGGGCTTGCTAGCTCTGATTGCCTCCGCAAATGCGTTGTGAATGTCAGACTCACAAAGCGGGCGGAACAGGAGTTTCTCGAGTCGCTCTCGCATGCTCTGATCTTGTCGAGTGACATAGCCCACGTCGGCGATATAACCAAGATGGATGATGGAGGCAGCTAAGCCACGGGCCCGTCTATTGGCAGCAAGGCCGGCCATGTACAAATTGGCGGCGTGGTAATTAGCTTGGCCGGGATTTCCGATGAGCATTGCACAGGACGACAAGAGAATGAAGAAGTCCAGGTCCTGGTCTCCTAAGACCTCATCAAGGATCTGAGACCCGCGGAATTTGGGCTCGAGGGCCGCATTCATTCCTTGCGCATCCATGTCCAGGAACAGTTTGTCATTGAGGACCATGGCGCCGTTACAAACTCCTGCAAGCGGAGGCATTGTGCTGTTAATTCGGGAGATGACAGACCCAACTGCAGCTCTGCTGGCGATGTCCATTGGCCACACCTGGACGTCTGCCCCAAGTGAGCGCGCCTCGATGAGCCAGTCTTCGTCCACGCTAGGATTTCTGCTGGTGAGAACAATGGATCGAGCTCCGTTCTGGACTGCCCACTGGCAGAGAGATAGTCCCATAGCGCCCGTCATTCCAATCATGAGGTAGGTCCGATCGGGCCTGAGCAGGTGGCGTGGCTGTATAGGTTGTACGGAGAGGGCAACAGGAGCTGTTGCCTCCCAGTCCACCAGCCCGAGACTTTTCTCATTGCTCTTGCTGATGTCCGCGATCCCTTGCACATCGGGATTCAAGCCTTGCAGTTCTGAGATGTCATTCTGGCGAATGAATTCTTGAACCAGGCTACTTGCTTTCGCGAGCAATGGAGCCGTTTCGAGTTGATCAATGGCATTCTTGATTAAGGAGCTATCAAGACCAAATACTCGGCAGGTAGCTGGAATGCACTGGGCCAGAACTTCATTGCGTTGAGACTCCTCGGAACAGTCCAGGAGCACAGCAAGGTCAACAGGTAGATCGCGTCTTACTATACGAGCGGACGATCGTGGGTGGATGGCGATCCAGTCTTGAGGCACGACAGCATTCGTCGCGGAGAAATGCAAGCGACCTTCGATTGTTTGTGAAATTGCTCGAGCCAGAAGATCGTCTGCATTGTGAACCATCGCGGTCTGATGACTTTGGACGACGCTTGCGAGTGCAAGCGCTATCAGGAACTTTTTCACCAGCACCAGGATTGCCGTGGTCGTAATGGTCTGATCGTCCTCAACGAAGTGAAGCTGACTTCTTGAAACCTGGAGGTGTGAACGGTTCAGCAAGGACAGGCACAGGACGGACTCGCCAGAGGACTCGATAGTTCCTGCACACAAGTAGTAGTTGGGTGCAGCGGATTCGTTGATACGCATCGAGTACTTGACTCGCACTTTGACAAGGTCATTCTCGGAATCAAATCCGGGTTCTTGCACCTCAACCAAAGTCAGTCCGCTTGTGGACGGTTTGATTTCAACAACTTGGTCAGCCAATATTGCGGGTCTTTTGAGCTCTCTCCTGGACGCATTGTAACGATCGTCCAAAGACTTGATGGGCAAGATGCGAGGGACCAGGAGTTGTCCATCCACAGACACGATCTCCGGCTCGTGAGTCCATAGGAATGCGTTATCGTTCTGTGCTGACGGGTTTGATGTCAGAGTCAGGCGTATGAATGACTCTAGAACTGTTCGTGCTGTCGTGGCGGGGCTCTCTTTTGATTCCAGATCCAATACTTGCAGCGTGAGATGAGGCAGCTCTTGAGAAAGGGTACGAGCAATGCCCATGAACATTGCAGACTCGGGGCTAGCAGAGCGATGGTTCTTCACAACCCAAAGTACTCGACCAGCGTTCGCCATAACAAGTTGCAAATTCTTCCAGCGATGTTCGTCCATTGTCTTGGAGAACAACGGGCTGTCTAATTCTTGCAAACAAATCACGCCCATGCCAGGTGCCAGGTGAGAGTCTTCAATTGCGTCAATCGAACTCACAACTCTTGTCCGAGCTCTCCAACTTGGAGGCAAGAGCTTCTGGATCTCCGTCCGGGCTTTGGCGATTGGCAAAGTCGCGCCACCGATTACCAGCAACCGACTGTCCGCATCGAGCTGTTTGAGAGCAGTCAAGGGTTCTCGAATCTGCTCGAAGGTGTGATCCAACGCGCGGCTGACAAGTAATGAATTGCAATGTCTCCCACTGTCTTCCAGATCCTCGAACGTCAAGTCCAAGCCTGAAAATCCAGTGTCCAGGAGCAATTGATCCCACTCCAATGCTGAGATACAGGGATGGAAGCGCCGTCCTTCGTCATCACCAAGCCACCAACCCGGAAGACCACCCATAATGAAAGGATGCCGCAAAACATCGGTGTTGGTGATCTCACCAAGAATGAGGTAACCGCCAGGCTTGAGCAGCGATCGTACGTGGTTCATAGTGTTTTTCAGATCGCGGGTGGCGTGGAGCACGTTGACGGCGATGATCACATCGTATCCAGCTTCTGTGAAACCCTGGTCGATAACGGGCTTCTCAATATCGAGCGCTTTGAATTTTATAGGCTTGTCAGACGCGTTCAGCCGCTCATTCGCTTTTTCAAAAAATCCGGTAGAGATGTCGGTGAATGTGTACGAGTCGTAGGCGCTGCCGATTGCTTCCAAGATGCCTTGCGTGGTGCCTCCTGTACCAGCTCCGACTTCGAGGATCTTCGCACGAGGGAACTTGAACGTGATCTTCTGCAACAAACGCTCAATCTCTCGATTGATCGTGACGAAGCCACACCCTTCGACGTAGTACCGGCCCAGCATGTTGTTCTCAAGCATGACCTCCAAGAGCGGCGTCTCACCTTTCACGACCTGAGGCAAGGTATTTCCAATTGCAACCACCAACTCCAAGTCAATTTGACCGGGGTATTTTTGAAGTAGCGACTGGACAACCTCAAGATCATCTTCGAGCCATGCCTTGTCAATCAAAGCGTGCTGTCCCTCTCGTACAAGGTCCAGAACACGCTCGAAAGATTTGATCATGCGTTGATGATGCGATTGACAGTGTTTGCGAGTCTCAGCATCGAGTTGGTCTAGGCAGTTCCTCAGATAGAAGAAGCATACGCGGTCAATGGTGGTGGCAATCGCACTCTGTTCACGGTCGTGATCGTCGTCTCTTTCCGGCTCTGACAGATCGAGCGACATGTCCGGTCCCCAGGTCGTTTGAGAGAAGATTTGGACATCTTCGGACTCCTGGAGTTCGCTGGCAATCTTCAGCGCGAGGCCCTCTACCTCCAGGAATGGTTTGTCTGCGCGATTGTACACGTGCATGTCTCCCTCAAAGGAGCGATAATCGCTGTGTGTGACAAACGACTCCGTGCTGATCTCTATCGATCCAGTCGTGTTCGTGACAGGCACACATGGGTTCACAGTGACCCGCGCGATTTTCACCGGTAGGAAAGCCGAATGCATCAGCGATTTGGCCGGATACGACTTGGCCAGGAATACAGATTGGAACACAACGTCCAAAATGGCAGGATGGACGAGGTACGCTTGATCGAGGTTGGACGTATCCCAGACGGCCTGGGTAACGGCATGATTAGATCGGCGATCGATACTGCTCATGCCTCTGAAAATGTCCTGATAATTGAGGCCAATCGACTTGAACGTGTCATAAGCATCGGCTACCGATACATTCAAGAGATTTGCTGGCGAGGAACGTCGGGGGGGCAAAGATTCCTCCTTGCCATCGCCCAGGTAAACCACAATGCGGCCACTGCAAGCCCGCACTGCTGCTGTGCCAGAGCTGGGCCAATAGCAGAAATCGAATTCGGCCTCGATGACGTTCCGGTCCTGCGAAGGTTGCACGCGAGCGATGTACATAGTTTCGACCGAGTCGGGGTGCTTAGGCACAGCGACTGGGTGGCGGACCTCGACGTCTCGTGCCTCGAGCAGAGAGATCGGGCGCCCTGCTGCAAGCTGCCTACCGGCTTCAAGTGCGATCGAAACGTAGCCTGCACCAGGCATGAGCACTTCGCCCAGGATCTCGTGGCCAGCGAGCCATGTATTTTCGTCGAGAGTCAAGATGTTTCTCCATCGTAGCTCGTGCGCATCATCGTCCGGCATACGGCGACCAAGGAGTCCCCAAGGGCTGTCCTGACCAAGTCGATATCTCTGCGATGGACGAGATTCTCTCCAGAATGTCTGAGTATGATCCCAGGGATAACAAGGGAGGTCCGTTATCACCTCAGGCTGTCCGATTTCCAAGCTGCCGAGGCATGCATGACGAAAGCCGGCGAAATCTACTGATTTCGACCCCATTGTCGACCAATAGAGACCAAGAGCAGAGGAGATTGCATCCAAATCGTCTTGCCCACGTTTCAAAACACCAGTGTAGTGGGGAGCAGAACCGAAGACTGCCTTCAAGGTATCCTCGCTAGGACTCTTGAGCGCAGGATGAGGGCCAACCTCAACAGCCATATCGAACGGGCCTCCATTGGTGATAGCCGATTCAAGAGCCTGAGAAAACAGAACCGTTTGCTCCATGTTCTCGACCCAGTAGTCTCCCTTCAAGGGGGACAGATCTCCTTCCAGGATCTCGGTATCACCACGTACACTGGAGCTCCAGACACAATCCTCAATCGGACCACTGACAGCGATGTCGCAAGCAAGCAATGACCGAAGATAAGCGTCACCGCATTTCTTCATATGATGCGAGTGATAGGCAGTGTCAACACGTAACGGGCGAGCAAACACGTCTCGAGCTTCGAGTTCCTTCTTCGCAGTTGAGATTGCGTCCAAGTCACCCGAGATAGTGACACTAGTGGGAGAGTTGCTTGCAGCGACCGAAATTCTTCCGCGGAAACCAGGTTGATTACAGAACTGCAAGGCTTCGTCGTAAGAGAGGCCGGTGGCAAGCATTCCTCCGGGCTGGCCGTCATCGCCCTTGGCCAAATGAGCATGGAGACCTCGATAGTAAGCAATCTGCATAGCGCCGGTGAGGGTCAACATGCCAGCAGCATAGACTGCAGCTATCTCTCCAGATGAATGGCCGACGACAGCGTGGAATTTCAAGCCGGCTGCTCTCAACACATCCACCAAAGCAATCTGCACAGCAGTACACAGGGGCTGGCTTACAGCCGCCTCTGAAAGGCGGGAAGAAGCGCTGCCTGCTTCGAGTTCTTCACGTAGAGACCAGGAGGGGCGATCCGGAAGCGCGTTGAGCACGGCTTCGCACTGCTCTATGGATTGACGGAAAAGTGCCACGCGAGAGAAAAGTCCCATGCCCATAGTTGGCCATTGGGCCCCTTGACCAGTGAACACGCCGAGGACACCAGGGGACTCATTACGATCAATCAGTTGCGGCTGGAACCCGATTTGCTCTGGCTGGAGGCTTTGGTTTGTCTGAACGAATGCAGTCAAGCTGTCCACCAGAGATTGATAACTGCGGTTGCTGAAATAGCATCGGATTTTGTGCGTCGTACGTCTGGTCTGCAGCGTCCAGCAGATATCCGGCAGATTCGCCGACGGATTGGAGATCATGTACGATAGCAAATCGCGTACCTTATTCAGTAGAGCGGGGCCTGAATGGGCCGAGAGCACGAGCGGACCAAGGGCTTCGTCTGCATGGTAACCGGTCTGCGCGACCTGAGGTTGATACTCCTCGATCAGAGCATGTGCATTGGTACCGCCAAAGCCGAAGCTATTGACACTTGCACGTTTCGGACCTCCAGAAACGGTATCAGGCCACGGCAATGATGCGGTGGGTATCTGCAGGGGGCCGTAAAAGGGCCTGACCGAATCACTCAGTTGATTGAACAGCAAATTCGGCGGGAGCGTCTGGTTCCGTATCGCGAGGACTGCCTTTAAGACACCAGCCAAGCCCGCACAGCCCTCGGTATGGCCGATGACGGTTTTGACGGAGCCCACGAAGAGGGGAGCGACCTCGTCAGAGGTCTCAGTGGGGAAAAAGGCGTCACGAATTGCTCGTGCTTCAATAGGGTCGCCCGCCTGCGTGCCTGTCCCATGGCATTCGAAGAATTGAGGGCGATCGACGAGGGGATCAAGACCAGCTTGTTTGTAGGTTTGGCGGATGAGGGCCGTCTGTGCTGCCGCAGTGGGCATGGTGATGCCGGAACTGTGACCGTCCGAGTTGACACCGGTTGCTCGTACGATGGCTTGGATGGGATCTCCATGCTGGAGCGCTTGACTGAGCGGTTTGAGGATTATGGCAGCGATGCCTTCACCACGAGCATATCCATTGGCGGCCTGGTCCCACATTCGGGAGCGAGACTCGGCAGAAAGCATCGAAAGCTTCGATTCAGTGATGAACATCGTTGGATCGAGTATCAGGTTCACGCCGCCAACGACGGCGCTGTCGCAGTCGCCCGAGCGCAAGGAGTGCATGGCCTGGTGGAGAGCGACCAACGAGCTGGAGCAAGCAGTATCGATTGTGACCGAGGGGCCGCGGAGGTCAAAGACGTACGAGACACGATTGGATAGGATGCTTCGCGCCGTTCCAGTTGCGTTATATTTCGACATGGTCTCCGTGTCTCGATTTTGGATGTCGGTATAATCAGCGTTCATGGCACCAACATGAACGGAGGTTTGTGAGCCATGGACATCTTCCAATGTCCAGCCTGCGGACTCCATGGCCTCGTACACAGCTTCGAGGAGTATTCGTTGCTGTGGATCCATGCTCTCTGCTTCGGGAGGGGATATGCTAAAGAATTTGGCATCGAAGGCTTTGACGTCCTCGTCGAGGAGGTAACTTCGATTGGCGACATCTGTGGAACCATGGGTTGTCCCCTGTGCATGATAAAATCGATTGAGGTTTAATCGCGAAGGAGGGAACTCTTGGAGAACGTCGTAAGGCGTCTTCAACAAGTTCCACAGCTTCGACGGGGTATTGCTGCCTCCAGGGAAGCGGCAGGCCATGCCCACAATGGCTATGGGATCAGTTTGGGATGACTTCATGGCGGGCTATTCTTCTCTTTGTCGATTGCTTTGGAGAATTTTGCGACAACGAGATCTTGCACCAGGTTCTGGGCACAGAAAAAAGAGGTGGTATGGGAAAAAACGAAAGTTGAAGGAATATTGAAGGCCAGAGGCAACGTGAACCCACCAGGACTACTTACATTCAATTCATTGATTGCAAGGAACCATTATAAAATAAAGACTTAAAGAGGGTTCTTCACCTCCAGGCCTGGTTTTCGGGGCTGAACAATTACGTCCGGTCATGATTGTGGTTTGAGTCGGTATATCCGGGGCCGGAGATATCTTGACCGATTCCTTCAGGTCCGACACCTTTTGCCCTAATCCCATCCATCACAGCCGCATTCCCTTGTCCGATCGATAAGTACATTCAAAGGGGCAGTATGTAAAAAAGGGTAGTATGTAAAAGCGTGATGTTGTCTAAGAGTTCTGTCGGACCAGCACAATCTATTCAACTTGTCTGAATCTTACCTCCTATACCTTATAGACTCATTTTCTCACGAATTTCCTGGTCATACTCATCATATACAAGGGGACGAGCAAAGACAATGGCCATCCACATGCCCATTGGCCTGCCCAAGTCGCAACGGGCCATCAAGGTCAGCGTAGATGGCGTGGCCACGACCAGCGAAGGTGACCTGCCTCAAGTTGGCGACGAAGAAGTGCTCGTCCGGGTGGTCTACGTGGCCCTCAACCCGGTTGACAGCAAATCGGTCGAAATGTCGCCCACACCTGGAGCGACGGTGGGCTGTGATTTCGCCGGAGAGGTCGTGCAGATGGGCAAGGCCGTCTCGACCGTCACCTTGGGAGCCCGGGTCTGCGGATGCGTCTTCGGCAACAACCCCATGAGGCCTGATAACGGCGCGTTTGCAGAGTACGTCGCGGTCCCTGCGCGGCTGGTGCTGATGGTTCCACCCACCATGCCGTACCAGAGCGCGGCCACGCTCGGTGTGGGTCTGGCGACGGTCGGACTGGCGATGTATCAGATGAGGCTGAAGTGCAGGCCTTCAGCCCCGGCGAAGGAAGGATTCCACGTGCTCGTGTCCGGAGGAGGGACGGCGACAGGCGCGTTGGCCACTCAAATCCTCACGCTGTAAGCACAGCCCCACGCAATGCCCAACATGAAACCTACCGGGAACCTATGGATCATGATGCTGACATCGATCGTCGTCGCAGATCTGGTTTGCAGCCCGTCGTGACCAGCTCGCCGGGCAGTTTCGACCGGCTGCGTCGTTTGGGGGCCGTGGCCACGTTCGACTATCAGTCTCCCACGTGCGGCAGCGACATCCGTGAATACACGGCCAATGAGCTAGGCTGTGCGCTGGATTGCCACGCGGACTCGGGGTCCATGACCATCTGCTACAATGCGATCGGCTCGGATGGGGGCCGATACGTAGCATTGAACCCGTTTCCTCTTCGCGTGCATCGCCGACGGAGCGTGCAGCCAGGATGGGTGTTCATGTTCACCCAATTCGATCAACCCATCCCCTGGAAGCGACCTTACTACCGCGATGAACGACCGCGGGACTACCGGTTTGCCACGGGCTGGTACGAAGAAATGCAAGCACTATTGGACGCTGGCACGCTCGTGCCCGGCCCCTACGTCGAACAGACCGGGGGACTGGACGCCGTTGTCCGCGGGCTGGAAGCAATGGGCAGGGGGGAAATTCGGGGGCGAAAGTGGGTTTATGCCATTGGGAAAGAATAGCATCTACATACATTTACATACATCTACATACATACATACATACATACATACAGTAAACTGGATGTGGCCCGAAATGAGCGCAACAAAATAATGGGAAAGACGTATCATATCATGTTCATAAACTCTTTTTGCATGCGCTCAAGTATCTAGGATTGGTGACGGATCTTGCCCTGTAGTCGGCAAGCTCAGTATATGGTCATAGTCGTCACCAGCGTCTGTCCCATCAGGCAGCACCCATTCTGGTAGGAGGCCTGAATCCCACGCAGTATTGAGCAGGTCAAAGCACCCAGTAGTCGACTCCAGCATCGGATCGAGTACCTGATGATCCAGCATGCGCGTTTTCAAGGTATTGACGTTCTCCGACAAACACCTGTGGAAGGCGTCCATAATGGCATCGTCGGCGGGTTGTCCTGCTTGCGCTGCGTCGATTTGCGCTGTGAGCCCGGCAAACAGCATCGACGCCTGAATGTCGGGCTGGCCTTGCGATATGCGCCGTGAGATCAGTTCTATATTTTCATCCAAGATCTTGCGGAGTGGTTGTCGGTTCATAGCACTGGATATGGGTGTGAGAGCCGACATCTCGTTTTCTAGCATGTCCAAAAGCTCTGCCGAGACAACGAGAATGGCCAAATTCAAGGAGCTGGACATGACTCCCGAGCCGATAATCATGGCACGCACATAATCATCTTCGTCCGGACCCGTTGGATGATCCAGTAAGGACAGCGCCACTTCCAAGCTGACCTTGCGCGAGAAGTATAGCGTTGGATCCGTACTGGCCTGGAGTGCAAATGGAACGTGTAACGCCAGCAGGTAGCGATACATAAACATGTTTAACAGCCGCACCGGGAACTTCTGTGATTGTGCCTTGTTGTTGCCAACGTTGAGCCGTGCCTGCGTTGATCGACAGTGGGCGCTTAATTGCGAGCTCAGCTGTAGAAGTCGTTGGTAAGGTATCTCACGCCGAGGGCAATTCACCATCCTTGCAATCTCGAGGCGCACCGGGAAGGACTCCATGAGAAATATCTGAATGGACGTGTGACTTAGGTCATCTAGCGGCTTGGACGTCGGCTCTGTCTCCGTATTTTGATCGAAACTTTCGTCCGGTACATTCAGAGGAAGCTCGAAGTCGACGCCATCCATCGGAATCAACGGCACTGCCCCGACCTCGATGCTGAACTGCAGCGAGATCTCAAGCACGGTGGACCATAGCCGTCGACGAAGCTCCTGCTCGTAGAAACTCATCGGTGGCAACATCTTCGGACTTATATGTAGGCCGATCCGCATCGCTGCCCGCATCAGACTCTCCACCGACAAGCCGACCACATCAGCACCCGAGTGGTAAGGACTGACAAGCCGGGCAATCATGAGAAGGCAAAAGTTCTGCACGCCAGTGAGTCCGGTCCAGCGGTCCCCACCATTGGACAACAATCTGGACTCTGCAGCATGGATCCAGACCGACTCGTTACAGCTGTCTCTCAGCTTTGGCGAGAATAACGCTCCAATCGATATCACTAGCAGTAATTGAAGCTGGAAGTCCTCCGAGGAGGCCAGTGGTCTATCCCAGAAACCCTGGCATTCGTGAAGAAACAATGGAACGTGTAACACGCGTAACACTGACTCGAAGGTCCGCAAATATGCTTGAATAAGTTGATCGGTGATGGCTTGAGGAGGAATCAGATCTTTCAAATTGGTGACCAGCAGTTGTGGTATCGAATTTTGTGATCTTGTTTCTGCCAGTTCCCTGCATTGCCTGTAAAGATTTCCTCCGGTCTCGTTCTCGACAGCACGTTGTAATGTATGAACTTTACGAAACTGTTCCGCACCATGGGTCAGCAATGTATGCATTGACTCTTGAGAACGGCTCTCACTTACGTGAACAGCGCTGTTTATCCAGTGGCTTGGTCCAAAGAAGCGAGAATCCAAAAAGATGCCGCGGATCGGAAGGATTCCGTCGTCACTTGATGAGCTGCCATTTGAGCAACTACCCTTATGCGTCATGTCGGTAGGTGTTGATGCTACTGAGTCGGGTCTGGGGGGTTCAAAGCCGGCCCGAAAGACTGGGCTCACGCTGTCGGATGACGGTACATCTTCGCAGTAGGTATGCGAGTCCTCCTTCTCTCGCCTTGAGAATTGGTGGACATTTTCAGAATTGGTCCGGTTGCGCTTCAAATGACGTTGCACAGAGCCGTCGTCGTCGTCGATCTGTATGTAGACGCAGTACTCGGACTTGGAGCGGACGCATTGGTTGCAGGGCACTTCGCGGTTGCACCTATCTTTTTAGTTAGCATTGACACTTCGACTGTCTGGTATGCTGGGAGACCTGGGATGAGCAACCTGATCTTTTTTCGGCGACACGGCTCACAGGCCAAGGTTGGTCGTCGGCGACGGCTGGACGTGACGGAGGGTTCGTTTGCAATAGGCATCACTGAGGCGAAATTGTTGTGATGTAGACATCGTGCCTCACGGCTTGCGCCCACGGTCAAGAGATATATCATATATGTTTCATAACGCATCCTTCAACATCGTTACATCAAGATCGTGAGCCTCACAGCCTCCGGGCGAGGAACCACCAGAAGCTCACGTCATACAACATTAGCGCCGCCCCACAGGCTTTCACCATCCTTTTAGCCCCTTGGGGTTAGTATTGCCGAATCCTACGACTCGTAGGAAGCTTTGGCGAGGCCATGGCGTTTGTTAATGGGGACATGCTTGTACTGCGTACTTCCTCATTGCAACGTTTGCTCGTTTACGAGCCAACGAATGGCATATGGAAGCGCGGAGTGGATCTGCGACACGAGTTCTTGTTAACAAAAAAAGCAAGATCCCACGGCCCCCAAACGGCCTGACGACTATGGAATCCTTCTCGCATCCAGGGTCGCAGCACGGCTGGTGTATGCCGCTAAATAGGTAGGGCTTACACCGGACAAGGCTTTTCTGTGATTTGGCTTAGCCGGGATATAGTACTCTTATAGCCAACAAACTCCTCTATATTAGAGTATTTCAGGGATTATTTAGGGTTGTCAGGGGTCCTTAGGGCCTTTAGAGACCAGGGATCATATGTATATTTCTTTTTTAGAGTCGATCGAGATCTTTTAAGTTAACGTGTTTCAGCTTATCCAGCGTAAGAAAGTTAAGGGTTTGTCTCATATAAAATCACATGGTTAAACTGAGCCGGTATCAGAGCGCTTATCGTAGTATTTTTACACCGGCCGAGGTCAAAGTGTAGAAAATCCTTCCACCAGTACACTAAATCCTTATATAGGCTAAGCCTCTGAGGTGTATACTATTACCAGGCAAATATACCCTCTCATTATTCCACTTCCGTCGGTGCGGAATACGATAATACTCCATATGATTCGACCGCTGCATAATGAGCATGTAATCATTGGTCTATCTGAAACTCGTCGTCCACTTAGTCACTTGAATAATTTTCCGCCCAGGTAACCAAGACCTCTTTTCACTCACAAGACCTTGTTAGTGCCTCCACAACCCGGGAGATCCTGGGTTTTCCGGCCGCCACGGAGGGATTTCCAACCCCACAGAGAGATTTACGCCGTAGCCACTAGTTTATTGGCTAAGATGGACTAGTCTAGACATTCTAAATTCTTAGAGTAATTGTCACAAGCCTCCGGGGGCGGAAAATAGATTTAGTTAGATTAATCTATACTAAAACATTCTAACTCCGAAGTTAGAAATGTTACTGATAATCGTTCAATTCTAACTAGTTAACTGTACGGAGTAGATAAGTAACTAAACGGCCGGCTCTTACTAGTCAGTACTTGGTTGACGTGCTCATATCACAACTCTCAAGTTTGTACACACGGTTTTGGGTACGGATGCATGGCTCTTTGGTGGAGCTCCAAGCTACTGCACATCCCTCGGTTCCCTCCTATACAAGGCTCACGAAACATATGTCTCCTCCACCTCCCCTACTGCTCGTTGAAGATTCCTGGAGGACATAGACAATAACGCTGGATAGAGATGACAGTCGCCTCATTGGAAAGTTAAACCCAGTAGATACGAGACGGTCTTGTTTGGAGCTTGTCGAGGAGCAGGCCGTATCTGTGATAGGATGGGAGGTCAAAACGACCCCGGCATGGTGTTACCTGGGCCGTATGAGTGATCATGGCCCCGGTCGAAGGAATTCGGATCTCGTGTAGATGCCAGACAGGTAAGCAGGTCTTTGGGTTTGTGCTGGGACCAGGAGTATTGTCGGGGTACTCTTCTCCTCCGTAGTCCGTACATTGCGCAAACATGGGGGACATTGCAACACAAAACGGCCAGCTTGGCGAAGCGCCCTGGTGGGTCGGGCTCATTTCAGGACCTGTCGAACGGAAGGACTCCGAGGGAGTAGTCAAATATCAGTCAGGATGGAGTGATAAACTCACAGGATCTGGAAGGAATCTTGGACCGACAATCCCGGGACTCAGATGCCGTGTCTCTGGAAACATCCAAAGTGGTAGTAGGGGTGAGATAAGACGGCTGCATTTGCAGAATGAAGAAACACCACGTTTAGAGTGGGTCTTACATACCCTATGGTAATACTAAAATAGTATATAAGCTATGTTAATAGCCCCTCCACCGCCCCTCCTAACTCAGCTACTGTAACGTGGACGCGGACGAATTCCATATTCACATTATAACTGGTGATATCGTCACTGTAAGCACTATTAATTAAGTAACTACTTGAGGAAGAATACTCTGTATTGGTCATCCTGCGTTCATACGAGCGCCCTTATTTAGAGTAAAGCTAGTTCCCAGAAGCCTCAGCTGCACAGTATAGCAAGTTGGAAGTTAGAAGGGGGACATGTTTCATATTTTTGCCTTTGTGGCTTCGTTCTAAGCATGTAGCAGTCCAAATTCAGCACATTTTGCGAATCCCTCAATCATAATATCATAGGAAGTAAGCTCCTGGTCCTCATCCCATACCGCGCATGCCTCGCAAATAATGCGAGTGAGTCATGTCTAGCCAGGCAGCCTCTATGGCCTTGTATGACAACGTGCCCGGTGGGGAAGCACGCTGTAGGAGTCCCGGTCGATCTCGCAGTCGTTCGTCATACAGTCCACATCGAGCACTCGCGTGGTTTACAGGTACACCACATTGACATCTCCCGTTTCCAACAACACTAGGGAAGACCATTTTGGCCAATTCCCCCGTACGAAGACGAACCCTCGGGGGTATTCAACCGCTCTCATCAATAATCAACCATCCTGGCACAAAAGAGTAAAGAGTACCATTATACTCAGGATAGGCCAAAGAATCCAGAGAAGTGGAAATCACTATTGACCCTGTATTCCCTACATAGAGTCTAATATATTCATCAGGAGGTGAGATTGAAATAGTCATTAGAGTACTCTCTTCTTCCTCTCTCTTCTATGAGAAGAATGGGCTAAAATAATAGGTTTTGAACGATACCAAACAGTCCCAATTTGCCTAATAGAATCTTGAGTAAAACGAAGCCCGCCCCAACGTCTTGTATCCATATTCCATTGCTGCCGTCACCACCACCCGAGCCGTCTGTTGACTACTGAACATAGGAAAGGGCTGATTGTTGAGGCTGACTGGCATCATGGCTTATGACTGCAAAATGCTAATTGTATGGCGTCCGTGGAACGTTCGGCGGTTGCTGCCTGGGTTCTTGCTGCCGCTCATGTCCGCACGATGCACATTGTTGAGGATTTTGACGTGGCTCATTCGAGTCTCTGATAGAGTGTCAGTTGATAATTCTCGGCTTGGCCATAGTGTCGTGGGGGTACCGACTTACCGAAGAAGCTTCTTCGCGACGAAGTAGCTAACAGTGCCGAGCACACCGATCTTGAGAAGTGCCATCCCTCCTCTTCTGGGTCCGTATGCTCGCAACGGAAAGTTGGCTCGAGCAAAGGCTTGTCTGGCTTGATATCGACTTAATCGGCGAGTAGGATAGTCCATGATTTGTTTTTGTTTGAAGGATTCCTTAAAACCTCGCAGGTGGATGACAGGAGGACGAATGTTTATAGGTAAAAGTAAAACTGTAGCCGAGTCCGGAACTCCGAGGCCGATCGGGGTCGGCTTTTCCATGTGAATAGCTCGGCCGCAGACTCGGCCTCGGGCTCGGTCTCGGGTGTGCAGCAGCGCCTTTGCGGACATCACCAACGAACAGCATCGGACGTCCGATCTTTTACTCGACGTCGGCGATTGCTAGCGACAGCATGTATGTCCGACCTCCTTTCATATGCAAAACTCGGCCTCGTGCCGGAGGTATATAGCACTGGCCATATTCTTTAGAATCAAGCTCGTTATCCCAAATTTGCAATCGACGTCACAAGCACAACTTATCTTTTGTGCGCCCTATCAGGCACCCCACAGCAATTATGCACGACGACGACCGCACTGCTGAGCTCGAGAAGGGCAGTCCAACCTCTTCAAGTCCATCGATTCCAGTGGAGCCCAAGCCTCAAGCATCTGGCCCACCACCAGCACCTGAAGGAGGCACAAAAGCCTTCCTATCGCTACTCGGAGGCTCCTTGGGTCTCTTCATCTCATTTGGATGGGTCAATTGCATTGCTCTATTCCAAGCTGCATATCAGACCAACCAGTTGAAGAATTATAGCAGCTCGGAGGTGTCCTGGATCACTTCGTCCGAATGTGAGAGCCTTCTTCCCCAATCGGCCGTGAAACCACAAGCTCATTTCAATCTAGTTTTCTTCATGCTGTTCATGTCACCGTTGTCTGGATATCTATTCGACAACTATGGACCACGATTGCCGATCGGTATCGGTGGATTGATGCATGTGTTTGGTCTCATGATGACCAGCTTGTCAAGCAAATACTACCAGTTCTACTTGGCACAGTCGGTTTGCTCAGGAATCGGCACGTCGTTCATTTTCACTCCGGCAATGACTGCGGTTTGTGTGATCACTCTTGGAATTTATCACGCATTTTTTTTCTGACAAGCTTCACAGCCTATGACTTTCTTCAAAAAGCGCCGCGCTTTGGCAGGAGGGTTGACCGTTGCAGGCTCGAGTCTGGGTGGTGTGATCTTTCCCCTCATGGTCAACAACATCCTTTCCAAGGTCGGCTTTGCATGGACGATGCGAATCTGCGCTTTCATGATCCTTGGGCTCTGGGCTATTACTATGCTCACCATCTCCTCCAACCTGCCTCACACTCGCAAGGAGTTCAAGCTTGCGAACTACCTTGGGCCTTTCACAGAATTCAACTTCTTGATCTTCTTGACGTTCTGCTTTTTTCTTTACTGTGAGCCGCCCATCATTATATTATGTTTGCATCGCAACACGTCTAACCCGGGTTTAGGGGGATTATTTGTCCCGTTCGACTACCTTGTCCTGTCCGCTGTGCATAACGGCATGTCAATGACTATGGCCTTCAATCTGATCCCCATCATGAACGGAGCGAGCTTTTTCGGACGTACGATTCCCAACGGCCTTGCCGACAAGTACGGCCGGTTCAATGTACTTATCATCATGCTTCTTTTCACCGGTATCATCACTCTGGCCCTGTGGTTGCCTGGACGCAGCAACGCGGCCAACATTGTCTACGCCGCCTTGTTTGGTATCGGATCTGGCACCACCATTGGCCTGACACCGCCCCTGGTGATGACTCTCTACCCACCCCAGGAGATCGGGTATCGAATCGGGTTGGCCCTTGCTGTCGCAGGCATTGGTACCCTTACGAGC
This sequence comes from Aspergillus persii, assembly GCA_002215965.1. NCBI lineage: Eukaryota > Fungi > Ascomycota > Eurotiomycetes > Eurotiales > Aspergillaceae > Aspergillus > Aspergillus persii. The sequence goes on along the minus strand of NGZO01000002.1, from coordinate 3,721,973 downwards.
CCTCCGATTGCTGGTGCAATTGCAGACACAGATGGAGGCTCTTTCCGCTTTGGAGCCTTGTTCAGTGGCGTGAACTTCATGGTTGCGACGGTCTTTTTGGTGTGGCTGAGGGTTCGAGTTTCTGGTTGGAATCCCCTCACCAAAGCTTGATGCTTAGGCAAGGGCGCTGAGCGCAGCAGCTTGCTGTAATTACAATATCTGATGAAGAAGACGAGACTGGTGTAATGGTAGAGAAATATAATTCGGTACATGCGTAATATAAATACGATTTTACGACGGTATAGCAAAACTCTTTCTGTATAAATATAGAGATCTTAATCTTATATTTTGATTCATCTCCGTAGACCAACCGATAACATATATATATTTAAAAAATTCGGAGATAGATTTTATGATTTTGAAGATGATTAATTTTTTAATATATGCTTGTTTAAATAATTTATAGATTATATCTATCAAACAGCGCGGAGAAGCGTGCGCAACATGAGGAGAAACAAAATACAACGAAGCAAGAGTTGGAGTCGAATCTGTTCGGCTTCAAATCTAGACGCCGGGAGTGCGTGCCTGAGGCGGCCATGGTGTCTGCTGAGTCAGCGGGCAGCAGCCCTACGAAGAGATGGCGACGACAAGACAAGACAAAGTCCAGGAAGATATGGACGATGTCGACCGGCAGGGAAGCACCTTGCATTACTAATGGCATCTGCAAGCTGAAATCCTCCGTTCCGTCTCCCCGCATTTGGCAACTCGTTTGACGTCAGCTGCTACCGTCGGGCTTCTTTGACTGGTGCCATGGATTCTGGCTGGACCGGACTGAATGATCGGGACACCCATGGTCGATGTTCCAATCCAGGTGAAAGACCGGCCATCATTGGATAGCCGCCTCGCTGCATTTGCCCCCCTCCAGGCGCATCAATGAGAGTTTGCGAGGATGATGCATCGATTGCCTCCATTGTTTCACGGCGACCCCTCCCCTCACGGCTAGGCCTGGAACCTATAAATGTAACGGGCGCCTGAGGGAATCAGTGGCATCGATCCTCGTGTCAGATCTTATAGCCTTCGGAAGTTGACTTTGCTTGAAACCCAGTAAGTGACATCCCAGTGTCCCTTACGGCATTCAACCCAGTACGATGACGTTTGGACACTCCAACGGGCATTTCGTCGTCGTCGTCATCCTCGGCCGAGCCAAATCGCCCGCCTTCATCGTTGACCTTCATCTTCCACATGAATGTGTTGGTCTCTTCATCCCAAGAACCACTGCTGATAGCTTCAGAAAGACTTGTCACCGCACTAGTTACCTCAGTACCTGTATACCATCCATTATGAGTAATCAGCAACCCGAGTCTCAGTCTCCTCAGTCTCCTCGCCACTGGCATGGTGCCTTTGGCAATCGTCATGAGCATCATAATGTCTGGGTAAGAGGCGGTCCTGCGCAGGCCTACCAGGGCCGGCGACCTTCTATGACCGAGGCTGTGAACTCCATGGCTGACAGGCGTGTATGTCTGCGTAGTCTCTCCATCTCTGTCAATTATCCGCCAGGTAAAGGCTAACCACGAGGCCTCGATGCCATTCAGGACTCCACATCTTCCTCAACCTCGACTTCGGCGAACACCAATAATAGTCCGCCCGTGGCACCGGAGAGGAGAAGGTCTAGCGGTCATGGACCGTCGACTCTTTTCGAGAGCTTGACGAGTCAGAAACGGAACTCGAACGATGCAGCCCGTCGGGCAAGCTACCAGGAGCAGGCTCAACCAGGAGGATTTTTCTCGAAATGGTGGGACGGATATACGCGTGGCAATTAATTTGGCTTTGTAGTGTGAAGAAACGTATCCTTATAGGAAAGTACCAGATCTGTTGGGCATGGTCCTGTCGGTCGTCTGAGATGGTCGAGGATTAACGCCTCGTTGCCTTCATTTGTTTTTTCCAAGAGGCACTGCATGGAGTAATCGAGTGAAATTGATCATGTTGAATAAACTCAAAGCATTTGCAGAGAAACCTGACGGTCGCATCATTTCTCCGTAGGCCGAGACGTGCTGGCAAGCATGGAAGAATTTCCAACCTCCTTCGAAGGCGGCAAAAGGAAAGCAAGCCCCGTGACTGAAGCCTCAGGCCGACTTGGAATTAAGCAAGCCTGGATTAGTAACTGGTATCAGGGCCCGTCTATGAGAGCATTTGGGCATGAGCAATCTACCACAACCTACAACTACGAAGCCCATAGGTGACTTGTCCGACAGACACCTGGCTCATTTGCCTAAGACAAAGGAAAACATGACGAACAAACCACCAGGCGCCGAATCAACATCCGTACCATCCTGGTGGTCTGGGCTTATGTCCACTCCCTGGCGACATGTTGAGTGTGAACAACACCCCCAGAGAGAACGGACGCAGTCGAACATCTGGGTTCCAGAAGACGAACAGCAACGGCCAGAAAACATCCCATGCAACACCAGTCAAGGTAGATTGAATGAGGAGCATCATGTAAAACTTTTCATCAATGGTTAAGCGGAAATCATCACCCTTTGTGAAGCCTTCATTGTGAAAAGTGGATGCATTGTGGAAATTTGAAAATTTGATATCTCTAACACGCCTATTCCTCATGTCGTGGTAGAAAAGAGCATTTTCGATGCAGAACGCCGGTCTGCCGTTTTTTAATCGATTCCTCGTAATCACAAGCCGAAGGCTTTCCCCCGTTTGATAGCCCCCTTCAATGAAAAAATGCATTTACCGGACGATACCGTCGAAGCGGTTCTTGAACCACTTGATGGTCTCGTTCTGGTTGATGCGGTGCTGGGTACCAATGCGGGCCTTGCAGCGGCGACGCTTGGCAACACGCTCACCAGGGCGAGTCCTGAAAGAAACCCATGTCAGTCTTCCCACATTCCCACAAGATTTTGCGACCGATTCGAGGGGTGCACTCACATGCAGCAGTAGAAGTCCATGCCGTAGATACCAATGCCGGGGTCGTACTTGATACCAAGATCGATGTGCTCGCTGATACCGAAGCCGAAGTTGCCGGTCTCGGAGAAGTTGCGCTTGCGGAGCTCGTACTCCTTGACCTTGAGGCCACGCTCGAGGATCTCCTCAGCCTTGGGGCCACGGACGGTGACGTGGACAGCAATCTTTTCGTTACGACGGATACCGAAGGTACGGACGGTGTAACGGGCCTTGCCTATATAGATCGAAAATTTCCCCCATTAGCCATACTACTCCATCACGAAAATTCCGCCATCACTGTCGGAGAAAAAAAAGTAGTCGATTCGGGTGTCCTTACTGTAGACCGGAGTCTGACCGCTCAGCTGCTCAAGCACCTTAGCAGCACGGGTGAGTCTATCACCAGACTCTCCGACACTGATGTTCAGCACGAGCTTCTGGATGCGCAGCTCGCGCATGGGGTTTGCGCTCTTGTCCTTTCCGTCCGACTGCATGGCGATGGCAACGTTAGAATTAATAATTTCGCAGTGATTTCAAGACTATGGCGAAATAGTTTGCAAAAGAGTAGGGCGGCAACATACCATGGCGACTACTTTTGGCGTGAACTGGTCGACTCGATGGAAGGAAGATTCGAGAGATCGAAAAGTAGAAAAGGGTGTAAAAGAGAATGTGCGGGTGGGGAAGGGAAGCGAGTACGGCGGACCATTAAGAGAAAGGCGAAAAAATTAAAATTCCTGTTTTGGTCCCGTTTGCCGCCTTTATTACCGCCTTCCTCCGTGCTGCCTAGTACTATCCGTAGTGTTCCATCTACCCACCGGCGAACTAGGGATAACTGCAAATGGCCTGACTGTGTGAGTCAGCGCTCCGTCCGTGATTTGAGATGGGACTAAGTAAGTGAAAATTGTCTTTTTATACAGATTGCATCGGGGAACCTAGTCGTACGGGAGCAAGATTACCTAGGATCAGTAGACAAGTGAAATCAAGTAATTGCCGACAGTATTACTAGTGGAAACATGAAATTTTAATTCTTGCGGTTCTGTCCTACTGGTCTGCCGTAGCAAGAGCCCTTAGCGTCTTGGCGCCGTCGGCTGGCGCTAATCCGCAGAGCCGCGTCTGGATCACGTTTGCCGCAGCTTCAGCGCAGCCCGCGACTTCTCGAAGGAGCTCCTGCTTGCCCGCTCTCCAGCTTTCCCCACGGGCGCATCGTGCAGATTCAGTAGAAGCTTCTCTTCTACCTCATCTCACGTCTATTCTTTGGTATTCTCTCTGGTAGTCGCATTCGTGCGCTCCTTCTCTGCCACCATGGCGGCCAACAAGCAAGGCAAGATGGTACGTCGTGTTCTCCGACTTCAATGGAGTCCTGTCTCGGTCCTTTTGATATGATGCGCTAACTAGACCTTTCCTCTAGCAAAACCTCGTAAGTTACCGACGCGCGTTGTCTTCTTTCATCCCCCAAAGTCTAACGCCTCGCAGATCAACTATCGGATGAGGGTTACTCTCAACGATGGCCGACAGATGACGGGACAGATGCTCGCATTCGATAAGGTAACTTACATCCAGCCATCCAAATGGGCTTTCCTTCCTTTTCTATTCTTATCGACTGGACAATATAGCTAACACCCAGGCGCCCCTTAGCACATGAACCTCGTCCTTGCCGATACGGAAGAATTCCGTCGCGTGAAACGGAAATCCAAGCCCGCTGCTGCCCCCGCGACCACTCCTCTAGTGGAATCGGAAGAAAAGCGAACCCTTGGCCTCACCATTGTTCGCGGTACTCACGTCGTCTCCTGCTCCGTTGACGGACCCCCCCCCGCCGATCCCTCTGCGCGACTTGGAACAAGTGGTCCCGGCGCTGCCGCCGCCGCCGCTACTCTTGCTGCCGGCCCTGGAATTAGCAAACCCGCTGGACGTGGTCTGCCCGTCGGCCTTGGTGGTCCGGCTGCTGGCGTTGGAGGACCTCCTCCGCCCGGTGGCTTCCCCGGTTTCCCTCCGGGTGGCTTCCCAGGTGCGCCTCCTCCGGGCTTCGGTGGTCGTGGTGGCCCTCCAGGAGGACCTCGTAAGTTGATACCTTCCGAATTGTTGCCAGTTGCCTCGTGCAATTTCAGGAGTGCTAACATGTGGGACACAGCCGGCTTTGCTCCGCCTCCAGGATTCGCGCCTCAGGGTGCTCCTCGTAAGTGTCTGTCCCATTGAATACTATGATATACTTGCTGATGTGTACGGATGTAGCCGGTGCTTTCCAACCTCCTCCTGGATTCCAGCCTCCCGGACAAGGACGGGGATTCCCTCCGCCAGGATTTGGAGGACGGTGATTTGATTAATTGGTCGACCCAGCATGATTGCTTTGCCAAGTTCCGGCCATGGGTGTAGTATGGCGGCATACAAGAATCGGAATCCGAAAGAAAACCCTATCCTATCCACTAAATACATACGCTTGTTCACGGAATAGGTCCAGCACAGCATCCCGAATTGAATCAGGCAAAGGCGTTGCGGCGTGTGCGGATGCAGGGAAATGCCAAGAAAAGAAAACGGTTGAACCCCGGAGAGAAGTCCCGGACCGACAGGTGTAATGGTAGATTATGTTGCACACATTTATCTGATTAGTGAAATCTTAATATGTATGGTCTTGTCTGCAGGCGTAACTAGATAGGTAACTGATTAGTGTCCGTATCCCTTCTGGGGCGCCCTTCACCGCGAAGGCACGTGACATCTCCGGGCAACTCCGCAGTCGCTGATCGCAAAATGGCCTCCGTATTTCTGACTCTGTCCATCTCCCTCCCTCCACCTCGACCACCCAGACAATCTCCTCTCCGTCAAAATGGCTGCTGCGATCAAGGCAATTAACGCGAAGATCCGTTCCAACAAGGTTCTGGATTACTTCTGCTCGACGCGTACGTTCCCCTTGAGCGATTGTTCCCATGCTGGCCACCGAGATCGGCCGGCAGAAAAGGGCTTGCGATGGAACATCTACAGGATGGACCTGGCCAGGAACCAAAATGATGCCACTCAGAAACGGGTCGCATGAATAGAAAATCCTCAAACCCTCCCAATTACAAGGCGTCTTAGCGATCATGAGAGATCAAAATCGAATGGTCACAGGTGCAGAGGGCTGACCTGATCCTGCAACAGATTTCTGGGGCCCTGCCTCCAACTTCGGAATCCCCATTGCTGCTGTTATGGACACGCAGAAGGACCCTGAAATGTACGTTTGCTTCTCAATTTCTCCTCTCTCCATCGTCCTGGGACAACCCCGCGGGAATGCGAGTGTCGAAATGGTAAAAAGATGAACGAATAACGGCTAACAATATTTGCCCATCCAATAGCATCTCTGGACAGATGACCGGTGCTCTGATCATCTACGCCGGTACCTTCATGCGCTACGCTCTTGCCGTCACTCCTCCCAACTACCTCCTCTTCGCCTGCCACACTACGAACCTTTGTGCCCAGCTGACGCAAGGCTACCGTTACATGAACTACTGGAAGTACGTCTTTCCGAGCCCCTTTCGTGCAAAATGGACCTTTTGTAGCAAACTATCAAAATTCCGGCGCTAACATCACATTCTCATCAGCTGGGGAGGTCGCGAGGCCAAGCTCGCCGCCGAGGCTGCCGCTCAGAAGGGCAAGGAGGCCACCGAGGCCGGCGCATAAATTCTTCCTCTCCGGGGGTCGCTCTTGTGTGCTTGCTGCGTTTCTTTCTTCCTTTGCATTTGATGGCGGGACTGTGTGCCTAGGAGGTTTAGCCATTCTTGTATATTCAGCTGTACAATTCTAGACAAATACGAATATTTCGAAATGGCTACTTTTCTTCCCCGATATTTGGTGTTGTATTAGACTAGTCTTCATATAGCAGGGCTATGAGGGACTTCTAAATAATAACCCTTGGTATCCTAGTGCGTGGTCTATATAGATAGCCTCCTCGCCCGCCTACCTCCCCTTGTTACTTTCCCATCCTTTAACGCCGTGTCGACTCGGCGAGGTCCTGCCGAGCTCCAGCTACTGGTTCGTACAAGGCCTATAGAACCCATAACAATACTTATGGGATATAGCTAAAACTGTTCATAGTCTAGCATTGAATAAATACTGCTATGATGCTGTTAAAGCCTCCCTATTTGGAGATAGAGGAATAAATATGTGAAAGATTCTCTGAGGTTCTGCAATGTGAATGACCTGCTTACCTCGTCCTTCACTTCCTGCTTCACTCACCCACGCTGAAAATTTTTCACTACTCTTCTGTTACTCCCTCTCCTTTGTTTTATTCTTCTTCTTCTTCATCTTCATCTTCATCTTCATCTTCCCCCTCCTCCTCCTCCTCCTCCTCCTCCCCAGGTCCAACAAATCCAGACCTGATCTCGTTCAAAGCTTCAGGAAAAAGATCTCAAACTAAAAAGAAAAAGAAAAAAAAGCATACCCCATCTCATCTCTCACATCTCTCGGCTCGAACCTTCTTCTATTCCCCCTGTTCTTCCAGATTCTCTTCTCTCTACCGATTTTGACCCTTTCTTCTCTATCTCAACTCTCACATCCCTGCCCCCTCACTCCCCTCAAACCCTCTGTATCTGTCTTAAACCCTTGTCTTCTTTGGTGACGTGCATCTTCTACTTCTACGACGGTGAGTCTCAATGTCCCATCGAAATTTTGGGAGCCCATGCTGACCCGAGAAGACAGAGCAATGGCAGAATCTACCATCTACCGTGATCTCAACGAGCAGAAGGGTTCTTCTCAGCAAGAGTCGCCTACTGGCAGCGGGGTTCTTCAAGATGAGCCCGTAAGTTGAAACATAGAGGTTTGATCAGTACCAGGACCAATTCTAACCATTCATTCCAGAGCGGCGGCGAAGTTGAAGCGCGTTCTGAAGCCAACCTACATCTCGCAAACGGCAATGCGGCCGAAGATCAGGTAAGACAACATTCACACCAATATACATTGAATTTGTTTTAACTCCTAGTTTAGGACCCCGTGGAAGATTTCTGGACTGCTGACGCCCCCGGTGCTTTTGTGGTGAGATTTGTCTGTAGCACACATCAGTTTTCCAATGGCCACTAACCCACGGTCATGATAAAACAGGATACGAAAGATGCCCCCGAAGTCAAAGAAGACAACGAGGACCAGACTCAAGATAACATGATCGCACTGACCAGAACGAAGTCAGCGGATTGGCACCACTTTCATGGACCTAGAGAGAGGTGGATTCGTTTCGAGATGCCAGACGAGCCCTCCTCCAGCGAACCGAAATTTCTACCAGCGAAATCGAATTTCACACATGGTGACACAGCAGTTTGTCTTCGGATTTCTGATCGACCAGTCGCTGGTAAGCTGGCTTTTCAGGCTTTCGTGACTCGTGCAAAGTCTCCTGTAAAGAAAGAGTTACATCCTGAGAACGTTGCTCACTCCGCCCGGCTCGAGTTCAGCCTTCACCCCTTTGTTGACCGACATGTCCAACGTTGTGTCCAAAACTTCTGTTATACTGAACATCTCCCCACCAAGGCGAAGGAAGGTGATGAGACTGACAGCGGAAACAAAGTCGAATATATTGCTCCATGTTACATTGACATTGAGTTCGAGACTACCGGCGGAGTATCTCAAGGCCTTAAAGATGGGCGCGAGTTCAACAGCGAGACCACCGAGCTCTTCGCGTACATGTACAGTCTGACAAGGGCTGTCTCAGCCAAGCTCCGTACCGTCAAGTTTCGCGTCGATGTTGACCCTCATGATGTATCAAAACTCACCGGATTTCTCGAAGCCCTGGGCGATGTATCCAACTCACTTCCTACGTCGGCGGCTTGGTACCCTTATCGCGCACACGGTGGAGAACTTCGGATCCTTTTTGGGCAGCAGAACCCTCGTCTTATGGTTTATCAAGCCTGGGGCTTGGAGATGGCGAAGTTCCGTGCGCAAGCGCACTTCTACGATATCGATTCTTATTTGGTCAAAATGGCCTATGGGGCTGTTCTCGAATGGAGACGGCCATATGAAATGATCAAAAGAATTCAACTGATTCCAGCTGTGATCAAGTTGAAAAATATCGGTGGATCGATTGTCGCTATTGCCATGCTGGAGAAATCTGCCTTCAAGGAAGATCTCCTCCCACCTGAGTTGAAGGGAATGGACGTGACTCTGCCCGAGTTCACCGAGGTCCAAGTGATTGTCCGTATGCATAAAGGCTCGGGCCCAGGAGCAGCTACTGAATGGAGGGCTAGTGGTTTCACGGTGCCTGAATACATAGAGAATGAAGCCCCTGGTGCCATTCAAATCGTCCTCTACGGCGCACGTCTCAGAAAACTCTTGAACACCGACGAGGACAATGCCAGCGTCCAACTTCCTGGGACTCTCAAGTTTGAGATCAACAAGGCGCCGATCAAAAGGTCCATCAATGCTCTCGCGAAGCTCAAGGATAACGAGAATGAAGTTGCGAGATGGTTCCCGCTCTTGCTCAATCATGAGCCCAATGCTTTGCCCGAAGTTGACCTTCTCTGCGAGACCGATCCGGAAGTCGTCGAATCAGCGCTGCGGCGTCTCCTTGAGCTAAAGAAGTGGAATGCCCAGCAAGTCAACGTGTTTCGCTCTCTGCGTAAGACAAAGGCGGGCTGCTCCCTCCTAGAGGGGTTTCCGGGATGTGGCAAGACCACAGTCCTGGCTGCAATCGCAATCTTCCTCTATCTGTGTGGATTCAATATACTCCTCGTTGGACCCAGCAACGCAGCCGTGGATGCCTTGACTAGAGAGTTTAAAGAGCTGGAACCTGATCTTGACTATGTTCGTGTGCGTCGTGGCGAAGTCGAGAAACGTTCCATAGCAACGGCAAACCCCAGGGAAGCTGATGATTGCAATGAGGAACAAGCAGAGATTGAAAGGCATACTGCTCTTATAGGCCTGCTCACGACTCTAAAGGAGACTCGTTCCCGACGCTTGCAGGGAGATTTGGAGCAGAGCGTTTTGTCTTGGATTCTGCGCAAGTGTGACAGCGCTCTCGCCTCCGGAGAGGAATTCATCCTAAATGTTGCCAAGGATGCCCCGAAACAGCAGACAGCGACCCCCGATGGCGCCGAACCTAACTCGCCGGTCGACTTGCAAGATGCCTATCGAGTGGTTCATGAGTACATCAGCCAGCCGAAGGTCCCCCGGCCCAACGACGCGTCCGAAGACGATCTTGAGCAGTGGAACAAGAGAGAAACTGCATTCAAGAAATCGTACGACGCGGTTTCAGAACTGATAGTCCAAGAGGCTCGCGTGGTTGCTTGCACGAACAATCTAGCGGGCACTGACCTTGTCAGACGAAACTTCTGTGCCAATGGGAAACACATCATCATTATCGCAGACGAGGACGGCCAAGCCACTGAGCCTGACGCCATTATCCCTCTAGTGTCTCTCGATAATGCAAACAAGGTTGTTGGAATGATTAGAGGAGGAGATCAGCATCAGCTCCCACCTTTGGTTATAACATCAACCGAATATCCTGGATACAATGAGTTCGGTGCTCAAATCGGAAGATCATTCTTCGATAGGCTCCGTTGTGCGAGATTTCCAGTGACCATTGTATCACAACAACACTGCATGCACCCTCGTCTTTCCAAGTTCCCTTCTGACTTCACATATGAGGGCAGGATGACAAATGATCCATCCGTGGAATCAATTACACTGAGCCCAATATTTTCGGAGAATCTTCTCGAATGGCTCAAGTCCAAAGCCAACGATGTCGAATTCAGAAATGGGTTGGAGCTTGTCGGGCTTGACGTGAGCGATGGCAAGGTTGAGATCAACCAAACCACATTCTCCAGATCGAACAAGCGGAATATTGAAGTGGTCATGAACTTGATTGAACACCTGATCTCCAACAGCGCCCTCAACGGGATGACATGTTGTATTCTGCCTACGTATGCCGATCAGAAGAAAGCATATGTAGAGGCGATGATCGCTCTGTCTAAGAAGCTTGGAATCGCCTGGGAGGAGATGGTTTCCGTATCTACGGTCGACTCAATGCAGGGAAATCAAGCCGATATCGTCATCCTCGATTGGGTCATTACTTCTGGGGAGTCGAGGGACTTGGGCTTCAGCTCCGATAACCGCCGCGCCAATGTTGCGTTAACCCGCGCGCGAGCCTGCCTCATCGTTGTCGCGAATGGGCAAATTATCAACAACGATAGACTCGACGGCGATGAGGCCAAGGCCAAGATGCCCCCAGAGATACTTGCCCACTGGAAGTACTTGTTAGACAAAGATCTCATTGTCCCGTGCCCTCGTGCTCTGCCCGACAATGTTGACGACACTGAGAATACCGCGTTCTACAATGCTGATAATGGAGCCGTCGATGTTGGTTGGTAGACAAGAATTACTTCATGATGACCGGGGAAACATCACAAAAAGGTAAAAAAAAAGTTTAAAAAGCCCCAAAAGACCTAGGTGTATTTAAATATCATGGGCCCCCACATATCCAGGCCTATACCTACCAAGTTCAGTGCTATTTAGTTCCCAATTTCTCTTTCCTACCACGAAACATCTCTGTACTGCCTTCTGCCTTCCCAAGTCTTCCTTCATCACCACCTCTTGGTCGCTATTTCCATTCCTCACGGATCATAGGATCACCTTCCATTTTCGAGCTCTCGCGCCCTCCATCTTGTCATCTTTCAGCACTTCCCCTATTTGCAATTCTTCACACTATCCACCATGGCACCGTCAGCCATCTCTTCGCCATCGTTCACTTACCACCCCAAGGCGTCGAACGCCATCCCAGTGGATTCTCCAGCGGTGGCACGAACTCACGTTGAGTCGTTCTTGCTCGGGTGGAATTGTGAGAACTTGCTACTGAAGCTGTCTTCGGAAAACCTCAACAAGGACATCTGTTGCATTTTGGAGAAAGCCTCAGAGAAGAATCATTGCAGGTGGGAATATGACCCGGAGTATCAAATCTTGAAGGTCAAGGCTATGGGTTCTCCTCTGCATAGTGCCCTCGGCTCCTGCATTGATCGATCTCTTACCGAAGCGAGATTTACCGTCCTTACTCGTGACGAGGCCATGTGCATTGGGAATTTGCCATTGTCCGCTCTTCTATTCAGACCACAAACCGATATCAGACTCAAAGGTGGAAATAAACGTGCAGCATGGTCCAAAGAGTCTGACGACGCGATATATTTCCAGGAGAAGGCCGGTAAACAAAAGTTTCTACAAGTTGTCATCGAAAGTGGGTTCTCAGAAAGCTATCAGGATCTGGTCCGTGACGCTTCTCAATGGCTACTGCGGTCTGGTGGTCGAGTCAAACAAGTGATCATCGTCAAGGTAGAGGAGGATAAGCGTCAGCTCAACATCCACCAGAAGACGGAGCAGTTCAAACGTACTCGGGGTCAGCTTGTTGCCAAATACGGAGATGACAAGTCCCGAGAGATATTCGAGACCTACGGCATCGAATGTACCCCTCAAGATTCCTCAGACGAATTGTACGAGGCGGTCCGTTCTGAAATCGCTGCTTCTGATTGGGTTGGCTCTATTTCTGCCTTTCTTGAAGTCTGGCGGTTGAGAGACGGAGAACTTATTCTGGCGGAGCCACGTATTGTGAGTCTGCCGTAGAGTCTTCCATCGATGAAAAGGATAGTACTGACTAGGTCTTCAGGATATTCTTCCCACCCCCACTAGCCCGCGAGACCTTATACTCAAAGTCACGGACTTGATCCCTGACGAACACCGGGCCTCGTTTCCCGATTTTGATGCAATGAGGACTATAGCTATAGACATGGCATGCTTTCGTGCTGAGCTGGTCGGTGCGAGGACGGACACAGCACTCATCCGAGCTCTGAAGTTGATTCGACCGCTGGACAAGGAGGAAGGCGACCTTGAGTTCCTGCCCTCGCTTATTTCTTGATCGCTTGCCTTCTGTTGACACCGCCGTTGGTTTTGCTTCATTCCCGAGGGTTATGCACGGCGGCCAGAGGATTAGCTTATCATTAAGAGAGACAATGCACTAGGTCAGACAGTGTAATACCAAGAGTCGGTCCTTTTTTGGTTTTCCTATAGGGGTTATAACTTCTCACTTCTCAGCTCTAGAGGTGCATGCATGGGTTTCAGGAAAGAGGGCACTGAAGAGGCTGAATATACCCAAGGTTAGGAGATAACTACAGTATATTTATTTTAAGAGCGTAGATGTTATCATGGAGTTGCCCAAGACATCTGGGTTCTGGTACAGCATCTCATTGAGTTGTCACGTATAACTGTTTATCCTAGCTTGGAGCTCCAGGACTCCGGTGTAGGGGTTTGTCAAAGTCTCGTCGAAGCTGTGGACAGACTGATCGGAATATTCAGGCGGGACCCCAAGGTCGTGCTTGCGGAGAGGTAACGTCGCCCCAAGACATCAAATTAGCAGATGATCTGGCAGATGTAAACTAACCTAAATAAATAGCTATGAGATTATAACTCTACGAGGCTACACTCGGGCTTTATATATTTCTGTCTACTCATTTGGTGTACGCGTCGAGTGTATAAAAAGGCACCAATATCTATAACTAGAGAAATGGCCCTAGAAAAAACTGGGTAGAGCCTGCGAGGAAATGCAGTTTATAAGATATTTATTGTCTTATATAAACCTCTCCTTGTGGCTGGAGGAACGGCATCTTCTCGCATAGTATTCGATGACCTTTGGTCTCGACACAAACATAATGCCTCTCCGTTTGTTTATGTCGGTCTCACTATACACTATAAGACCTTGCCTGTTCCTGATTACGCCTCGACGTGTTTTCTGGGCTAGCTTCTTATTAATGTGGGAGGCGACTTCCTCTCCGTCTTGCAGCAGGCCCATCCTGACTGGGAGATAAGTGCATTGATCCGGAGCAGAGACAAGGCGGAGCAAGTGACTCGCACCTATCGCAGTGTTCGTGTGGTGTTGGGCAGTAGATAAGGAAGGCGGTTCACCAGATAATATTGATACTAGTCTTCTCTCTTTGCTAAAATTAAGAACAATGGTAGCAGTGCAATTTGCAGGTGAGAAAGATGCAAGATCCAGAAGCAATACTATAAGCCGGAAGAATATAGATATAGAGTGTAAAAGTTTGGCCAATTTGTATACAGCGTCTATAGACAACACAGCGACAACATCGTCACCGAAATGATAAAAACAGAAGGAAGGACACAGGCAAAATGTAGATAAAGAGATGAACAGGAGAGACGAAGAAAACAGGCTCACATACTGGCTTCGCTTTGGCAGACAAACGTTGCAGCATAGCATCAGTCATTCACAGAACAGAGAACGCATTTCCCAAAAGTGACCAGTGCCAATGCATAAAGAATGTTGGGAATATCACATAATATCGGGGCGTGTCAGGTAATATATTCAACCAGACTGGGAGTCGCAGTATCCAGGAGGCTTGACGTCTCCTCCATTCACCCAGTTGGACATCGTTAGAGCGGTGGTATAGAGACAAGAGACGACACCAAAGCAAGAGAGGGCAATGTCAGCTATTTGCTGACGCCTCGAACGAGCACAGGCTTTGAGATGCAGAAGAGGCTAGAAAATCCTGGTTAGCGAGGACCGATTATGTTCGCAAGGAAAAACCAAGAGGGGACGGCCTACCGGATACACATAAATCAAAGGAACACAGGCAAAGCTGCCAACAAGAGAAACAAATTTGTCCAAGTCGTCGGCTCCACCCCAGGCAACAAAGGCGCAGATCATCACCAGGAAGAACCGGAAGCAGTTCTTTTCCCATTTGATCTTAGGGTTGTATTTGCCACTGCGCGTGAACAATTCATTTTCCATGATTCGAATGGCCGGGAAAAGTTGCAATGGCGTACTCAGAAGAATCGCCAGAGAATAAAGGAACTGAACAGCATTGACGAATTTGTCGTCCTGAGGAAGGTTAAGAATAACCACCGTCTTCGTGGCGGATCCATATGCCGCGTAACTGAGGGCACCTGCGGAAAGGAAGATGATCGTGATGATAACCATGACACCGGCAAGGACGCCCTGGAATTGTTGAGGGTGTTTCATGGATTCTTGAATGGGAATGATAAGCCCGATTCCCTCGTAGGTAAAGATCGCGGTTCCTATAAAGAGCGTCCAGGTGGAAGGGTTGAAAGAAATGATATCCGAAACCCCTCCCTGGGATGAGATGGTCAAGATATCATAGTAGTAAAGGTAAATCAACCCCAGCAAAATGAAAACATCCGCAATCAATGCCGTGAAACCAAGCTTGCTAATATCGCGAACCAGCGAAAGGGGCAGGAAGATAACCAATTGTATCAACACCATAAATTTGATGTCAATAAATGACTTGCACTTGCTGACTGCAAGTACAAATGCCTGCAGGTTTTCAGCCGTGAACACAATGTAAGCAGATACGAATCCCAGCTGACTGAGCACTATGGAGCCAAGGATAATGCGCCGCATGTTTTTTCCATAAAGTGCGCCACCGATGTCACCAAACGACCCGTCAACTTTCAGTCGCGTATTCACCAAGAGAATGAAGGCGTAAAAACTAAGCAAGGAGACCCCGAGCAAGACCATGCTGCTAAAGAGCATACCCCCGTTGAGGAATGCTCTCGGTAAGAATAGGACCCCTGTGCCAACGAAGGATTTCAACAAAAGAAGGGCTGCTCCTGTCCTAGTATTGTTTCCAGTTCCCCCACGCGGCTTTCGCTTCCTTCTGCCAGGGGTTTCTGGACGAAGCAAGGCAGAGTCCTCTCCAGGCTCTCGGAATTCTTCATCCCAGGTGTCAGAGGAGAAGTATTCGTCAGGCCCCAAGACTTCATCATCCTCTTCCAGCTCTTCGCCTGCGAAGTGGCCGTAAAGGGTAAGGAATTCCAGGAAACTGTTGGTTGGGAGCTGAGGTTGAGAAGCGGTCGCCTGCGGCCCAGGACTCTCACTATCTCCAGGGAGAGGACCCGCTGCTCGCCTTATGTAGTCTCGTCGGAAGCCTCCCGGAACCCGGATAGTATTGATATCCATCGTCTCAGTCTCTGGTGCGGGACGGTGGATGCTGAAGCTCTTGCTCCGGAGGTGTCTCTTTGCAGGATGGCTCGTATCTGCATCCTCTGCCCATCGGTAAACTTGCCGTGTAATGTCACCTCCCTGCAGCTGCAAACTAGAGAATTCATCGTCCGCATTACTTGCGACGTCTCCAGAGGAGTAAATGTCGCGGTTCTCCACGGTGTTTTGCGGGTTCACTAGATGCCTCTTGATAACCTCGGGATCCTCGTACGGCCCTGCCGAATACTCTGAGCCGGCCTTGTTATCGAACGAACCATAATTGGATCTGATTGGCTGGGGCTGCTGCAAGGCCGGGGATGCGATGCGCCTTGGTGGGGTTCCAAGTCTGGGGGGCGATCGCCCCAGGCTATCTTGAAGAGCTGATGCGATCATGGACTGACCGGGGCCGGGCAGCGAGGACGGGTTGTCAACTTTCCGGTAATCATGCTCACCATCCGTTGCAGCAGCATTGATCGGCACTGGCGTCGGTCGGGAGGTATAGGAATTCGGCACAGATGGAACGGGGGAAGCCAGGCGTGCGATGGAAGCCTGTCTTGTCGAAGCGTCGGGACCAGGTGAGCCGGACCGCACCGCGCTGGTAGCTATAGGCGTTGACTGATAGCCGTGCTGAGCCGAGGAGCCCTCCCCATTCTCAGGCATTCCAGGAGATGCCATCTTGACCTCGCGTTAAGGATATTCGGATAATCTGTCTGGGTACTGCTTGACAGACTTGCGTGCTCGCCTGTTTTCCACACTTCCTTGGAGTGGTATCGGAGAGTGAAGGGCCAGGAGGATGGAAGACGAAGCACGAAGATGTGGACACGGAATTGGTCAAGCCTGAACGGGGACCGAAAAGAAAAAGAAATCGCCCAGCGCGAGAGTCTCAGCCGCAGGTCGAAGGAGAAAAGCAAAGAAAGAGAAAGGCTGGAGCGTATCGGCGGAGAGTCACTGGACCGGCGGTGGGGTTTGCACTGTTTGCATCCATGAAGTCATTGCGGCGCCGCAACGCAAATCAACGCGACTCACCCTCCGCCGTCTTGCGATCATCCGCTCGACGTCCTTGGGACCGGATCCTGACGGTAGTTCACTCGAGTGGTTGGTAGCCGACCCAGAGCCGCTGCGTCCTTGGCTACGTGAGTGTATCCACAGTCTCTCGACCATCAACGAGGTTAAATGTTTATTTTATGCCAGTTACTCCTGCATCTCCCTCACTGTCTGCTAGTCGGTGCGACACAGACCCCGGAAATAATATTCAATGCCTGGCGGGCGAGACGAAAGCGCCTCGGAGTCTATGTCTCGGAGAAGACCTAACTTCTCCACGCGAACCGCCGAAGAAGATGTTTCCAGACTGGCCCCCAGCGACTCGCCTCGTGCTTCTCCTGAGGAGACGACCAAGTTCCACAACCTGAGAGCCGCACTTTCTTTTCGCCCATATGAGCCGTTGAATGTATCCAGTCGCTCATCTGAGCGCCAACGCCACTCCTTGCCCTTCAATTTCTTTGGAGGCCTCTCTCAGTTGGGGAAAAAGCCGCGAGAGGAAGAAGGGCAAGATGCGCTGTCGGAAAGAACCCGTCCTGGCGTTCAATTACCCGCGGGACCACTTCGAGAATCAAGTACGAATCCGAAGGAAAAAGAAAACCAGAAACATCGCGCGCTCGATGGAGATGAGAAGCTCGGCACCTTCTCTGGAGTGTTCGTCCCGACAACTCTCAACGTGCTGAGTATTCTCATGTTCCTGCGGTTCGGGTTCATCCTCGGACAAGCAGGTGTACTCGGCATGCTAGGTAATTTACATTCTCATCTGCTCTGTTGAATTTGAATGGAAACTGACATTGCCCTTAAGGTTTGCTGGTTATTTCATATACCATCAATCTGGTAACCACAATGTCGCTTTCGGCTATCGCAACAAACGGCACCGTTAAAGGTGGTGGCGCATACTATCTGATATCTCGATCACTGGGACCAGAATTTGGTGGCTCGATCGGAATAGTGTTTTATCTGGGCTATGTGTTGAACACAGGAATGAACGCCGTTGGCCTGATAGATTGTTTTACCCAAAATTTCGGATCGGAGTCCGGCACCTGGGCCAATTTTCTCGAAGAAGGATTCTGGTGGCAGTATCTTTGGGGAACCATCGTGTTGGTGCTATGTACTGGGATCTGCTTGGCCGGTAGCTCGATTTTCTCTCGGGCAAGCAACGGCTTGCTTGTCATTCTACTTATCGCTACTTTCAGTATCCCCGTCTCTGCGTTGGTTATGAAACCATTTAGCGTTCCGAAACTCGGGGTGAACTTCACTGGTATCCGGCTGCAGACGCTTTTGGAGAACCTGAAACCTAAGTTCACCAAGGGCGCCGCTGGAAGTCAACTAAAAGGGAAAGAAAACTTCCAGGACCTCTTTGGGATCCTGTTTCCAGCAACTGGTGGGATATTTGCGTCAGTTCGCCGCTCCTTCAGCCGTGGATAAGCAAACTAATTAGTATACAGTGGTGCAAGCATGTCCGGTGACTTGAAGAATCCCAGCAGGTCTATACCTAAAGGGACGCTGTCAGGATTGGCCTTGACATTTACTACTTATACCATTGTGATCCTTTCAATGGCTGCTTCAGTAACAAGAGACTCGTTCTATAAAAATACTAATATAGTTCAGGCCGTGAGTCCCTATGCATAAGTGCAGCTAACGAAGTCCAAATGCTAATTCCCGAGTGCTAGACGAATCTCTCTGGCGTAGTGATCCTTCTGGGAGAGTTTGCTACATCATTCTTCTCGTCCTTAATGGGAGTAATCGGCTCTGCAAAGCTTCTACAGGCAATCGCGCGGGATAGTCTACTTCCCGGCTTAAGCGTCTTCAGCAAAGGCACCAAGAAAAACGATGAGCCGGTCTACGCAATCATTATGACTTTCGCGGTAGCTCAACTCACCATGCTATTCGATATCAATCGCATTGCATCGTTCGTTACCATGACATATCTGATGACTTTCTTGATCATGAACCTCGCCTGCTTCCTGCTAAAAATCGGATCCGCGCCTAACTTCCGGCCGTCTTTCCACTATTTTAAATGGCAGACGGCGGCAACTGGCACCCTTGTATGCGGAGCCAGTATGTTCTTCGTCGATGGTGTATATGCAACGGGCTGCGTTGGTATCCTGTTCCTCCTGTTCTTACTGATTCATTATACCTCCCCACCGAAGCCTTGGGGCGACGTCAGCCAAAGCTTGATTTATCATCAAGTGCGCAAATACCTGCTTCGACTTCGACAAGAGCATGTTAAATTCTGGAGGCCCCAGATCCTTCTTTTCGTGACCAACTTAGATGACCAGTTTAAGATGGTTTCATTCTGCAACTCTCTCAAGAAGGGAGCATTGTTTGTGCTGGGCCATGTGCTGGTCACCGATGACTTTTCATCTGCGGTCCCTGAAGCCCGCCGACAGCAGAGTACATGGACGAAGTTCGTGGAAAGCTCGAAGGTAAAAGCTTTTGTCAACATTGCTGTATCACCATCCCCTGAATGGGGCATTCGCAATGTAGTCCTGAACTCTGGTCTTGGCGGTATGCGACCTAATATCGTGATTATCGATCAATTCCGACGGGGTCAATCGTTGGCCGAGACTCTGCACCCTGCTAGCCACAAGAAGGACTCGAGTGGTCGACGTAGCTCGCGGGACAGGATTTCGGAAGTCTCTGAACACGAGTCTCAAGAGTTATCGATAGAATGCCAGAGCTACGTAACGATTCTAGAAGATCTCCTCTTTAAACTGCGCATCAACGTTGCCGTGGCGAAAGGGTTCGAGAATCTGGAACTCCCTGGTCCACAGGGTCAGCACTCGAAGAAATACATCGATCTTTGGCCAATCCAGATGTCGGCAGAACTGGGTGCTGATAGCGAAAGCAAGAAAAATGTCTTGACCACCAACTTTGACACATATACATTGATACTCCAACTAGGGTGCATCCTCAACACCGTACCGTCGTGGAAGAAAACATATAAGTTACGGGTGGCTGTTTTTGTGGAGTACGAAACTGACGTGGACGATGAGCGAGGAAGGGTTGAGGCGCTTCTTGAGAAGCTAAGAATTGAGGCCGACGTTCTGGTCTTCTGGCTCGCCTGTGGCGACGTTCAGGCATATCGAATCATAGTGAATGGCGATACATCACCCGAAACTGACGATTGGCAACAGAGAGTTCACACCACGTTGAAGGATGAAGAATGGTGGCAGGATATTCAAGCAGCACGCAGGACCGCGAGACAGTCTCCAAGCGAATATAATGCAGTCAACCCTCTGGACAGGGTCACCAGCTGGCATGGTGCCTCCAGCTTTGAGAACCATCAGAGACCTCCAAACCAACTTGCTGGCGGGCTGAGGAAGTTTGTTCAATCCACCAAACGGCGGCGCTCGATTTCCAGCATCCGAGGGTTCGGAGGCGTCAGCCTAGGCATGCAAACGCACCGATTGCTCGACGCCTTTGTGGACTACGACAAATCAGAATCGTCCTCAAGTGATAGTGACGAAAGCGAGTTTGAGCCTTACCACAGTGACGAAGAAGAGGCTATCTCCGAAAATGTTAATGACGACGACAGTCTGGAGCGTGAGTCTTCACCAGGTTTGTCACACAAGTCTAGCAGCAAGGCGTCCAAAGCAGCGTCTAACGGAGACGGTGATCGACTGCGAATACCATCCATCGTCGCTCCTGACGAAGGCGACGTGTCTCCTAGAAGCCAATCGAAGCCTGCGCGACCCCCGGTGAGCCGCTCTCCTTCCAGCAACCGATTTAGCTCGTCGCCCATCCCCGAGGCCCGAGTCAATACGGACGAAAATGCGGGCCCCTCCATCATGTTCGCACCCAGCTCATCCCCGCCGCGGGGCGTCAATAGGGTGGAGTCCATATACACCCGCCGTTCTTCGTCCGGGACGTCCAACCGACAAGCTGCATCGGGATATCCCCGACAGGCGTCCATCCCGTTGTCCTTCAATGACCTGCCGAGTCGTGCACAGCACCTGATTCTGAACGAGCTAATGGCTCAGCACAGCAGCGATACGGCCGTGATCTTCACGACACTTCCGGCTCCTTTTGAAGGTACCGCACAAAGCGAGGCGACCAGCGAGTCGTACTTGAGCGACCTGGGTGTTCTCTGGCAGGGTCTTCCACCTTGTTTACTGGTTCATAGCAACAGCATGACTGTGACCATGAACCTATGACGACGTTACGACCATTAGATTTAGGTAAATATTAGACCGGGTATGCACGCATGCTTATATATGTGGATATCACCGAATGGAAGCACTAAAATTTCCGTCTTTCTCTCGCTGCTACGTATTCAAGGATAGGGCCAAGGGTTGATGGGATGGAGAGCTCATTAGCTGTGTTCTGGATGGTAGGAGGAAGACATGGATGCAGTTCCACCGTCAAGAAGCCAGCTGGAAGAAGAGAAGAAGAAGAAGAAGAAAAGAAAAGGAAAGAAAACAGGAAGTATAAGAAACGCCCGGAAAGGAAAGGCGGCGCAGCTGCACCTTCCCAAACGAGCGGCGGCGCTTTAAATTACGCGCACGGGTTCTTTCCGTATTTGGATTACCAATGCAGGGGTTGCACGGCGGTTTCCAACTAATCCCGGGCTGTTCATTGGACAATGTTGCGAATGTAACTCCGAATGCAAGAGTTGTAATTGGTGGGATGGCCGGCGCCCGACAATACCATACCGTATCTTACCCAGGCACCTCGACCAGCCTGAGGCGCCCAAGGAGCGAGAGCGTCGGCGGATTCCCCAAAGCAGTCTTACTTTTGTTTCTCTCCCTCTTTCTTTGTCTGACCATTCTTCGTTCTTCCAAACTCTCCGATTTCAGCTGCTCACGGCGCACGCCATGCTCCGCGCCAGTCTCCTGCAGTGAGCCCGACCATCCCAGCCACGACCTCCACGTCATCTCGATCTTGTCCTCCCCCCCCTTTCGCTCGTTTCCCCCCTTACTTCCTGGTCGCGGTCTGCAGGCCGCAATGCAGAACGGCCGTGGACGCCGCAAGAACGGCAGTGTCAAGGCCAGCAAGGGTAGTCAGCGTGCCACAATCCACCCTCTCGTATCCCATAAAACCTCCTCCGCCAGCGATGACAGCTCCGACGCTGCCTCCGTGACCCTATCCCCCTCGACAACAGCCTCGACCAGCAGTCCTCTCTCCAACCCCGTCGCCAACGGCGTGCATTCGACATTCGACAAAATGGCCAGGAAAACCTCATCACCGATGGCGCCTCCTTTCATGGTGTCTGCGCCGGGCAAAGTCATTGTCTTTGGTGAACATGCCGTCGTGCACGGCAAGGCTGCCGTGGCTGCCGCTATTTCTCTCCGATCTTACCTCCTCGTCACAACCCTCTCCAAATCACAGCGCACCATCACCTTGAACTTCAGAGATACAGGCTTGGATCATACCTGGAACATCGACGACCTGCCATGGGAGGTCTTCCACCACCCCTCCAAAAAGAAGTACTACTACGACCTCGTCACATCCCTAGATAGCGAACTGCTTGACGCGATCCAGCCCCATGTCGACAGCGTCTCCCCACATCTTCCGGAGGATCAGCGCAAAACACACCGACGCTCTGCACTGGCCTTCTTGTACCTCTTCTGCTCTTTGGGCTCCCCACAGCACCCCGGGGCCATCTACACCCTTCGATCCACAATCCCCATTGGCGCGGGTCTGGGAAGCAGCGCAAGTGTCTGTGTCTGCATGAGCTCTGCACTGCTCCTCCAAATCCGTACTCTAGCGGGACCTCATCCGGATCAGCCTCCCGACGAAGCGGAAACCCAGATCGAGCGAATTAACCGCTGGGCATTTGTGGGAGAGTTATGCACTCACGGCAACCCTAGCGGCGTGGACAACACGGTTTCCGCAGGCGGCAAGGCTGTGATGTTCAGACGTGAGGATTATTCGAAACCGCCCTCCGTTTGCTCGCTTCCCAACTTCCCCGAATTGCCTCTGCTCCTCGTGGACACGCGACAGGCCCGCTCCACGGCCACCGAAGTCGCCAAGGTCGGGAAACTGAAGAAGGAACACCCCCTTGTGACCGATTCCATACTCGACGCAATCGACAAGGTCAGCGCCTCGGCGGAGGAGCTCATCCGCGGCTGTGATTCGAAGGAGGTCTCCAACGAGACTCTCGAGCATCTGGGGACGTTGATCCGTGTCAACCATGGCTTCCTGGTCTCGCTCGGAGTCTCTCACCCAAGACTTGAACGCATTCGCGAACTGGTCGACTTCGCCGACATTGGCTGGACGAAACTGACCGGCGCAGGCGGTGGAGGATGCGCAATCACACTAATGCGCCCTGACGCCGACGAGAACGCTGTTCGGGACCTCGAGGCTAAGCTCTCCGCAGAAGGGTTCACAAAATACGAAACCACGCTGGGTGGAGGCGGAGTGGGTGTTTTGTGGCCTGCGGTGCTTCGAAATGGTTCCGACGAAGAAGGCGGCGAGGAGATCGACCAGCAGAAGTTTGAAATGGCAGACGGACCGGAGGGCATTGAGCAACTCGTGGGTGTGGGCACGCAAGAAAAGCGCGAGGGTTGGAAGTTCTGGAAACGCGCGATGCAATGACGGAAAATCTATAATTGACGATTCGACTCGATCCAACCTTGTCCTTCTTCGAACAAACACTCCTTCGCCTGTCAATCGTGCTCTTGGATCATATTTCGGATATATTGTGTCTGCGTGCGCCACATTTCATCTTTTTCACTCCCCCTTTACGACATTTTTGGGGTTTTCATCTCTATCACTCATGACCTGAAGGAAATGGGACCTATTTCACGATATGCATTTAATCGGCATTTATCCTACCTTTCACGTCTGCCATTATCCTCTTTTCATTACATTTATTATTACTATTACTATTACTATTCAAATTCTGTGTATAAATAATTTATGCTTATCATTTACTTTGTGATGACAACCGGTCTTTTCATATCTTGCATTTCCCGCGGCTGGGTTGATGGTGTCCTCGTCTGTTTTGATTTGTTATATCATCACTTTTGCTTTGAAAGGAACAACTGGTCTCATGTGATTCTACTTTCTTTGGATTGAATGGATGCGAATTAGCTGTCAAGGAATGAAAATACCGGCGAATAGTCTGCGCGCAAATAATTAGGCAGCATTGCTACTCTTCTCATCGAAATTGAAAATGTATTGATCGAATCAGAAAATTGACATTAAGACTGATAATCATTATTCAAGTGCTCAATTTAAGTCCACATGCAACATGAAATCCCCGGGTATATCATATCGCCCATGTAATACAAAACTATTTATTTACAGCGAATACAATAAAAGAAATGACGCTCTGATAGATGATGACATGAATAGCCAGTCTTATCATCCCATGGTTGTCTCCCACCCCTTCTCAATCATCACATCCATCCAATAAACCCCCGATTCCCCGGCATCCATCCGCTTCCACACCTCCTGCACCAGCTCCAAACACACCCCAATTGGCTTCGGCGGCAAGACATGCAGGAAGGATGTCAGCCGACCCAGCACGAACCGTCTCGTCCGGGAGACCTCGATGGAGTGTGACGAGATACTGGGCGCGCCGGGGTCATCGTCGGATAAGGTCATGGTCGGAGGGGGCCGCGAGAGCCGGAGTTCGCTGCTCGAGGCGACGAGGAGGAGGGGTTGCAGGCATCGAGTGCGAGATTCTAGAGGGATGGTCTTGAGGCGGGAGAGCGTGGTGAGTGCGAACTCGGTGAGCCAGTCGTCGTAGTACTTTGAGTCTGGGGTTGTTTGTGGAGATGGGTTGGGGTCCAGGTTTGTACTTGGGTTTGGATTTGGATTGGTAGGTATGTAGGATGGGTCATAGAGCCAGGTTGGACTGGTGGTGTCGTCGGGGCTGGGGTCGGGGTTGATGGGGAGGAAAGGGTCTTGGGGAGTTGGTGAAGTTGGTGGTGGTGGTTGGTGTGTTGGAGGAGGGACTGATTCATTGGTAGACGGTAAGCGGCGGCGAAGGAGATCGGGAAAAGCTCGATAGAGCTGCATCAATCCCGTGCAGCGGTATACTTCGGCCACGGTGAGGAGATGCCAGACGGGGGTTTCGTCGTCACCAGGACTGACGATTTCGGTCTCGGCGGGATGGGCGAGGCCCAGGAGACGTTCTTCAAGCTCACGGGCCTTGTCGATGGCTTTCTGGGCCTGCGCGATGTCGGCGTGCGACGTGAAGTTCCTCAAGCGGATGCGCTTGCGTTCGCAGCGGACGAGACGCCCGACTTCTTGGACGGTGAACTGCGTGTCACGCGCAATGCCCGTCCATGGATGAGGCACGCGCTGCAGGACGAGCGATTCGCCTGTGTCCATGGCCATGTTCCCCGACAAGACTGTTGCGTCATCCGCGACGAACGAAAGAAGCATTTCCCAGTAGACCAGGGCCTCTTCAAAGAACCGATGGTTGTTACCGTGGTGGGAACTCGAGTCTTTGAAAGGCTTTGTGTCGAGATGGTTCCGCAGCAGATTGAAGAACGAAATTCCTAGGTCTTTGGAGTCATGCCAGCTGGCAGTCTGGCCCAGCATCAGCAAAGCCAACAGAGACTTGTCATCCATGGCGGCCTCTTTCGCGATGATATCGACGGCTTCGTTACGCAATCTGCAGCCTATGGGACCGAACTGGGGGAAGTCATTGACCAGAGTGGCTGCAGCCATGCTCTGCATGGTCTTACACATGGCCAGCGAAGAGCCCCAGAGGCGGGATACCGTCGTTCGGAAAGGGTTCATTTGACTATCGTAGCTGGAGAACAGTGCCGCCACTTCTTTGAAGTAATACTCGATGAGGGTCCAGGACGGGTTGTTCAGAGTTTGCGGAATAGAGAGGAAGTCTCGATTCGGGGCACTGGGCCCGGAGGGGGGATATTTGCGTACAATAGCAGAAGGATCAAAACCTGGGAAGTTGTGTGCCTCATTCTGGAGTGCCGGTGCTGCCAGAGAAAACAAGTCCAAGGGACTATCCGTCATATTGACAGATTCAAGATCAAGCAGGGGGTTGCCATGCTGCGCCCCCGGCACTGAAGATGCCGAGCCAGGGTACGGCGAGCATAAACCAGCTAGTTCGGGAAGCGAGGTAGGCTGCTGCAAGCCCCAGAGATTGTCGCAGAGGGCATTTGTGTCGTCTACTTCTAGCGGTTGCGATGCCGGGATGCTGTCGGTATTGAGACCGACGTCGCCGCCATCTACTATAAGTGGTGAATCCACGAATGCGTCTGTGAGCCCCGAAGACGGACTGGATCTCGAGGATGCCCTGTCCGGCTTGCCCTGCTGAATAGTGCTCTCATTCTCTCCGTTGGAGTTTGAAGGATATTTAGTCACCCAGCGAAGGTTCTGCACATAGCCGGGACACCTCACACCCAGACGCGTACATCGATTACAGTGAGGCTTCTCTTCCCCACATTTGACCTGGCAACGGGGTCTTAGCTTTTCCCCAGGTCTTTCAGATTCCGGACAGTAGAAAAAGACTTACCCGTTTGCTCTTGCATCTTGCACAGCCGTTGCGGGATTTCTTTACTCGACGCATTGTCGACCAGGTCGGCTAGCGGAGGGGGGATGAGAGGAAGAGGGAGAAAGGCAGGGACGGCGTCGCCTCATGGTCACCAAGTCGCCAGGTCGTGGGACAGAATCTCCAAGTGCAGGCAGGAAAGCGTCATGAACGACGCGAAGGCCATGCGGGGAAGTGCCTCAGGCTGCTATCTGCAGCCAATCACCACTGCGGGGTCCGCATTGCCTCTTTGGGAGGACATGTGACCTGCTGGCCTGAGGTGTCGATGCGTAGGTGGGGATGGAAGGAGATACAGATAGAAACAGAGAGAGAGAGAGATAGAAAAAGAGACCTCGATAGAAGAGAGAGAGATGAATGAATGGCCGACGAGCGATTGTTGTCGATTGACACCCGCCCGGTCACCTGACCGCCGCCCATTGTCTGCTGGCAGCCTGAGGCAGCCAGCCCCACGGCGCATTTCTTCGCGTTCCCCTCGTGATCGGACGTCGATCTATATTTGCTCTCCCCAGTCAGTTCTCCGGTCTAGAACAACACGCTGCGGAGAAGACCACTCTCCATAGATATCCTGGCCCTCACTTCATCCCCTATCCCTCTGATCAGACAGCCGGCTATTCCGCATTCGTCCCCAAATGGCCGAGTCCTACTCCACAGACCCCGAATGGGCCTCTATCAAGCCCATCGAACTGGACGATGGCTCGGATTCAGGATCCTTGCCGCTGGCCACAATTGCCTATCCCTCCGAGTACCTTGAGGCTACGTCGTATCTGCGGGCCGTGATGGCTGCCAATGAGATGTCCGAGCGGGCACTGAAGCTAACAGAAGATGTCATCTCCATGAACCCGGCTCATTACACTGTATGGTAAGTTGCCCGTCGCTTGCGATCTGTCGATTGGAAACACGGATAACTGACATTGCGCTGTACAGGATCTACCGGGCTAAGATTATCTTCACCCTGGAAAAGGATCTCAACGAAGAACTGGAATGGCTCAACCGTGTATCCCTGAAATTCCTCAAAAACTATCAGATCTGGTATGCATTCTCACTACACTACACTACCCCATTCAAATCCAGTAACCTAACACTCTACGAACAGGCAACACCGCCAGGTCATAATGGCATCCCGGGACCATTTCCCCACTCTCCCACCCAAGGAGCTAGACTTCCTGATGGACATGTTCGCCCAGGACTCGAAGAACTACCACGTCTGGACCTACCGCCACTGGCTGGTCCGACGGTTCCAGCTGTGGGACACGCCGCGGGAAATGGAAGACGTGGAGAATCTGCTCACGGCCGACGTGCGCAACAATTCCGCCTGGAACCACCGATTCATGCTGCGATTCGGCCCGCGCACGGACGAGCCCGACGCCGGCATGCCCAACAGCAACGCGCCGCCCGCCGAGAAGGGCAAGATGGCCGTCGTCGATGAGGACCTGGTAGACGCCGAGCTGGACTACGCCAAGACCAAGATCCTGCTCGCCCCGGAAAACCGCAGTCCCTGGTCCTACGCGCGCGGGGTCCTCCGGGCCTCCGGGCGTCCGCTGTCCGAGTGGAAAGATTTTGCGCAGAAACTCGTCACGGATAAGGTGGAGGGTGGACAGCGGGTGGATGTCGAGGTGAAGAGTAGTCATGCGCTGGAGTGGTTGGCGGATGTGTATGCGGAGGAGGGCGAGCCTTCGCCGGCGGAGGCCGTGCGGATGCTTACGCTCCTGAAGGAGAAGTACGATCCCATTCGAAAGAATTATTGGGATTATCGGATCAAGATGATCTCAACCCCTGCGGTACCGGCAGCTTGAAAGGTCTGTATATCTTATAAGTGATGAGACCCGTTGAATGAGAATAAAAGTTTAGCATCTATGACAATGACCAGTTTCATAACGACGTATCACATTGTTAATTAAATGGGAATAATATGTGCATAGTTTCCCGTTCATAGACAAAGATAACAGAGAACACCGAGTGAACAAAGAAATGAAAGAGAAACGCAATGGCCCGCCATAAGCATCAATCATCATGAAGAACGAAACAATACAGCAAAATGCAAAAGGTCTATTAGGAGTCATGGACTTATTTTAGTTGCCCCATCCCTCTTTGAGCATTTTTCGCCATTCCACTGCCGAATCGATGGTGACGTTGCTGCCACCACACACGACAATCACGACTCGGCTGTCTGCGTTCAAGTCCGGCACCAGCTGCTTCAGCTTCGACTGCAGTGGTGACGATGAAGCTGAAACCGAGGATCCATTTGGCACTGAGTCTTCACCCCCGGACTCGTTCTCCGTCGCCGACAACCGATCATCCCCATACCCTTCATCCCGCGAGGGGTTGTCTTCTGTCGGTCTCTTACGCTTTCGCTCCAGAGACGCCGAGACTGGAGAGGAAGACGAGACGGCCGCTTTGCCTGCATCCCCGACAGCTGCCTCCACGCATACGCCGCACGCCAGCTCAACCAGCAGCCTCTCGTCGTCGACGAGCCGCAGCACGCCGCGGGCCGCATCGGCGTCAGACAGCACGGCGCTGTGTACGGCAATGCCGGCCGGCGGCGACGTGGCGTACTCGAATGTCTTTTCCGAGACCCGGATGGCGCCCAGAGAGGTAGCCTGGGAGGTGATTTTGGGCAGCGAGACGAGCGAGTTCTGCGCCACCGCGGCAGCCAGGGAGTCTGTGCCTTTGGTTTCGATGGCCAGGAGGTGGATGGGGTTCGTTTGTAGGGCGTCACTGCTGCCGCTGGCAGCGAGAAGTTTGTTGCTCCGCTTCTGCATCGACCGGTGTCGTTCGATGCCCATGACTAGCCCGTTGAGGAGTCCGCCGCCTCCGACGCTGCAGATGACTGCGTCCACCGGCAATGGCCGGCCGCGGTGAGTGTGTTCCTCGTCTTCCCCGACGGCAGGGGGAAGCTGGTTGACGAGTTCATCCACAATCGTGCTGTTTCCCTCCCAGATGGGTTCGTTATCGAAGGGATGGAGGGCGATCTTCGCCACGTCGGGGCTCTCGTCAGGTTCGACGGTCTTCATGATCACGGCACGCATGTACTCGCCGGCCTCGGAGAAGGTCTCGCCGTGCTGGATGACATCGGCGGCACCGGCGGTGCGCAGCTTCTGCACCATCAATGGCTTCGTGGACAGCGGCACCACGACGGTGCACGGGTATCCTAGACTGCGAGCGGCGCAGACAGCCGCGAGACCGGCGTTGCCACCGGAGGAGGCGTAGAAGTGGACAGGACGGTTGGCGTTCTCGGGCTTGACGAGGTGCGAGAGGATCTGGTTGCCCATGGCGCGAGACTTGAACGAGCCGCTGGGCTGCACATTCTCCAGCTTCAAGAACACGCGGCATCCTGCGGCACGGGAGAGCGAGGCCGATTCGACGAGGGGGGTCTGGACCCAGGGGGTCTTGAAGACGGGCTTCGCTTCTTGTGCGATGCTGCCCATTGTGGATAGGAGAGAAGAGTCAATGGGTGTATATAGAGGGCCTGTTTGAAAAGGACGTGTAAGGTGTGTTCTGAAGAGGATAGCCTGAAGTGATCAAAGAAAGAGAAGAAAAAAGAATCTGATATGCTGTATAGTAATGTACAAGCTGGAGTAGCAGGCTGGCTGATAAGATGGAGGAGAGGAAATTTAAGAAAGAAGAACCGTGGAAAGACAGACACAGCCTGGCTCCAAATTCCGATATAGATAAGCCCAGAAAGGAAAAGAAAACCAAAAGTACCACCAATACAAACCCTTGCATTATATGAGGCGTATAGTTCAAGTTGTGATATACATAGTTTGGTATCTTCCCGACGAAGTTTGCCGCGGGAAAGCCCTGCGTTTCCCGCCCCGATATCAAGTAGGTTTCATCATGGCGGATCTGGACCCAACGCCCGCCGATAACCTTGTGGACATGAGAATTTCAAGTGCGTGGGCCATGACATAACATAAATACTCTCATAGGAGCCCTCCGGCTGGGGTCCTCCGACCTTGTAGATTTCAAAGTTAGTATCAGCGATGATGACCGGGAAAGCCGTTCACCGTTCCCAGCCGCAGTTAGTGTTGACGGAGAAAAAAACAGGGCCTCCATATATAGACGGCACACAGTCAGAGCCAGAGTGAATTTGCGTAAATTTGTTGTCACTGTAGCCGGCCTCTCTCTCCTTTTCCGTTTTTTTTTTTGTTTTTTCTTTTTTTTAGGGTGGCGCCGTCGAATTGGACAATCACGAGACCGAACAAGTCTTACTCCTCAGAGATAAGAGGGGGAAACAGGATCTGTTTCCGGACGCCTTCCCCATAGTTTGGATCTGAACCTAACCTTGCAGCCGAGAAACTCCGTCTGGAGGGATCCGTGCTGTCTACGCAGAGGTAGTCTAGAATTTCCCCGGCCTTGGTGGGCATGAATGGTTGCAGCAGGATCCCTGTGATTCGTAGCGATTCGGCAATGTTGTAAAGACAGCGGGGGGCATTTTCCGCTCCCTTCCAAGGTTCCGATACATGGATGTATTTGTTTGCCTGGCGAAGAACATGGTCAGTACAAGGGCGGGTTACAGCTAATACACACTACTCTAGCGTACCTGTTCGATCAAGGCCATGATCTCACGCAGGGCTGCACACGGGTCGAGTTTCTCCATAAGGTCTGCCACCTTGGTAGGCGTTTCTTCAAGCAATTCTTGATACGCGATATCATCCTTACTAGCCGGGGCAAGGCTGTCAGATGTTCCATTGACGATATAAGTCCGGAGGTTCCCTTTGGAGGACCCCCGTAGTCGCGACGCCAGGTTGCCGATTCCCCATTGCAGTAATTTCTTGTAATCGCGGATGATGTATTGATTGTCATAATCGGAATCCCCCGCAAGACCGCCTTGGTAAGCAAGGAAGAAACGCATGGTGTCGACACCGAACCGGTCAATGGCGAAAAACGGGTTCACCACATTTCCCGTGGATTTCGACATTTTCTCGTGATTCATCGTCCAATGCCCGTGAACGAGGACATTGTGCGGCAGAGGAAGATCCAATGCCATCAGAAAGGCGGGCCAATACACGCAGTGGAATCTGGAAAGATCGTCAGTCTTGCACATGCTCCACACAGGACAAAAGGGAAACCCTACCGAACGATGTCCTTGCCGACAACGTGTACATTTGCTGGCCATCCAAGCCGTTTCTCCTGGCCGGGGGTAAATGGATAGCCTGCCTTGGTCAGGTAGTTGATCAACGCATCGAGCCAGACATAGATCGTCTGCGTCTCGTCTCCCGGGACAGGGATGCCCCAGTTCAAGCGCTCTACAGGTCTAGAAATCGAGAGGTCTTGGAGGCCTGAAGAAACCGAGCGGACTATATCCTTGGCGTAATTCGAAGGAGTAATGAAGTCCGTCTTGTATAGATCCAACAGACGCTCCTGGAAGGCAGACAGCCGGAAATGGTAGTTTGTTTCTGACGACCATTCCACTTCTTTTCCAGTTTCGACTGACACCTGTATACAATGAGCTTTTGCTTTGTCATCGGGATGTTAATGCCGTGGGTTGTCAAGAATTACCATTCTTTTCCGCCCGGTAGTTGGATCTAAGGAATTTTGCACCTGCGATGGGGGGTAAAATGTTTCATCGCTGACGGAGTACCAGCCTTCATGCTTTGCAGTATAAATGTACCCACGGTGGCTTAGCATTTCCTAATCTTCGGTGAGTTTCTTCTCTTTCCTCTTTTTTGTTTCTCTCTTGTTTTCTCCGGGCTGACGGGAATTCAATGGCATACCCAGAAATACTGCACTGCCTCCTTATGGGCAGGCTCAGTCGTTCGAATAAAATAGTTGTTATCCAGATTCGCAGCCTTGGCCAAGGCCTACAGATTATGTGTCAATTGAACAAGAGCAGAATGAGTGGGCTTTGCAGGGTGACATGGAGGTACGGACCTCGAATGTTTTGTAGTTCATATCGCAGAAAGCTTGGGTGTCCATCTCCGCGGCGAGGGCAGCTTGTTGAATCTACCGATGGTCAACTCGGGGCGCCCTCAAAGTATTGGCTTTGAATACCTTCATCCCGTGCTCATCCGTTCCGGTCAAGTATTGGGCGTCTTTCTCTCCATTCAAGGTCCGCCATCGTTTCACTACATCTCCGATTACCATAGTATACAGATGACCGATGTGAGGAGCTGCAATGACAACGCGTCAGTCAGCAATAGTACCAATAATAAAGAAACCGAGCACGCGACCGTACCTGCGTTGACGTAGAAAATAGGAGTAGTCACATAGTAAGGCTTCTTCGTTCCCTCCGATGCCGATGTCGCAAATCTGCGCGGAATGGCCGCGGAGGTCAGGCGAGCTGTCTTGCAAGAAGCGCATTTCCAAGACGGTCGTCTGTAGGCCAGAAACTGGCTAGCCCACGAGAGAGCACGAAAGCGGTCTCTGGGAAGAGCCATTGCGAAAGGTGCGTGGCAGAGCAAGAAAGAAGACCGGCGAGGATCAGAAAGTGAAGGTGAATCACTTCGGAGGTGGACAATCTCCGGGTGGTCCAAGCTTCCCCCGTGCCTTTTTTTCTTGTCTTTCTTTCTGCCGCCTCCAATTCCTTCACCCTCCAGCTTTCTTCTAGGCACCATCTTTATTCTTATAGCTGCGATATTGGAAATATCCACTCAACTCTTATCTTCGTCTATCCATATTGCCGTCTTTTGGCCTTAGAAAACCCTTCCTGGTTTGTTTTGGCTACTACGCAGTGACCCAGCTTTGCGCCATGGCTCCCTTGGGCGAAGACACGCTCACGAAGGTGTCCACAAACGGTATGTGACTCTAAGACCAGGGAAGTGTTTGTTGTGTTATTCTCTAATAATGCGTTCTCCCTGCAGCGGCCACCGAGTTCGTTCAATCTTTCTACCCTGCGCTCCAGTCCAACCGTTCCTCGATTTCCTCGTTTTACAGCCAGCCCACGTCGACCATCATTTTCAATGGAAACGTCGTCGCCGATGGTAACGCGGTCCAGGAGATTTTCGTCAACCAGATGCCTCAAACACATTACGAAGTACAATCGTTTGACTGCCAAGTCATCAACCCGGCTTATCCCACCCCTACGGCAAACGGAGTGAAGTCGCCACAGGAGACGACGGCGAAGGACCTCTCGATTCTGGTGGTCACCAGCGGATTCGTGCGCTTCGGGGACTCGAGAGATCTTCCTCAACGCGGGTTTAGCGAGACTTTCGTCTTGGTCCCAAATCCCTCGGCCGATGCTCCCAAGGGAAAGCGCAGGAGAGAATGGCTTATCCAAACACAAACCTTCCGACTTGTGGTCTAAACCAGGGGACGTTTACGGTTAAAATGGTTCATGTTGATGGGTGACTCAGGTCAGGCATCATGATGCGCTATGACGATGCAAGGAATAATGACCTTGGTGCCTGAGGCTCGACAGCCACGAAACTTGCATTGGTCACAATTACGACAAATCAAAACTATATTCACAACGCCCATAACGCCCACAAATCGCGCAGCAAGCGGGGTTTCCCGATCTATGAGGTGGATCGGGGCGGTACACGCAAATTCGCTCTGACTCGTTCAAGGAGCTCTTCCCGCGTGGAGCTTTCACTGGGCAAAAGTCCTCTCTGCCAAGTCACCGTTAGCTCGTTAGCTCGACTATTTGCTTTTTCGTCTCGACTTTCCATGTTCTAGGTTGCGAATGGGATGGAGAAATTAGAAAAGGTGGGACGTACCACGCGGAGCCATCTTCGCATCTCCTCGGCCGTCCAGTCGTTGGGATCTTATACCAGCCGGGATCAGTGGACATGCCCCGGGTTACGTTCTTTGGTGCCTACCTCCGGTTGGGTCTGGTTCTGCAGGGAACATATCGTTGCCCCAGATCGCCCAGACAGCCGCCGCCGTGACCATTCCTGCGAACCCTATGTGATGAATAGATTAGAAACGATTTCTTGTGTTCTTTTGCTGTTTTGCTGAAGTTTGATGTATATATACCCATGAAGAGGTTCTGGGATTGTTAACTGGCAGTACTGATTATGCTAATTATGCTGATTACGATGGATGAATGACACGTACCTTGGATTGCATCGCTCGATCGAGAGGGGTGGGCATATTGATGGATAGGACAGACAGATGGATGTACAGAGTAAAGGACAGGTCATTGTCCGTAGGCAGATAACATACAGACAAACCATCCAAACCAGACAAACTCACCGCCACGTGAATGCACCGCCACACATAACAGCTGACAGCACCGCCACTCAGGGCTGGGCGGGCCAAACCCTAAAGCGGCAGAATCCCACAACGACGTCAAGATCGGCTTCATTGCTTCGAGGATTCCTTGTTCATTCCGCCTTCAACCACCCGCACGTCACGTCACAATCAGCCCACCATGCCTCGTGAAGTTTCCGACATCAAGCAGTTCATTGAGATCTGCCGCCGCAAGGATGCCTCCTGTACGTCTTTCCTGTGACCGCGGACGGCTCGGGTGCTAGGGCTTCCCCGGGCTTGGGAGCTCCGGAACTGGATGTTTGGGAGCTTGCACCCACGAGAGAATGACCTCAACCTCGGCCTCGAACCTCAAATCTCAAACCTGAGACCTTCATCATTGAAGCTAACCACCCGTCTCCGTAATCTACAGCTGCCCGCATCAAGCGTAACCGCAACACCCAGCAGATCAAGTTCAAGGTCCGCTGCCAGCGTTTCATCTACACCCTTGTCCTGAAGGACTCCGACAAGGCCGACAAGCTGAAGCAGAGCCTGCCTCCTGGTGCGTTCCTTCACCCGAATAACATGACTTGAACAGAGTCTCCGTGGAATGGATGGACCGATTTGCCATATGACACCGGATGAGGGGAGATGACGGTCGGAATTGGATAAAGGCCTACGCTAACGTCTGATTCCCGCCCACAGCTCTTAAGGTTGTCGACGTGTCCAAGGGTGACAAGAAGAAGTCTCTGTAAAACTTTTTCTTCGCCGGAACTAGGGTTATAGGACCGCCGGGGGGGAACAATAATGGTCGAAAGCATGATTCAACTGTCAAATGGGAATTAGCGCGGGATCAATTGTCCCCCTTGTGGGCCGACACTGGAATGATCGGATAAAGCATAAAATAATATGTGGAATGGGCCATTTCAGCGTCTCTTGTTGGATGCTGTGTGTGTGTGATAGTCAACGCGAACGGCATTTTTCTCTCTCCGACTGGACGACCTACAAATCTCAATTGATCGCCAGGGTACGCTTTGTCGGGGCGCTCTGGATTCTACAACACATTAAAGACGGAAAAAAAAAAGTTGAAATTTTTGTGCAACCGTTTCGGCATCCCGAGTGAACTCTGTACTTGTGATGGTGCAACAACGCTGGTGCTGATCGTGCTGATCAATGGACACTATGCAGCACATGATGGCTTCGCCGATTTCCCTTTGGGGATTGAACGTGGGCTTTGTAAGGAGTAAAAACCAAGGAATACGGAGTACGGGACAAATGCAGCAAGATACAGCAAGGTTCCCACCGCGTAGGAGCCACATATAGTCGAGTCATTAGCGACTTTTGGTGGATCGATGGCCCGTAAGAGCCACTCGACGACAGGTAGCTTGGCGTGCTACGGAGTATAAACCGGCCATCCTTAGGTATTCCTCAGCCTCGATTTGGGACGAGATGGAACATGTCACGATCGGATGTCGGTGCCATCCAACGCCATCCGTAGTCTAGACAGTCGATGCTGTGCACTTAGCGATGATCATTTCTGCCTACATCAACCAAATAGGCTATACTGAGACTTGGCAGACTGGCGCTGAAACACCTGCCAACTTCCCTTCAATCTCTCCCTGTCACAGACTGAACGATCGTCGGTTAAGACTCCATTCTCCAACACTCAGGGAATCAGATTGGCCCCTCTTTCCTGATCCTACTGACTCGAGTCTTTGTGAATGACTAACGAATGCATGGATTGTTAGCAAACAAAGTACATACATTACTCAGTATACATCTTACCATGAGACCGTGAACTACCGGGCTTTGCGCTGCCAATGCCTCGGTGACCACCTGCCATGACGGAGTGTTATACATCTATTGCCTCGTCCGTGAGACGGAGTAAGTCCCGTCGAATCATCGCTGCAGCTGAGGCGCTTGAGCGCTCATCATTTCTATTCAGGTCACGGCAAAATCCCGGCGGATTTCAGAATAGATCTCGGTCATAGGGCGCCCACTCTTTCTGACTCCGTCCTCGAAGACCCAAGACGACCGGTGCGCTTCCTCTTCAGGAATGGACGCATGATGAGGTGATCTAGGGCTTCTTCGCCATACATAATCCTACAGAGTAGGTCAGATTCGACAATTGCCGTCGGCCCGTCACGCCGGCCCTTGGGGGGATCGGCGTGGCTTTGTCCAGGAATAATTCAGCCATGCAGAATGCCACACGCTTTGTTTCTACCTCCTCATTTAGGAGAAACAACAGACAGTCCACCAGCGGGTTTATTGTCTGTGGGTGTTCCTTCCACTTTTCCCCGTATTCCTTTTTCCTTATGCCAACCATACGTCCAACTAGGAAGTCCTGGGACTCCCTTGAGGAAACCATTTGAGGTATAGTTTATGCCCAAGTGCCGGGAGCGATAATGGAATGTCCTCATGATTTACCAAGCAAGGCAAAGGGAACAAGTCCAAGAGTCCAATGCAACTCGTGAGATGCAGGCTGTGACTTGCAAGCGCTGGCGTTGATCCATCGTCAACCTGAGACGGCCCTATTTTCCTTGTCGAACAGGCCCTGCACCGCTGGATTCCCGGATAATTTCATCGACTAGTCTGACTGTCTGGCGTTGCGGACCAGACAGGCCAAGGGTGGAGAAATCTCCTGTCCCTCATTGTTAATAATAGCCAGACCCCCATCAGATGGGATATAAAAGGGTCCTCAAATGCTCATGGATGATGTCTCTTCTTTCTTCATCTCCAAACTCATCGAACTCAATTCTCATTCCTTCTCTTTGCCTTTGGTCAAGCAGGACTCTTAATCATTGGCACCGGATTTGACATCCTTTTTCTCTCTTTGAATCATAATACAATGGCCCTCTCCAAGATTGTTTCTCTCACCGGCCTGCTGGCCTCTGCCTCCCTTGTCGCTGGCCACGGCTACGTCTCCGGCATTGTTGCCGATGGCAAGTAGTATGTTCAATCTACCAATGGCTCTTCAGGTAAACGAAGCACAGAGTGAGACGAAGCTGACAATGATGCAGCTATGGCGGATACCTTGTTGACAAGTACGCCTACTCGGACAATCCCCCCGACACCGTTGGCTGGTCTACCAGCGCCACCGACCTCGGGTTTGTGGACGGCACCGGCTACTCGTCGCAGGATATCATCTGCCACAAGGACGGCAAACCCGGTGCTCTGACGGCCTCCGTCAAGGCCGGTTCGGACGTTGAGCTCCAGTGGACCGAATGGCCCGAGAGCCACCACGGGCCGGTTATCTCGTACCTTGCCTCCTGCAACGGCGAGTGCTCGTCCGTGGATCCCACCTCCCTGAAGTTCTTCAAGATCGACGCCAAGGGGCTCATCGACGGCAGCAGCCCCCCTGGGCAGTGGGCCACCGACGACCTGATCAGCAACAACAATTCGTGGACCACCACTATCCCCTCGTCCATCGCCAACGGCAACTACGTCCTGCGCCACGAGATCATCGGTCTCCACTCTGCCGGCCAGGAAAACGGTGCCCAGAACTATCCCCAGTGCATCAACATCAAGGTCACCGGCGGCGGCAGCGCCAAGCCTGAAGGCACTGCAGGCGAGGCCCTTTACAAGCCCTCCGACAAGGGAATCAAGTTTGACATCTACTCCGACCTGAGCGACTACCCCATCCCCGGTCCTGCCATGTTCAAGGCCTAGACAGTCAGGCTGGTTTCTGTTGTATCTTGCTCGGTGGATTGGACTTTTGCTCCCGGATTGATAAAGTTTTGTTAGATACCGATTATGGAATGAGGTTGAGTTCTTTGAGTACTACCTTTGTTTCTGTAAACCTTTCAGTAATCGTGAGCTGTATTTCAGCGTAGATACTTAGGGTCAAAGCTACGGTTGTCCAGTATTACTCACAACTGCTGCGAGATACAACTACTCTAGAGAAATTATGATATTTATGCCACACCAACCTCTATCACGCTCAAGTATATTCGTATCATGCAAATGACCATAACCCATACCGATTAAACCAAACCACTATTCACTCCTCCCATACACCAACTCAACATACCCTTCAACCCCAGCACCCTGCAACCCCCTATCCACAGCTTCCCTCCCCAAATCCGTCCTCCTCAACTCAAACTCCCCAAAATAATTCGGGTCCTCCGTCACCCTCTTAAACAAGACACTCTCAAACAGCTTCAAACTCCGCACATTCCCCTGTCCAATCTTCACACTCAAACAAGAGAACTTCAACCCCTTTGCCTCAGTCCCTTCCACCTTCCCCCCTAACGCCTCCCTCGCAACCCCATCACCCGCTACAAACTCCGCCAGAATCTCCCCCTCCCGGTCAACAATGTACCGCAAAAACGCCAGCAACGCAGCCCGTCCGAGCCCCTGGCGCTGATTCGCCTTCTCGGCGATCATGAGCTCGATCTCCCCGATGATCTGGGGCTCGGAGTCGCCTTCCTCGCCGTCGTCGACGCGCAGGAAGAGATTGATGTCTCCGACCATGTTGGAGGGGGTGTCGTGCTGGTTGGTGAGGGATTCAGATCCAGATCCAGGTCCAGGTTGAGCATCAGGGATAGGACGACAGATTATAAAGGTTAGTTTATCAGGGTCCTGGCGCCAGCTTTGTTGCATGGCGTATTCCTCTTCGAGAGAGAGGGGTTCTGAAGCGGTGGCTTCTTGGATTTCCTGGGAGGGTAACGTTAGCTTGGTGTTGTAGATATGTATAGATATTGGAGTGGTATCTGCAACAGGATATATGCAGAATAATAAGGAAGGCCGACATACCGGGTCTTTCATCCATTCGTGGTAGCGCGGGACATGCCATTTGCAGTACGGGACTAGAAGCACCTTTGAGGTGGAGATTGCTGGAGTGGCTGTTGAGCGGATTTCTCTGGTATATTGGTATGTTTACATACCCGTTTTGGCATTGAGAAGCATATTGACTACGTGAAGGTCTGGTAGGACGGAGGAAGAGAGAAAGGCCAGAAGAATGGAGGAGGGAAGTAGAGAAACAATCTTTCATCGACGGAATCGACGAGTTCCTGCCTGGGTCTTGGCATGCGGCCTGAGGTGTTCACCATTGATACTGCGTGTTTCATGCACGTTCATCACGTACAGATTACATTGATTGGGATATCTATATAGCCAAGCCTAACGAAACAATCATTGCTTTTCTTCTCCCCCCGCAAAAGCCCCGAACTTGATCACCTCCGTCTCCAACGTCTCCGTGTCTAACAGAACAAGCTCCCCAGTTTCGTGGAACTTGGGAATGGACAGCAGACGAACTCGCTGGGTCGGGGCGTCGTTCGAATCAGTCATTTCCGTGTCGGCTCCGTTAAGTCTCCATGGAGCATCGCTTTCGATCACGGCGGTTTTGAAGCCGGGCTGGTTGCCGGTGAAGAAAACATGTGGGCAAGCTTCCATCACGAATGGATCGTGCGTTTGGAACGGGTAAGACCCTGGGTGAGAGGTTAGTTAGGTAGTCCTGTGGAGTCTGTCACATCAAAAGCTCTGTAGACTTACAGATTGTATCAGGCGCTGTAGGAACACCGCATCGCCAGCGCAGCATGGCCTCCATGATTCGAATCCGGGCCTCCCCGTCCCCATTGCTGTCGATGTTTCCATCTTCGTCGGCAAAGTCCAGGTAGCGAAGGACATCGTCTACATTCTGGCCACTTGATCCCCACACGCGCCACCCTTCGATGTCGCCCTCCCATGGGTTTGTGACGCTGTCGAACCAACCTGGTTCTTGCGTCTCCCCACCAGAGGGAGGTGGAGCGCAGTATGCCCTTGCCCGGGGGAACATGGCCCGGTGAATCCCTTGTTGAGGTAAAGCGAAGTTCGCAGGATCGCTTGCGCCCGGCATGAGGGTCACCGGTATACTAGGCAGGATTTCCGCAAGGAACGAATCTAATTGGGTGATGGGCGAGGCGTTGTAGGCCGAGGCGTCATATCCGTACTTCTTGGGACCGCTTTTTTTCTTAGCAGCTCCAGTCTCATTGGCATCCACGGTCATACTGGCGCCGAGTGAGTCTCCCACAATGACCAGTCTTGTGATCGCAGATGCATTCGGTAGTGCGCTGTCATCACTCCCTGCCGAAGCGCCTGTGTAACCTAGGAGATAATCCGTCAGAAGCTCCAAAGCAAGCGTGTCACTCGACGTTCCCGTTATCCCAAGACCGCTGACGAAAGCGACTTTGCCTTTACTCGTCCCCTTCTGTGATAAAGACTCGTCTCTCTCCCATCGGCGAGGCTGTCGAGCTAGATCCGGGACCTTGATGTCAATACACTCAAAGTCACCGTTAGCGTTTTCTGTTCCCAGCACAGCAACTATAGCTCCTGTTGCCAACTGTGTGGATCGCAGCAGACTCCCCGTCAATCGCAGACGGCCTGATTCGTCCTCGAGCATGATCTGAGTCGATTCGGGGTCGGAGGGGTCAAGATATGTGCGGCGAGGCGGAGGGGCCAGTGTGAAGTTCTACCGTCAAGAATCAGCGAGTCGAATGCTGGTGGTGAGCCCGGGATGGATCTCTTACCTCTTTCGTCAGATCGTCGAGAATATTGGGCTTCAAGGGCATGTCCATGTAGATTGTTCCAGCCACCCAGCAGAGCTCTCCCTGTCTCACATCCAGCACTCTTTCTACCCGACGCGCGTGTTCTCCTGCAATCTATGCCACAGCAAACTGATCAGCAATGTACCAGTAGACCATTTGACTATAGATCTTCCTCCGGCGGCGAAATCGGGACGTCGGGCAGTGTTGTAGCTGCACTAGGATGGATCTTACACTGAATCCTTCCCATGCCTCGACCGCAACCTCCTCCACTGCCGGCTTGAGCTTTGCCAGCCGCAGGAAATACATATCGCCATACTGTTGTTGATAGTGTCGTTCTTGGCCGGGGGGTAGCTGGAAAGTGTGCAGAGGGTTGTAATGCGAAGCTTCACGGTATACCGGCGGATATTCCGACTCGCTGCAATAAGAGATAGGATATTAGCAATTGTACTTCGTGCTGGCTAAGGGTATTCGGCGAGGATGTTGAGAGCAAACCTGGGCGGGCGCATGAACTCATTCTCTGTCGCATTGGAGGCCATTTTGCCGAGCGCTGTGTTCCGATTGGGAACAGATACAGCGACCTGTATAGCTCCAGCGGGCAGAAGGCAGCGAGAGAGGGAGTGTGGGGGGGGGGGTGAGTGGACTGATGAATTGATGGAAGGTCGCTGGTTGAAGAACAATCGTGGTTCTTCTGGCCGGACGCGAATCACGCGTCTTTTTGGCGTTCCGTAATTACAGCTCCGCTTTGGGCTGTCGGCCGCTTCGACTCTTGCATCTTTCATCTTTCATCCTTCATCCACTCAAGCGCTCATGGAAGACAACAGAACTCTTGAACGACCTGAATAATATCCTGACTATCCAGAACCTCCAACTATGACAGATCTACCTTGTCCAAAAGACATTGCAAACAGTACTCCAGTATCCAAGCTGGAGCTTCAAAACTTCCCGAGACAGCATCAATGCAGCATGGAGCGCCGAATCTACTGTAGTATTGAGCTCCACGTCAGAGGCTTACCACAATGATCAATCGAATTCAGCTTGAAATGGAAAACTAGATTTATGTGGACGACTCGATTGACGTTCCACAGAAAATCCAACATGCCAACGAACCCCTCGGTATGCCGAGTGTTTTCCTCATGAACACTGGAAAGCAGGACAAGCTATTCGCGTGAGAGGAAGCGCCTGAAGTCGCAGCAACCAAATTAGGTCAAGTCGAATACCTTGAGAAATGCCTCTCGGCTGCATTCTGCTGGTTCGCGTCGTAGCATTGATAGAATGGTCCATTCTTATCTCTCGCAAACCCTCTGGTCTGGACTCATTCTTCCTACTCTCATAGCTACTTTATCTCAAACCGCGCTGTTTCTAACAGCCTGAGACATCAGCGGCGCGATCGAACTGCTAAAAGAGCTTGGATATGAAAGCCACAAGCCTTCTGAGCTCGGTGGGCTGCAGCCTCACAATGCTACTGATATGTACACATACCACGGCACTCCGATTTGACCTCTTTCTACGCGACTTTCAGACGCTGTTCCGACGGGGTCTTCCCGGGTCTCTGGCAGTCGCCCCCCAAGGAGCAGTAGACGACTCTCAGCCACCAGGGCCTGTTACCTATAATCCATTGTCGTCTCCCACCTGGCCCGTGGCGGCCACAATGGCGACTACGACGACACCCACAGCTGCCGGGGATGCATCTCGTCGGGCATTCGAAGATGCAATGCAGACCGGCGACATGCCGGCGAACTCGTAAGTCAGAACGCGCAGATCTGAGAGCATACCTAAATAAGCTTTAAGCTCACTGGCTAATCCTCATGCATCTTCAGCCCACGAAAGAACGTCGCTATCGTTACTGGAACCGTGACGAGGACGGAGGCGGTGATGGCTGCGACACAGACAGCGACGGCAAGCAGGGACAGTAATAGTATTATTGCATCGACAGGCTTGATGTTTGCTGTCTTGCTTGCCGCAGCGCTGCTTTGAATACCAGACCCTATTTGCGTCCATTTCCTAGTCTGGTGTTTATGCTGTTTCTTTTTTCCGTAATGGTTCTCGTACTGGACAGCCAGGACAGCGCAGGGGATAGTATG
The DNA here is from genome assembly GCA_002215965.1 of Aspergillus persii. NCBI lineage: Eukaryota > Fungi > Ascomycota > Eurotiomycetes > Eurotiales > Aspergillaceae > Aspergillus > Aspergillus persii. The sequence continues at coordinate 3,678,851 of NGZO01000002.1, read as the reverse complement.
AACAAGGCTGGGTGCATCATGTGTATGTACATAAAAACGGAGGCCAATGCCGAAGGATCATCAACAGACCGAATGGCGCCGTGAAGCCTCGGTCCGGGGGAACCCAGCGATTCTCCGCATCCCCGCATGGCACGTGGTTCTGGACATTCATATCGACTTGTATGGAGTATATCGTCGGTTCATTTCTTCCTCGAATGAATCAATACCGAACTCTTTGAATCTTTCCAACCACAACCTCAATTCACACAAAGTCTACACACTCTTCTACATACTCTTCCTATAGAGCAGTGTTTCCTAACCTCTTATTGACCACCATCCATTTCCGTAATACACATTAAACCAACCACACCATGTCTCTGCAAACACCCCTCTCCTCCCTCCTCCAAATCCAACACCCCGTCCTCCTCGCCGGCATGGCCCGCGCCTCAGGCGCCCCCCTAGCAGCAGCAGTCTCCAACGCCGGCGGCCTCGGCACCGTGGGCGGCCTGGGGTACAGCCCATCCCAACTGGACGAGATCCTCGCGGAGCTGAAATCGCTCCTCCGCGACCCGAATCTACCATTCGGGGTGGACCTGGCCCTACCGCAAGTCGGGGGCGGCGCACGCGCCACGAACCACGATTATACGCACGGGCAGCTCGACGCGCTGATTGACGTGGTGATTGCGCACGGGGCGAAGCTCTTCGTCTGCGCGGTGGGCGTGCCCCCCGTGCATGTCATCCGGCGACTGCATGACGCAGGCATCCTGATCATGAATATGGTCGGGGCGCCGAAACACGCGGAGAAGGCGCTGGCGCTGGGCGTGGATATCGTGTGCGCGCAGGGCGGCGAGGGAGGGGGCCATACTGGGGATATACCATTCTCGGTGCTGGTGCCGGCGGTGGTGGATGTGGCGAGGAGGTATAAGAGTCCCTTGACGGGGCAGACGGCGCTGGTGGTGGCGGCTGGGGGGGTGAATGATGGGCGCAGCTTGGCGGCGTCGTTGATGCTCGGGGCGGCTGGGGTGTGGGTGGGAACGAGGTTTGTGGCAGCGGAGGAGAGCGGTGCGAGTCGGCTGCATAAGGAGGCGGTGGTGGGAGCGCAGTATGGCGAGACGAAGCGCACGCTGGTGATTACCGGACGGCCGCTGCGGATGCTGCCCAACGAGTATGTCAAGGAGTGGGAGAAACGGCCGGACGAGATCGCGAGGTTGACGGCGAAGGGCATCGTGCCGATTGAGCATGACTTCAACAGCGAGACGGAGGTCGATATGCCGTTCTTGATGGGCGATGTCTCGGCCAGCATCAAGGAGATCAAGCCGGCAGGGGTGATTGTGCAGGAGATGGTGCAGCAGGCGGTCGAGATGCTGAGGCAGGGAGGTGGTTATATCGTCAGTACTGGAAGCAGTAAACTATGAAAGGAGCGAGGACGGAGTCGAAACACATCTGCAGTTGAATATTTTTGGGTGTATCTTCTTCATGAAGCCATGATACGTACGTTTAGGTGTGATGATCTAACATGTACAAGTACAGGAATAAATTGAACCAAATTAGGAAAAAAAAAAACAGAAACAGACCACGAGGCGAGGTGCAAGAACCCTTATTTTGGAATGTGTTAGATGAGTGACGCACATTGGAAAAAAAAAAAAGACTTAACACTCAAGCAAACCCCCGGGTTATCCCAGCGCAATCGACAGGTACATACACGTGTCTCTTCAAGAGATGGTGGTTCTCCAATACAGAATGGTGTACGCCCACCCTCAGACAGATAGAGCAAAATACCCTTGTCCCTGGCTTTGCTGGCTACGGGTCCGACTCGAATAAAAAGGCCGAACAAACCCCCTATTCTGCCCTAGGGGTATGCTAATGGCATCCATTCATCACGGCCTTGTTTCCATTGGCGCGAGCTTCCAGCAGATTCGGTGGAGGCGGCGGCCCAAACACAGGCTTTTCTGGTTGTTGCGGTACGCCGCGGTCCCCGTTGATGTCGCGGTCGGTGCTTTCCAGCTCGTACTCGTCGTCGCTGATCCCCTCCTCGTCATCTTCGTCGTCGTAGTCCTCGTCGTATTCACTCTCCGTGCCTTCGTCGTCCCCGTCGAGGTCGGGGGCGACCCCCTGACCTCGGCCCTGGGCCTGCATTCGCCGGCAAAGGGCTTCGAGATGGTGGCTTTTCTTGCGCCACTTCTCCAGTTCTTCGTGATTCCTTGTGCGCTCTTCCGCCATTTCCAAGATGTTGCGATTCGTCTGGTCATGTTTGCGCGTGAGCGTGAGGTTCTCCTTCTCTAAGCGCTTCGTCTTCTTCGACATCTCCTCCATCTCTTTGCGGAACGTCAGGAAGAGTTCGTTGCTGTTGTTTAGCGTATCCTCCACCTGTGATATTATTATTACTGGCGGGTCAAAGGCGGGGTGGGCCGGCGACTCACCTGTTTAAACTTCTCCACGTAGATGTTGAGTTGACTGCGCAGTTCCGCTTCGGTGTGCGAAAACGTAGAGACCTGGGAGCTCAGGGCGCGACAACGCGCGGCTTCGTTCTCGGCGGCTCGACGTTGCTCTTCGTACTTGGCGGTGAGACATTGGATCTCCGAGTCTTTGCTGCGGAGGAGTGTTCGATAGTGCCCTTCTCGCATCTCAAATTTCTCGCCGATGGTTTTGATCTTCGCACGTAGACTGTAAGGTATCCACACTCAGTAAGCAATCCCGGACGGGCTGGAGAGGCGCTACTCACGCTTCGTCCAAGTCAATGTCCACCTTCTCGCTGCGCGGACTACCTTTGGCGGCCATGACGTCTTGAATGTCGTACAGGAGGGAATCTAAGCGCTCGTTGACAATCAACCTCGCCTTCTTCTCCGTATCTTCCAGCTTCTTGTTTTCATCCTGCAGAGGTCCCGGAGAGCATTAGCCCGTGCCTTTCCCGGGCAAGCGAACGTTTCGGCGAGTGCGCTCCTACTAACCTTGACTTTTTTATTCTCCTTGGTGAGCTCCCGGCACAGCTTTTCGAGTTTATCCTTCATCGTAACGGTCTTGCTCAACTCCGATTTCCCCTTGTCCTGGTCCTTTTGCAGCTGGTCCGCCCGCTTTTTGCTCTTGGCATAGTCGCGATCCAGCTTTTTCATATCCGCCAACAGTTCGGTGTACTTCTTGTGGACGGTCTCCAGGCGGGTCATGGGGGATTCAATGTTGCTGAGCAGTTGGTTCAGGTCTCTGGTAGCTTTCTTGACTTCACGCTCTGTAGTGATACTTTCCAGTTAGGATCCCAATTCCGCAACAAGAACAGTAATGGACATCTGGACATGTAGACATGAAGCCCGTTCCGTTCGAAAAGAACCAAAAGGAACAAATCACGCACCGATCTCCTGTTCTTGGTCCTTCTCTCCGGCGGCATCTTGTTCCAACTGAGAGATCTTGGCCGCCAACAGCTTCGACGTCTCATTGGGATCCGCCACCTTCTTCCCCTTATTCTTTTTGGACATTGCGGCCGACGACATGACGACGGGGAGGGCGAGGTCTCACGCAGCACGGCTAAACCTGGGGGGGTGTGCGGGATGCGGACGTGTGGGCGGACGTTGCGAGGCTGGTTTCTCGGAAGGGAAAAAATGCGAAGACGGAACGGTGGGTGATGGTTGGTTGAATCCGGAGTTCTGACGCAAAGCCACCACGACGGTCAATTCACAACCACGCCCACACCGGGGAATTCCGAGACGACGGGGGGAGTGTCCAGAGGCAAGGGAGCGAGCGTCGGGCGACTGTTGGATCGAGACGACGATTCCACACGAGTGGAGTACCTGGGTGGCCGATTTGACAGACTTGCAGAACTCGGAGGTGACGGGAACAGGCCGACTCCCTTAGCAACCAAGTTCTGCAGAGCCGGCGAGAGTCTCGGCGGGGGTTTGAAAGCACAGGGCAGTAGCGAACCGAAGACGGGGGAATCGGGGGGGGGGGAGGGAGTTCGTGGGGGGGAAAGCGGAGGATCGAGAATGTCTGGAAGAAGAGAGCGACTCCGTAAGAGAAGAGCGAGTCTCAGAGAGAGTAAGAGGGGGGCGCTAGGCCTGTTTGGGAGGTCTTGGCGGTTAGTCATCTTTCCTGCCTCAGGCACCTAGTTGACTTTTCGGGCATTCACAGACGGAGTATAGATGTAGTAACTTATGGACTTGTAGATGGCAGAATAAAGTGGAAAATATAAATCAATACGTATAAAGGATGGAGTAATATGGCCAATTAACGGCAATCCATCCATGTAAGTATCACACCGTTTATAATATAATAAGAATAATTCCACATTATTTGTACAATTGTACTTCTATTATTTCTCAATTCCTCCATACTCACTACTGGCCAGTACCGAGAGCCCCCGTAGCAGGAATAATAAGAAGCTCACGTGGTCGCGCGACAAAACACCAACTCGGCGGATGCTCGGGTCTTTTCTGCGATGCTCGCTGGCCCTGATCCGGAAGATTCCCCTCCCGATACGACCCTCAATGGGCCCTGTTGCCCTCTTGCTCTCCCCTACAGTCATGCCTATGCCAGTCCGCAATATTTGTCATTGCGTTCACCACGATGAAGAAGACTGACACCATCGTGTTGGGGCCAAAGCCTACTAAAGCATGCGGTAAGTGGATCGGGTTGCAGGCCCGCGATTCTGGCCTGAGATGGTCGCGGACGGCTAATTGTGTGCGCGATGCAGTTAATTGCCGCAGGCTGAAGGTCTGCTAGACCGATCCAAGCTTGCTGTGGACTGGGTCGTTCCAACACTGACCGCTGTTCCGTCTAGATGAAATGTGAGGTCGATGGCGCGCCTCCGTGTCGTCGTTGCCGCCACACCAACACCGCATGTCTGTTTAAGCCTCGGTCCAATGTGCGTACGGCTCTCCCCCTCTGGATCCCGCGCGCTGCTCACCCGGTTTTGTTTTGCAGGCTGCGGCGGCGCATGAGGTGGTCTCCATGCCCCCGGGGGCCCAGCATCAGGCCTTCTATCCTCATGCAGCGCCCTCGGATCAGGACGCGCAGTCCATCCTTGGCCGCCTCGACCGGATCGAGGCGGTTCTGGGCCTGAACAAGGAGAGGCCTGCGACCTCCTCAATTAGCGTGGCGTCCGATATGGACGAGGATGCGACGGACGGCCCTTCGTATGACTTATGGACAGCGGCAAAACACTTGAGAGCGATCACTCGCCCTCCCCAGGACGATAGCGTTTGGTCACGTCCTGCCATCAAGGCCCTATGGGCTAGGTGAGTGCCTCTACCCGCTGCATCACTCGCTCAAAAAACGGTGGACCCTGCCCCTAATCCAACCAGATTTATCGATTACCTGCCTCTGCTACATTTTTTGAAAAACCAAAATGCCTTTTCCTCCCCTTCGCCTCTCCTGCTCGCCTCTGTTCTTTACATATCTGCACTTCACAATCCATCGGCGGAACTCGCATCTCTGGCTGGTGGGTATTTTGTGGCCATCTGCAGCGCAATTGCTGAGCTTGTCATCCCAAGCCCTTTGCCGGACCTCTTTAACCCGTCGAGCACAACCTTAAGACGCCATGACTCTTCTGGTAATGCGGATGAGCAGCGCGTATTCCAAGACATCCTTGGTCTGATCATGGCAAGCCTTTGCTCGGAGGCATATGTCGAGTCGACGGACAAGTGGATAGCCATTGCCTATCGGCTCTTGCTTGACCACTGCCCAACTGCTGCAGATAGCACAACCCAGGACTGGCCTGGCTTATTCTCCGGAATCCAAGTAAGACCATCATCTCAACCGGTCCGTGATGGTAGCCAGCGAATTCATCACTCACCGCGCGATAGATAATCGATATTGAGCATGCATCCATGCACATGTGTCATCCTCTCCTACCTAGACAGCCTCCGACGTCGGCTTTGCAGCAATTGAACAGTCATGAAGGGGACGCGTATCGGGGCCTGACCCAAATCATGCATCAGGGACTCAGCCACTTCGTGAGACGAGGACTTCCTACCATTTGGTCCTTCGTGAGTGCAAGAGAACCCGACACGCTAACCTCTGTGCGGGCACCGTTCACCGACGAAGACTCTCAAGTCATTCGGCTCTGGGCAAAGAAGATGGACGACTGGCTGGTTCGATATAATGGGACCTCCCGTAAGACAACGCCATCGATCGATCTTCAAGAAAATACCGATTGACATGCTGTCTTAGAACCGTCCCCATCTGATCGACAAGGAATCTCCATACTCCTTCAATACCACCTTCACAAACTTTATGTCCTGTCAATATACCATCCCGCGCGAGGGTTCGACCTCTCATCCGCAAATATCACTCCGGCCGAAAGACACGAATTGCTGGTTTCAGCTCGAGCCGTGTTACGCCTACGCCAGGACAACGCCAGCATCTGGTCGAACTGGGATCTTATAGTGAGTTTCGTATCCCTAACACCCGGTCCCTGAATAACATCTTCTGACAACCTAATCCCAGATGATCACATGGGCCGCCATGCTCCTCCTTCGCGGAGTCGAAGACGGCGTTACACACCAAGACGGTACAACCCGCCAGCCCCTTTAGCACAATATAATCTCCAAAAAAAAAAAAAAACACCCCTAAACCCTTCCTCTAATCTTTTCACAGACCTCCGCCTCATCCAATCCCACATCCAAAGCCTCAAACTCAGCCACCCCTCCGCCCCAAGCATCCACGCCATCCTCGCCGACCGGCTCCAGACCGGCCTGCAGAGCATGAACACGCCGCCAGACATGGGACCCGAGCTATCCTTCCCCGGCCCGCACGCCGACTACTCCTGGACCATCTTCGACCAGGAGATCATGCCGCTCGCGAACCCGCCCTGGCTCTTCGAGGGCGCCGCGTCCCTGGCCTCGGTACAGCCGCAGCTGGCGCACCAGCAATCGCCCATCCCGTCCGTCGGGTACGCCGGCAGTTTGGGTGCTGGCCCTCCAACGGGGTTCACGGCCGGCGAGCAATGGGAGCATCATACGGCCCCGGTTTCTTCTGTGCGTCAGCCGCCGCAGAGGTTTAATCGGATGTTTGGATCCGGGAATGTAAACAGTGAGAATAGTAACTATATGATGTGATGTGATGGGTTCACAGTATTTGGATAGGATAGCAAGGATATGAGAGGAGTTGGTTAATTCTTTCTGGTTTTTTTTTTTTTTTTTTATGTTCGATTCATGTACTTCTGTCCTGTGAATGTCGCACCGGCGCAGTCATAGACAATTTAGGGTGTCTGAGTTAGTGGGGATCGCTTATGGATGAATGCAGAGTTGCTACAAGTGAAGCAAGCAAAGGTGAGTTTCTCAGAAAGAGGGGGACAAATCATTATTCCTTCATCACATTGGGTATATAGTGTCAAATCATGAGTCATGTCATACTGTACAAAGATGCTGGTTTCTCTTAACAGTCAGCAAAAAAGCCTACTGTATTCAACCCTGTTTCTCTCGACGTCCGAAAGTGTCGAGTGAACAAAAAAAGGGAATAAATAGGAATGAGAAGAAGCAGTGCAGAGAGGAAAAGGTTTGGCCTGCAAACCAGGTTACTTTTGCCGAGCCATCCCGACTTGACAGTCTACTGGTTGACGGATCCGGTATGAGGTGGTTTATCTCCACGGTCACCTGAAGAGTCATTATGCTGTGAGTACTCCTCCAAAGAGTACGTCGGCGGATGGACTTCTGTGGTCGAGGAGGGAGATTGGGGGAAGGGCGGGAAAGGTTCTGTTTCCGAATGATTAAGGGTCTGGGGAGTTCCAGTGGTGACAGAAGGCGGGTTGTCCCCTGTTGATGCTACAGGAGTGTTGAGGGAGGAATCAAGGGCGACTTCTGACGAGACGACCGGGGAGTGTGGTGGGTGTCGGGAAGTGGACTGAGCGCAAAATAAAAAGTGTTAGTGATGGAGTCATTCGAGGCACCGCAGTCAAATGCTTCCTAACTGCATACCTGTTCCTTATCATGCTCGAGCCTGCGAGTAGAAGCCAGTTTCTGTGCCGCGACGCGTTTCCGTAGAATCTCCGATTCTTCCTCAAACGCTGCTCGCTCCTCCTCCTTCTGTAAATCGGCCATGGAGACCGGTGGATCTTCTGCGACGTCAGCTGATCCGTGAGAAGCTCGTAGCCGACTACTGCGCTTCTTTTTATTCATTTTCCGGGAATCCCTAGACGCTAGGCTGAACGTGCCGGACGTCGACCGCATGCTAGCAGGTTTATCACCGAGCTGGTCATCAGACTCTAACCCAGTCCCACGCCTACTCTGCAGTGCCATTGCGAACTCATCGTCTAGCGGAACGGCATCTTCCTCCTCGTCGCTGGGGATGAGATCGCCGCGCGAGCTTAGCGAATTGGCCGTTTCCCGCGACGACTGGGTCGAACTCCGATATCGTCCTCCATTCGCACGTCCAGTGGAGCTAGTCCCTTCGACTTCCTCGGCCGATTCCATCAAGGGTTCCTCCTCGTAGGCATGGCGGTGCAAACCCTGCGGGTGTTCTTGGAGGTCGGCGGCTGACGGTCGATATTTCAATCCCCGCGCCCCGAACCGCCAGGGGAAGCGTTCGAGGAAGCCCAAGAACGACGAGCTCGGGATGACAGTGGGATCATCTCGGTCGTCGACGGGCACCATCAGACCGCTCTTCCGCCGAGTGCGCCGAGCGCCGTAGCTCATCTTCCGCGGTCGGCGAGGCTGCTCGGAGCTGCCGCGCGTCAGCCCGCTGCCGGCTAGCAGGCGGTCGAGCTCGTCGGTGCCCCAGCCCAGTAACCCGTCGTTTTCGTCCTCATTGTCCCAGTCATCGTAGAAGTCGAAGATGGATTCGGCGCGGCCGCGTCGTCGGCGACGGAAGTGGTCCTCGCGGCTTGGTAGGCATGGTGCGGCGCATGCGGAGATGCAGTTCCCGATGGTCGCGAAACAGGGGACGATGTAATTATGAGAGAAGGTGTAGAGGCCCTCTTGAGCGGTTTCATTGGCAGTTTCAAGATTGTGGGAGATTTGATTGATCGTCTGACGGACCCTCGGGTCTCTGGTCCGCATCATGTTGGATAATTAGACACAAGGCGAGGTAGTGAATGGTAGGGAAGGAAGGGGATCAAGCTTGGACACGCAGCAGGAGTTCCTGGGGATGAGCGCTGGTCGCTTCAGCCAGGCCAGGGCGATTCCATTGAAAGACAGGGATGGAAGGCAGGAGAGGAGAGAGAGAGGAGAGGAGAGGGGCTGTCGGGTGATATCATCCACGGTTGCGGCGAGTTTGTCTTGGTTTATTTGGGGAGCCTGAGGAAGAAATAGTTAACTACCCGGTCGCTGCGCTGACTCAGCTGGCACGTGCACGTCACGGGCTCTTCCGCATTCTGATGGTTCTGCATTGACTTTATGCAGTCGTCCTTTCTCGTCGTCCTGCGCAATGGTGTACTACATTCGCTTTCTCAAAACTCCCCGGGTCCAGAATCACAAAGCCGGCTCTGCCATAGTATCTGCCTTGGTCTGTATCACCACAGACCTGGGAGACGCCTTCCTGGCCCAGGATGTGGATCTACTAGTCTCGTTGACCGTCGCCAAGACCGAACAAGTCCTCTATCAAGAACCATTGAAATGGAAGGCCGGCAAGCGTGAGCTTCCCATATCGCTAGGGCCTTTCCCTGGGAGTATCTCCCAGCAGACAATGGTTCTGAACGTGGCTGCCACGGATTCCCGCAAGCCTGGTGCTCCCACTCCAGTCTGCCTTCTGGGGAAGCCTGGCATCCCTCTTGTCCTGTCCGGGTGGAGCGCTCCTTTCGGCGGTTCAGAATCGCCAGTAGCTGAGAAACTGGTCGAGAGGCGGTTTGGACCCATTGAGGCGTTGGATCTCCGGATCTGGGAGGAAACCGGCAACAGCATTGCGCGGCATATTTGGTGAGGCCTCTTTTTTCCCTACAAATTCGTCCCTCCATCAGCTCTAAGATACGGGCCCTCGTGCCTCCAGGGATGCGGCACTTGCATCAGTAATATACCTTCAGCAGATCATCGCTGGGCACCGCATAGAAGCTGCACCAGCATTACAGGATCTTCTACAGCGTCCACACAGTAAACCAATCCGAGCGGTCGAATTGGGATCCGGATGCGGCATTGTAGGTATAGCGCTGGCAGAGCTGCTACCTCGGTGCTCGGTTCTCCTTACAGACCTCCCAGAGGTGGAGGAGATAGTAACGCAGAACATAACAGTTACCAAACTGGCGCCGGGCTCCACGCTCGAGTTTCAAACTCTCGACTGGGATGAGAACCTCCCTGATACCCTCTCTGACGACACAGTTGATTTGATCCTGGTATCGGATTGTACATACAACGCCGATAGCTTGCCTGCCCTGGTTTCAGTGTTAGACCGACTCGTCCAGATGTCACCGGCTGCCATTGTCTTGGTGGCGCTTAAAAGACGACATGAGAGTGAAACGGTCTTTTTTGAACTGATGGAGTCTGCCCGGCTCTCAACAAACCATCAGGATACTATTCAGCTTGCATCGCAACATGATCAATCAGATCAGATTGAGCTGTATTGTTTTGGACGACAATAAGAGCGCTCAAATATCTCTCATTACGAACCGACAACCATTTTCGATTTCACTTCCTTGTTTAGAATTATTTGATGGCATGAAAAAAAGTTTATCTATATGGCATCTTCCGGATTCTTTCAGGTTAACCCCGAGTACTGCATTTTCTTTCTCTTGTCTTAGACTTTTCATGCTTATTTTTGTGCGTATTTATGCGCAACACTGCATATACATTTTGAGTGAGTGACCCATGATCAATGTATTTCCACGAGAGATATTTCCGAAGTACTTCAAATCCATGTCCGATTGGAAGTGTGAGAGCGATTTATGACCTCGTTTGTGATATGAGCAACAAAGCAGTTATGGAACGAGTCACTGTCTGAAAGCGCGCTTGACCTCAAGGGTTCGTGCATGTTCTCGAGCATTGTATTACGAACTATCAAAACCCGAGTAAAACTTTCAGCCGTTCGCTTGGGGAGAAAGACCGCGTTTCCTTGTGCACAGGTCGATACCCACTTTTAAACGCTGTAAAATTCGCGCCTGTGCTGCGAGACCAAGAATGCCACTTGCCTTTATGCTGGGGCTTCCAAATCGGCGAGGATTTGATATTGCTCCAAACGTTTTGAAGTGTCACACGGTTCCTCAAGCCCCCTGATCGACCTCTGTGATGCACCAACTTGGAAAGTATTTGCTCCAGCGTAGAGTCGAGAGGTACAAAATCAGCATCGTCCTCCAAGGTCGAGCTTTTCAAAGTGGTCAAGGCTGTAGTTGGTAAAGGAACTTGAAGTTTATCTCCTTGGAAAAGCTGCTTGCTGCCGTTGAGGCTATGTGAGCGCAAAGGAGGCAGAACGGGCAAGCCATTCCCAGGGTATCTCGGCTCGCTTGAAGGGAAGTTGGAGCACCTGGCGCTTCGACCGACGAAGGCACTGAAATTTGCTGCTAAAGTTACGGCACAGAGAGGAATGAAGCCGAAAGCCAAGGAGAGAGTTGAAGCCGCGGCCGAATCAGCGTACTTGTCAGGAAGTGCACTGAAAGAAGCTTTGGCACATAGGGCCCACAAATCGGCGTAAAGAAGGCAAATGATGTACACGTCGCCATTGACAATTTGGAATTCATCTGGCGGTGGTTGTTCGTGACCAATGAGGGTATATGAAGGATCCAGGCAAATGACCAGAGAGCCCTCCTGGATTGCCCATCTCTCTTCCGGCCCCAGACGGATATCTCTATATGATTTCAGTCGCGTGCATAGTCCTGGTTTCACCTGACGGTAGGATATTTGCAACGGTGGTATATTAGGCAAGCGCGCTTTAGGGGTTCTGGGACGTCGCGACTTGGTTCCCATCTCTCCCAGGAGCAGATCTGACCAGCCGCCTGACTCGTAGTTCTTCCAATCACCCTTTACAAGTATTTAGTGTGACAGGCCTTATTTCATAAGATGTAAGAATGCTCACAAGCAAAGGCACGTCCTGGTCTGAGACCGAAGTGGACGAGTCGAAGTTCGCTAGGAGGTCTGCATTCGCGGCTTCCACCTCCTGACATAACCGGTGCTCTTGATCAAGGATCGAAGAAAATGAACCCGACGGTCTACAGTCGCAGTGATTGCAAATTTCCTGGTCATTCAGCAGACATGTTGCACAGCCATCAGATGCAGCCAGATGGGAGCTTGGTTCTGCGCTGGACCACCAAACAGGGGGCCTGTGAAAGTAGATGGCATGACGACGTCTTTCCGCCACGGAGTCCTGGGAGATTCCAATCAATGAACTGTCCATGGACGTTAGACGGCCCTGCGAAGATGCGTCGGAGACTGATGAGCAGCTGAAGAACGCCTCGATGCCTGCATCCGTGAGGTCCGGTATGTCGTTGGCCAACCCATCGGTCCATAAACTCGACATCATTGTGGGTATTGTATGTGGTCTTTAGTATCTTTTGGATTAGTCTCTAGAGCGCAAAATATGCAAATGTACGATGCTGTTTAATGAAACAGTGCGGTAGACCATTCCTCGGTAACCATGTACATTAACATATATAGATCTGCACGAATCGCTCCTTCCCTGTGGAGGAACGAAAGGGTGAGACCCTCGAGGAAGGAGCATCCTGAGTGCCAGCATCGTCAAGGCTCGGCAGACAAGCACCCAGATGTTCGATGCATTCTGAATGTCTGATGAAGCAGTCGTGCGGAGTCGATCGGTTGAGAACCAGGGGGAAATGCCGAAACCTCGGGACGTGCTGACTCAGCCTGGGGTTGAACTGTTGAATCGTTGACTGCAGTTGTTGATTGTTCGTTCTCTCACCACCACTACTTGAAAAACCCCGGTTGAGAAAGCATTTCCCGATAGAATCATCAAAGACCAAATACAGGAAACCCCTTCAGGTACCATAGCGCATCATGGCCGCTCCTCGCATCACGTTGTACATGGACATCGTCAGCCCCTTCGCATACATTGCCTTTCACGTGCTGAGAGTAAGTGTGGCAATTCAATATTAAGGAATTGCTTGTGCGTATAGCTAACCATGAGTTTAGAATTCTCCCGTATTTGCCAAATGCAACATCACCTATGTTCCCATCTTCCTCGGTGGGTTGATGAACGCGTGTGGCAACACGCCACCCATCAAGATCAAGAGTAAGGCCCGCTAAACGCCTGGGACCTGGCAGCACATCAACTGACCTTACTGCGCGCCCTCCTAGACAAGGACTTGTGGATTGACCGCGAGCGACTTCGTTGGGCACGTGCATTTTCCGTTCCCATAACAAAGCATGTTCCCGAGGGCTTTCCGGTGTTTACCCTGGCGACGCAGCGGGCACTCTGCGCCATTTCCCAGAAGCGTCCAGCTCAGCTTGTCCCAGCAATGGAGGCGCTGTACCACGCCTTCTGGGTAGATGGGAACCCGAAGATCGGACAGCCCGAGGGATTCGGTCCCGTGCTGGAGAGGGTGCTTGGACCAGCCAATGCGCAGGAAATTCTGCAAGCTGTACGAGAACACGCTTACTTAAATATGGTCTACTGATGCTAATGTACGGGAACAGATGAACCAGCCGGATATCAAGTCACTTCTGACCTCAAAAACCGACGAAGCATTCAAGTCGGGCGCATTCGGCCTTCCCTGGTTCCATTGCACCAACGCGAAGGGCCAGACTGAAGGATTCTGGGGCATCGACCATTTGGGGCAGGTGGCCGAATTCTTGGAATTGGAACGACAGGCGGACAAGGGCTTTAAATCATTGCTGTGAGTAGCAGAGCAGGGTATTTGTATTGAAGCTATAGCGAACTGGTGGCATATTTGAATCGGACTTATTTCCCGCGAATAGTTCTTCTATTGTCGATCAACAACAAGTAGTATCGTACAACATGAGCCAGTCATGCCAACCAAGAGTTATTCGCGCAACCGATTGAATCACCGACTTGTGGCACCTCGCCTGCGAAGGCTTTTGTTGCGGTCTTGAAGGAACTCCACGATTTTCTCTTTCTCCATATTATCGATTTGTTCGATCTCCTCGGGATCCGGCCAGTCATCCCGATCTAGAGATGGCAGCACAGTAAGATTGAGACCCTAGATTGGGATAGACAAAGAAATATAGAGAGAGCGACGTACCTTGATCGGTATTGTTTGCAGCCTTCGCGCCCGTCGCAGCGGAACGGACCTGCTCCCAGACATTCTGCACCGGTTCGGAGGTGTATGTGTACATCGCATTGACCCTGTTCTTCACCTCGCTGACCGACGACCCGGCAATTTGGCTGATACTGGTGCTGATATTCGACGTGGCGCTCGCAGTGGATGTGGACTCCTGCGGGGAGATATTGGATCTCTGCTCTGCGGGATGCTCGGGGGTTGTGTCCATGATGGAGGATGGCAGGTGAATGGTGCTGGATTGATCAGACCGGGCCTTCGTCTAGACACCTCCTGAAAGCCTGAAATGAAATGGGTGTCGAGACGAAAGCGACGAATCTCGATTTATGAAGACCAGCGATGGCCGATGACATCATCACCCGCCTCAGGCTTGGGTGACCATGACATTGTTCTAACAATCTAACAGCATGTTAAACATCCGAAATATTATGTTTTCCCATTAAAATAGCGGTAAAAGACTCAAAGGCTAATACTTAGTGGTTCTAGGTATATATTCCCTTAAAGCGACTCTCTTAACTGAAGTTTTCTTAAAGACTCTTATATAATCCCATAGCTAGTTGACAGGTCCCTGACAGAGGGGTGTTAAGACCAGCATTCTGTTCGGCACAACTGTGACTTTCATGGGTCTGGGTTAAGTTTGTTGGATCTTATAACAGTAGCCCATTCACTTATGTCGCGTAGAAAGCGACGAGCTGTTCCAATTTGGATCTCCCGCTGAACGAAGCCGGAGTCTGGGTCCTTTAGTATTAGTTCCAGATCTAGGTGGTTTTCCGAAGTCACTTGGCATATTTTCCAGAACTCGACCTTGTACGCCTCGTTGATCGTGCGTGATTCTAACGATTTGCAGTAGAATTGAGGAATACTCGGGGACTACCTTGGACTGATGTAACGAGATTATTTTCGGATTAATACCCCGGAAGGAGTCTGTACTAATGTGCGCTAATATAGATGGAGCAGCGTAGGCGAATGATTAGTTCTTGTCTAATTATAATTGCGCGAAGATCAAATACTACATCTAGGAACATTCATCCTATCCTTACGCCTTCTTCACCTCATTGACAGCCCCACTTCTCCTTTCAGGGGATCTGGTACATAGGTAGACTGATTCCAAGCAGGCGCTTGACGATCCAACGCCCATTGTCTGATTCTTTCGAAGTCGCGACAGGTATGCGTGACATTGGCATGGGGTCGTGCAATTTGTTCATTCGCATCCCAAGCCCAAATAATGGTAGAGATATCTGATGAACACATGAGGCTTTGTCTGATTGAGTCGATACAGTGATCTAAGTGCTCCATATCCTGAAGACCGTCGTCGTGGGAGCCATGGTGGAACGTCTGATTATCCGTACTCCAGACCTTTAGGCGAAGCTGATTCTGTATTCCAGGTGTTAATAAGTTAGTCTGTGGAGAGCTGTGGTGGAGGAAGGACGATGATTACCAGACAGTGGAGTTGATAGACAAGATACTGAACAACTGGGCGGATCGGGTTAAGAGAGACGAGTGGAAAGTGGATGGGAATGGAATCGCCGGGGGGATCGAAAAGTTTCGAGAGGCGGACACGGAGGCACATTGGCAGAAGTATTGGGTTCCACCGTCATGGTAAGGACTGCATATAGGACAGAATGGATATCTCTATAGTGTATCTTCCCATATGTATGGTATTTCGTAGCTAAGGTAGGTCTTAACGTCTTCGTATATTAGATGATGAACGAGTATCAGTTCCCAACATTAGGCTCATGCCCTGAAGTATAGCCCGCCTTCAAGAGCCGTTAGCACGGCTCGCGGCTGCTTGTAGGATAAATGACAACCACTCACTGTCTACCGAATTACAATATCTACGGCATTATACGTTAGAGTAGGTCTAATCCGTACAAGTATTCTGAAAGAGGTAGCTACTCGAGTCGGTATCCTAGCCCATGTTGCATGCATATGTCGTTCGGTTCGTGAAAAGCACTGAAAAGGGCCATTTTGACTACTATATACAGTGTAGAGAGTAAGTTTGGATTTGTTTGGCGAGAGCTCGGGTTAGATTAATAACATAGCTTCATAAAAGTAATTATTCGACCTCACCTGTAAGCTTATACATCTTTATTCCTTTTGATGTGTTGTCTGTGTCGATTGTACCTGTTAATTTTTAAATCACATAAGCGTCGCAAGTAGATACAGCGTACAAAAGACTACTATTACCTAATCTGGTATGTATATCTTAAACAGATCTGCATTACTTTAACGGAAGATTATATAGTACTTCCGGGAAAGGTCGCACATTCTAGTGAATGAGCACCTATAGGTGGACCATCGGGGCTTGCTGGGTGGCAGGATGGAATGTAACACTCCATCGGAAGGGGGGAATGGCAGAGTGCACTATACACAACCCATCAGGTTGGCAGCTGAGCATTTGACGAGCAGGGATTCAACGAACCTACCAGGCAATGTGAGTAATGCTGAAAACCCAGGATACCGAGATCTATGTGGGGCAGTATTGCATCGATTCATCGAAGGTGGCTGCGGCTGACTTTACGTACGAGATTGACGAACACCCTCATGGTTGGTGTTCTTAGTGGGTAGTGGGTACGTTAATGTATGGATGAGGGCTTGGTTACAGTCCCATCTTTCTAAAACTATTAGCCCTAACGGACTACCCGATGTTGAGGAGGAATATCGTAGAGTTAATCAATGTACAAAGGTCGTTGTAGGCTGGTCTAGAAAACACGTTGACATACAACTACTGGCCAGGAGCAACCTTTACTCTATATCACGCGAAATTCCTCTTACCCAGATGACTCTCAACTTTGATGCAAGAGCCATTGTGCAGATCCTTGTACAGCTGTGATGCTGGCATGCCCCCATGCCCCCTGCCCAGACTGTAAAGCTAGAGGGCCGATCATATGCACAATGAAAGAGGGGTTTGTGCATCCATCCATTATAGCGTGTCCACTTATTCCTAATCGAGACACCACACACTAATTTAGCGCTCACTAATTTGAGATATTGCAACTGCGTACACTAGAGAGTAACCATGCCTGAAGATATGGCGGCTGGCTGAATTGAGAAAAGGAGGGGCCATAAACTGTGGAGCTCTTAGGCTCGGCATTGGCCGGAAAACATCTACAGAGTATAGTAGTTTAGCTATATTGTTGATTTGATTGGATATGATATAGGTAGATCACCGGCTGATGTACATCAGACAATCACATTCCGCTTGTTCCTGACCAACCAAAAATATCAAGAACGTGAAGGTGCTCAGCTTGCTCAGCTCCGACTTCCAGAGCTCCATAGTAGTAATGTTACTTCGTTTAGGATATTCAGCGGCAATATTCAGCAGTCATGATTGCCATATGGTTCGTACTCAAGGGCATAAATAGCACTCTCATGCTATGAAGACAATTCTAACTTATACGCATCGGTTTCTCAAGTCCCCTCTGATTGTTTGTTTGTCTCACCATGCCTCCCTTTGCCATGATAAATTACATTATCCATTTACTTCTGATATCCATCGGATTTACCTCTGCATTCAAACCTCCGCATACAACGTATGATGTCATCGTGGTTGGCGGCGGGCCCTCCGGCCTCAGCGCAGCCAGCGCCATGTCGCGTATCCAGAGGACAGTTGTCTTGTTTGATTCACAACAATATCGTAATGATCCAACCAGATGCATGCATGACGTCCTCGGCTTTGATGGTAGGCTTCCATAACACAAAACGGCATAACACGTCTAATATTCCTACAGGAATTCAACCTAAACGGTTCCGCGAAGCTGCGCAAAGCCAAATAATGAAGTATAACAAAACGACATTCCGCCATACAACAGTGACCAAATTAGTCAAGTGGAGCACGAAAGAGGGGTTTACTATGTTCAATGCTACTGATAGTGATGGCAACATTTACACAGCACGAAAGGTCATCTTGGGTACGGGAATAAAAGATGATCTTCCGAACACTCCGCACCTCAGCGATTACTTTGGCAAGGGCATCTACTGGTGCCCTTGGTGCGATGGCTTTGAGCACCGTAATCAGACGATGGGCATACTAGGCCCTATGTCTGAATTCTTTGCCAGTGTGATCGAGGTGTATCCTACGCTGAACAAAAATATCACGGCTTATGTGAACGGCACCAACACCAAAGAACAAAGAGACATACTCGACAAGACATACCCTCATTGGGAGACCGCTATCCGGAATTCTGGCATACGAGTGGAAAACAAGATAATTGCGAGGATTGATCGGATACGGAACGGTACTGCGAAGTGCGATGCTGATCGAGTATTAGACCAGTTCAACATCAGTTTCACTACCGGCGAAAGTGAAGTGCGGGATGTCTTTATCACGAATTTCGGTATCGAGCAGAGGTCAGATCTAGCGTCACAATTGCAGCTACAAATGGATGGACCCAAGGTCCACAACAAAGTCTGTTATAGGAGCAGTCTTGATGGTGTCTGGGCTGTGGGTGATATTACAAACGACAACAGCACCAATGTCGAACATGCTATGGGTACTGCAAAGGCAGCTGCCGTTGATTGTCATCGTAAGTTCCTTTCAACATAGTCAAGAATGTTCAGGAGCGTACTAATGCCTACAGGTCAACTGAGCAATGAAGAGCTTCTTGGACGGCCCTATGATTGGTCATCTAAAGATTGCTGAAATTTCGAGTAACTTGACAAGTACATGAACCAACGTACTTGCGATACTAGACCTGATTCTTTTTTTTTACTATCCCTATTCCACGCGCCCCAGTTGGAAGGGCTCTTTGGTCAAATAGCATACACAGGTACAGAAGGGGAGAGATATATAACAATGCAAACTAAATATGTAGCCAACAAAAATGGAAGATATTACATCTCTCGAACCAGTAGTTGTCAGATGTCAAATAATAGCTCTTGGCTAAGTTTAATCGATAACATTAATTCTATTTTACGTCACTCCACCGCATGCGGATTGGGTTCTGCATCATTTGTTTCTATTTGTCTATAGTAGTTTGAGAGTAGTACTACAGTGGCAGATTTAGTTAAGGGGTGCTATGTGATTTTCCTACTATTCCTTTGACTACTTGTAATCAGCAGATGAAAACGTCGAGGCATAGCTTTGTGCACCACCGGTCCAACCCAACGAGCTCACATTCGTGGAGACCGGCGGTGCATCCATTGATGTGTCGATATGACTTTTTGCTGAATCATAGCTACCTCCGTACTCACTCGATTCGTGGATAGTTGATCGGCGTTGATACACAACCTGTATCTTGGTTAGGTGGATCTGTAACAGGTATACTTCCTTATTCTGGTCAGTTTGTCAGGCCCCCCGGTGTGCGTGAATAGGCGTCCATGGCAAGCCATAGATGAGCTGAACGTGTATGGCGAATGAGCATTTGCGGTAGTAGTGCAGTAGCCAAAGTCTCTGTAACTACTACCAGTTTAAACTAGAAGACGGGAGATAGGCTGCCTAAAACGGTTACAGTTAACGCTAGTTTTAGCTATTAACCTACTATGCTTTCCCCTACTCCTCCGTATATTTATATCCACGTATCGGCAAGTACTAATAACAGATTTATCTAAATCTTAATCATCTGCAGCGTAGTATTGGTGTTGGCAGTTTAGATGCTTGTTTGGAGAAAGGGAACGCCGGATTTTTATAGATTTTATATAGTTACGTAGTTAATTAATTGCATTACTAAGACTTCATGAGTAACTAGCCCGGTAAAGCCATGATCGTGACAGAGGGTATATAGCCCATGACAGCTACTTTGAAACTCCTATATATAGGAAGCGGTTGTAACGGGTTAGGCATTTATACCAGGGATCTAATACAGCTTCTCTATTCAGCCCGTATCACCCTGCCTTTCTCCATCACAGGGTAGGGCCATTGGCCGTTTGCCAGTGCACTGGTTGCGCCATAAAAGCGTACTATAATAACAACCAGTGTTAGCGGTAGACCGGCAGTTTATAATTATAATGAGGATTGAACATGAACTCACGAGTGACAGAAATCTCACCACCATTGGCAGGCGCAGGAAGCCAACTAGATATTTTGTTAGTTACGTGATATCCTGGGACACAAGGGTTAGACAAATTTACTTTGCGATCTTGTTGCTTGGTGGTGTGATATCAGCTGGCTGGATAAGAAGTTCAAAGCTTTCGTTTTTGGAGCTTTTGCCATATACAAGAGATCCATCATTATATGTAAGACCGGACCGATCCCCGAGAGCGTACCGCTTCACATCATTCGACACCAGAAACTGCTGTTCGTTGTAGATTGTGAGGCTCCAGAATCCCTGGTCGATCAACGGCGGTTTGCTGTTGAACGTGACGGTATAAGCTTCGTCGGGCCCGAGTGATAGCGAGCTGCCCCTTTCATATGTAGGGTATAAAGCTTCTGTGGCAACCAGTGCTAAATATCCCTTCTTCGCGATATAGGCGCGAATTTCATAGTTTGTATCGTAATCGCCCTGGATGGATGGATTTAGTCCGGACCAGTGATTCTGCAGGTCGATTACGTTACCGGGCTGGTTTACAGCCGCGATGATATTCTCCCATGCCCGTTGAGCCGCGGCCGTCAGGTTTGTCGCAGTCGGGTGATACTGGCCGCTCTTTATGCCGGCCGTCTGAAGCATATGATCTACGCGTGGCTTGTCCGAGATGTTCCGGGGAGGATTGAATGGAGCAAAGCGAGCACATAGCTGCATGGTTTGGGTAGGAATGTCGCTCGACAGAGACCCATTCAGCATCTCCGTAGTCAATTTCGGGGCCAACCGAGAACCAGGAGCATCCTTGCGAGGGATGGGATACAGGGCTGTCTGGTCCTGGATGGCGTGGACCTTTCGAAGGTCCTGATCACCGTTCTTGAGCAAGAAACGACCGATAAAACTCCCATATGGCGTTGGGGATGTAACGATGCCTTGGTATCCGTCGCATTGGTCGCTCTCTGAATGCTCACCACACAATTGTACCCCTGGGCTGCGTGTCGTATCATTCTCATACCGAACGAGGTATTTCCCGGGAGCAGTGTGACTGAGGCTTCCCAGGTTTGCATAGTTGTTGCCGTAGCTAATCAGGGATGCCTCTAGTTAGCACATCGTTCCCTTACCCAGGGATAGATTGAATATACATATCATAAAATGGAAATACCCAATAACGGTCCGTGATCGGCGGCACCTCGACCGCCACATCCTGGCTCGAGAGGTCCAGGACCGCGGACGAATACAGTGTATCGACGTTTGGACGCACAACGGACTGATCATCCGAAGTTTTCGGTTGTCGGCTGTGCTCAAGGCGGTTTGTACCCTGCGCATTGGAAATCTGGGCGATGGCGAATTGCCTGTACGCAAGCAATGGGCTGCTATACTATAGGATTTTGTAAGTTGGTAAGCTTTGCAGGAATTCGATAGATAGTGAGGATTCGGCCTACAATCAAGGTAAACTCTGTAGCAGACTCGTTCGTCGCCATGACTGAAGCGGCTGATGTCGCCATAGCAAAGACTAGACAATATGTCTCAGATATAAAGAGCCGCATGGTTTTGTTTTGTTCCTCTTGCCTGTCGACCATTTACCTGATTACCAAGGATTAAATTTATAGGTGATTCTCTTGCTCCCCAATACCGAGGCTACTATTCTGCTGGTAGCCTTACGGCCCGAGGTCCGGGGTGCTACATGGAATGATTGATGATGTCAAGACATTATGCACGGAATAATAGATGATGTCATGACATTATTATTATCTTTATGCTTTGGAAATCCGCCCGAACTAGGCCACCACTTTATAGCCAATAATTATACTCTCTGTAGGGCCATGGGGGTCGGATCTTCACAATCCATATATAGTACACAATTCAGGATTGTTTCACCAGGCCAGAACCAGTGACTAAATACGGATTTCTCCGGTGATCAGTTATGGTCACTTACGATCTAGACTCGCCTTCACGAAATAACGTTCTCAGTGCCAAAGTTGACGTAACAAAACTGAGAGGTCAGAATGACAAGTTGGCACATTAGCTCCCTCTTCAACCAGCAGTTTCACCATCGCCAATGTATGATTTTCGATCACAGCTTTCAAGGTAGCCAACCGCATATTCTTGGCCGCACGATGAACAGCGGTCCAATCCTTTCCAGAGCTGGCGAACCACACCTTCATATCCCTTTATCGGCTAGCCAGGGCCGTTCGAGCTGTGGAGTCCAGAGTCTTTGGTTCGGTCCCTTTCTCGAGAAAATGCGGCACGATGGTTTCTTGCCCGTTAAGAAATGGCTACCGCCGAGGCGATCGGTTCCACTGTTCTTGCAAGTCTAATACTAAGTAATATCTGAACACGGAAGGCCCGAAGTTGCCACCTTAGCCAGAGCTGAAGCGGAGAATTGTTCATCGGTATGGGGCCAGATTATGTTCTAGATGCCTTGGCGGAACGGCGATTGCATGCCTTACGTACCAAGTCGGGCTACATACATCGATCATCCAGCAGATCAAGGCCTAAGCGTACGGCTGAACAGAATACATACGGGGCCATCGGCTGTAGATCCTCGACGAGTGGCTTGGCTGAACAGCCGTTCGCGCCGTCATCGCGCCCTGCAGGGATCCCCGCATATTATCCACTAGTTATGGGTCTTGTGCATGGGCAGTGATGACAGCACACTGTTGCACCTCCCATCATTGGGCACATTGTTTGCGCAAAAGTACCGGCCCCATGAGGGCGAGGGTGGAGTGGAGTATATCAAGCTGCAAGTCCAAGGGTGGTGAATAGTAAGGGATAGCCGAAAAAGGTAGGTCCAAGTGCCTGAGCTTGCTAGCCTGTTGACTGCGTACTATGCTTGCATGGTATAACTGTTCTACATTCGGATGGAGGGTTACACCGAACTACCACGCTTCGCATCGCGGGTCACATTTAGATCTAGGCAAAGTCTGATCTTCCTGCATGCGCGGGGCCTGGGAGACTCCTTTTACATCATCTTGCAGCATACCCTTGTGGAAGAAACGTACTGGCTGGGCTGAGCTTCTTGTAGTTCGTCTGTAGTTCTGGCACTCTCCATCTAAGATGGTGGCCTGGAATATGAAGATAGTTTTCCATTTCAGCTTTGCAAGCTTCCTACGGTTCTAGGCCCCAGAAGTCTCGCAATTCAGAGCCTACAGAATTCCCCGCAATAAAACAGGACAGATTCATGGTGTTACACTTTCCACGACTCGTACACGATCTTGCTCCCATAGACTTGGCCCTTACGAAGAACGCTCATAGGCCGCCACGCAGGTTGGTTGGCAGCATTAATGAAGCGGCCAGGCTCCACACAGAAGCCCGCTCGAGTCTCGTAACTCGGACTTCCACTCACGTTGATGTGGTCGCCCGTGTAGAACTGAAAGGCGGGCTCCGTGCTAAAGACCTGCAGGTGGATCCCGGTCTCGGGGTGATGGAAGAAGCCGAGGCATTGAAGAGCGTGCTGGCGTGTATCGAGGGGCACCTTGGATGGGTCCGTTGTGGAATTGAGCACGAAGCAATTGTCAATCTTGGGCATGGTCTTCTGGAGCTCAAATTCCTTCGTCACGTCGATGGGAAAGGCCTCGTCGATTGTCCCCTTCGGTATGCCAGTCTGGTTGATGGGCAGGTATCGCCGGGAGCACAGTCGAGCTTTGGTCCCTGCAATGGTCGGTTGGCCGGAAAGATTGAAGTAGCTGCCAGGATGCATTCTTAGTCCTGTCTTAGGTACATATACATTTCCGGGCCACCTAGCTGGGCTGACGACGCTTACCTATGGTTGGTGAGATTGACTGCGGTCTCTTCACATTCCATATTCTGGGCAGAAACCTCGTATTCGATCGTGAGTACCGTTTTCGTGTAGGTATCTTGCTTCTGCGACTCGGTATACCAAACAGTCACTTCCACTGTGCCTGGGAATTTCCCATCCCCGTCGTGGCTCGTATAGGTGAACTTAACAGCGTCTTTGCCATCCCGTTTCTCTTTCACCGGCGTGAAGTCCTTTGTCCCCCACCCCATGAACCCTCCGTGAATACAGTTGGGCCCATCGTTTTTGTCGAGGGCATAATCACGGCTGTTCAGGTGAACCGTTGCATTGGCAAGCCGGTTTGCCACCCGGCCAATGGTCTCTCCGAAATGGGGCTCGTTGCGACTGCCATAGTCAGCCGGAGTGGGAAACCCTAGGACAATGTTTCTGTTGGCTATATTAAAGCGCTGGATAATGGAGCCCCGGGACAGAAATCTGAGAGAGGATGTGGATATAGTAGAAGAAACCATGGGTGCGGTGGCTGATCAATGACTTTGCGGGGGAACCTGTCTGCCTCACTGATGCAAATGGCCTCAACCTATATATTGTTTGAACGGATATTGGATATCCGGCAGCAGGCACGTCGGTAGCATGCACGCAGGGCTCGATGTGTTGTATGAGAGAATTTCCGATCAGTCATGCAACAGCCAACGCCCGACTACAACATGCCAGGGCGGTCCAAAGAGAGTATATACTGGCCCTGGTGGATCTTTCTCCCTGCAGAGCACATACACTAGCCATGCTTTGGCCTTGTTGACAGCACATGTACACATTCCTAATCGAGATAATGCATACTACTTTAGCGCTGACTACCGTAGCTGAAGATCCAGATGGTTAGTGCATCTCCGCATGTTTGTGGCAAAGCTGAACTCGCTTGATTAGACGTGAACTTTTCGTAGAATTACATCATTATCTATATTATTTTAATCTATATAATATCTCCGGAAGACATATCATTTTGAGATTCAATAGTATTCTATCTCACGACATCAAGGGTCAGAACCAGGTCACAAACAAAATCCAATCGAGGTGTAGGGCCATCATTTCGAAGCCCTTGCAGTCGATATGAAATTCTCTTTGTTAGGCCCTGTCTTGATTGCCTCAGGAGCTCTAGCGGAGTCTCAGATGCTCCTGGGGGACCTTTCGGATTCCAAGAGCAAGCAATGCGCCCTCGTCCCTGGGCTGACTGCCGACCCAGCTAAAGTGGCCAACTGCACCTATGACTATATCATCGCAGGGGGCGGCTTGACCGGTCTCACAGTCGCCAACAAAATCCTGAAGAACAGCAACGCAACGGTTTTGGTCATTGAAAGTGGCTTTTACAGCTCCGAGTATGGGCCCAAAATCGAAGATTTGAACACCTACGGCCAGATTTTCGGCAGCAGCGTCGACCATGCGTATGAAACCAGCCCACAACATGAAGGCCGCCGCAATATCGTTGGTCTGGACAAGGACGTCAAGATCGTCCGCGCGGGCAATGGGCTAGGTGGCTCGACACTTATCAACGGCGGAACATGGACTCGCCCACACCGGGAACAATTAAACTCTTGGTGCGAGGTCTTTAAAAACGAAAACTGGACCTGGGACCATCTGAAACCATACATGGACGGCATCGAAAAGCTACGACGCAGCCCCGAAGGCGTTTGGCCCAAGGAAATATCCTCCTACAATCAGTCTTGCCACAAAAATGGCACGACAGGAGACGTGGAGGTCGGCCCTCGCAATGTAGGGCCGGAGGGCAAAAAGAAACCCTGGTCCAAGCTGATCAAGGCTCTCATGGACACCGTCAAGGCAACCTATCCGAGGGTCGAGAACAAAAAGGACCTCTGCTGTGGTGATCCTACCGGCGTCTCCATGTTCCTCAACACCTTGAATGATACACAGGTCCGCATGGATGCTGCGAGGTCCTGGCTGAATCCAGTCCTCAACGACACCAACTACAAGAAACGCATTACGGTTCTGACCGGCCAATTAGTGGGCAAAGTCCACCTCAAGGATTGCCCGAGCAATTCCTCGAAGTGCCACGCCACGGGCGTGGAGTTCGGTGTACACCAGAAAGACCAATGGAAGTGGGATGTCTGGGCCAGCAAAGAGGTCATTCTGGCGGCAGGCTCAGCCATCTCACCCCTGATCTTGCAATGGTCCGGGATCGGCCCCAAGGAATGGCTGGCCCAAGCGAATATCACGCAGAAGGTCGATCTCCCGGTGGGATATAATCTTCAGGACCAAACCACCACATCCGTGATTCACGAGGCGGTGGCAGAAGGCTGGGGCCAAGGACAAGCTGCTTACTTTGCCACGTTCAAGGAGGTGTTTGGAGCCGAAGCGCCGTTGTATGAGGGACTGCTCGATGAGCACGGCAAGCTCGAAGAGTGGGCAAGGGAAACCATTGAAGGAGGGGGTTTCTATAAGAACCAGACCGCGCTCGTAAGGCAATATCAAACCTACAGGGATTGGCTACGGTCCAAGAATATGTCGTATGCGGAGCTCTTCCTCGACACCGGTGAATTCATCCACTTTGACCTCTGGAATTTGATTCCGTTTACCCGAGGGTATGTGAAGGCCCTGGACAAAGATCCCTACCTCCGCAGCTTCGAGTACAACCCGAGGTTTTTTGAAAACGAACTGGATCTTGCCGGCCAGGCGGCCGCTACCAGGCTTGCACGGCAATTATCACAGACTCACGCAATGAAGCCTTATGCGGGCATGGAGAAGGTTCCTGGGAATGACCTAGTGCGTGACGGGGCTGATTTGAAGGCATGGAAAACGTACGTGATGCAAAACTACCGTGCCAACTACCATGGCGTGGGCACCTGCGCGATGATGAGACGAGATCTCGGCGGCGTGGTCAATCACCAAGCCAAGGTGTATGACGTCGGCGGCCTTCGCGTCGTTGACGGCTCAATTCCACCAACCCAGGTCTCTTCGCACGTTATGACCTTGTTCTACGCCATGGCTGCAAAGATCGCCGATGATATTACGGGAAACAACAGCCATATGCACTAACTATGGAGGCTATGGAGGCTACGTTTGGAGTTCAGCTTTGTTCTTAGTCGCTGGAAGGATCTGGGCGTAGTAGTTGAAACTTTTATTTTATATACGATAGCAGCGGAGAGACACAGAAGAATGTAAAACACAATGGAGTTCCCAGCTTCCACTATTGGGAACATTTGGTAATAATCGCATCAGCCCCCGGTGACCCAGATAGGTCTGGACAAAGACGATGGACTACAACTAAGTTGGTCACAGCCGAGTTGCACGACTACATGAGCCCCAAGATTGGACGTAGCGTGGGCATGCTCTTGGATCAGTTTATCGACGAGGCCTTCGCCGGTCTGCTGTCGGGCAAGGATCATGTGGTTGTGGGCAGTATTGGACCGGTGGACCTATTCCACCAGATTGTAAACAAGCGCAGGGAGTCGTTCGAGGAGCTAGCGGCGCTGATGGATGCCCGTTAGACTAGGTGGTGGAGCCGATTTTGTGGCGGTGTTGCTTAATATGTATTCTAAATCAGGTGTTTCATGCTGCTTCTTCACTGTATCTAGAACTGCAAGGGTTCAGGAATGCACAGGGCATGTTCTTACAGAATGGCATCCAGCAATTTGAATATCTCCCATGGTACAGAGGTACGGCTAAGTAAGATTGCAGTGATTTCCCCACGATGGGATGTTTCACAGAAAGATTTGAAACATGTACCTTGTTGGGGATGCAACCAGCCGGGAGAACTCGCGAACGAACATGTTCGAGAACCCGCAAGAAGGTCTAGAGCGTCTAGCCAAGACTTTAAGAACGCTATTCTGCTCTTCCAACCAAAATGGAAATAAGAACGAGGGAGCAGACGGGGGGAAATATCTACGAGCCTGAGTTAGCTCGTCTTGAGAGCTGGAAGATCGGCAGTCACAATGAGGATCCTAGAACTTAGAAACTAAGGTTAAATAAGTTAAAATATTAAGAAAATATTAAGATTAAAGCCCGCTTGCCTCCAACTACGGATACAAGAATCATATACTAATTCTATCCTGCCAGAGGATGGCTTTGCATCTTGTTGTCGAAACATCCCGAGCTTGTTGTTTCTGCCACTGATCAACTATGCGTGTTAAGCCTGCTACGAAATCCTCTTAATCTTATAAGTCATGAAAGGACAGTAGAATCAGCACGGAAAATGGCCGCGCCCAGCCTCAGTTGCTCTATGTTCCAGCCCAATCCAACCTAGTCGACAACCGAATCCTGCGGTGGGTACGATACCGGTGAACTTCTACAGAAGAGTCAAGACTACATATTTGTATGGCCGTGCATATTCAACAGCCTAGGACGTTAAATACATATAAAGATACCCCCCCCTACAGCCATCATTCACACAGACAGCATCTTATCTACTTTTATTATCCCGTCCTTGCGAAGTTTAGCCATTTCTGACTTGAAGCAATGCGGGACGTAACCTCTACCACAAATGCTTTGCTCGTGCTAGCAACCTTCGCAGTACCTTCTCTTGCCAAGCAAGATGGGGTCTTGGTGTTGCCAGTCTCTGCATCCCCAGCCGACCCCCGGGAGGTTTCCGGTCCTAGAAGAAGACAAGTTACTGCCAAAATGGAAGCTGCTCCCTTTGAAGTTCATACTCTGGATATCACCATCGGAACCCCAGGGCAAACCGTCAAGGTGATGCTGGACACGGCGTCTGATACGCTGTGGGTGAATCCCGACTGCGAAAATAGCAACATGCAGGAAGCCTGTAGAAATAGCGGGCGGTTTGATCCCAGTGCGAGCAGCAGCTTTAAAGACATGCATGAGTGGCATGCTGTCCCTTATGTGACTGGATATGCTCAGCTCAAGATCGGCAATGACTCTGTGACTCTTGGAGGTATGGATAGATATGTCCCAAATTGGGTGGGCTTCTGATTCTTACAAGCTAATAACTCTATCATACCTAGGTGCCACCTTGAATCAGGTCTTCGGTATGGCAACCCATAGCGATGCAAACCCACATGGTATTCTGGGCGCATCACCTCGAACGGGTCTGTGGGACAAGCCGTACCCCACGGTTCTCGAGTCCTTGGTTGAGCAGGGACATATAAAGAATATGTCTTTTGGTCTTGATCTGCACAGAATGGCCAGTGATCGAGGTAAGCGCCGATGGCCATATAAATATTATAGACCAACATAGCTGCTAACGCTACTCCAGGAACCATCACCTTCGGTGGGATTGACACAAAACGATTCTCGGGCCCATTGAAGAAACTTCCTATTATCCCTGGGAGAGAGACTCCGAATGAACTGCCTGGGTACTGGGTATACCTGGATGGCATGGACGTCCGCCCAGGAAACAACGGTTCGGCCATTCCAGTTTTCTCAAATGATAAGAGAATGCCTGCTATCCTGGACAGTGGGACGAATATATGTATCTTCCCAAGTTCGGTTGTGCAGGCCCTTGCGAAAGGCTTCCCGTCTGCCCGAAAGAGTAAAAGATATATTAGCTTGTATGAGGTCGACTGTTCCGAGAGATCGAACAAGGGGACTGTCGATTTTACGTTCGGGGAGACTGTTATTCGCGTTGAGTTTAAGGATTTCATCTTGTCGAATTCGTTCATGGGCGATACTTGTTTTCTCGGTATGACGGCAGGCAACAGTAAGTTCGAATCCATGGTCTCTTATAGCAAACACACTGACAAGTTAATAGTGGGGGTGATCCTGGGCTCTACTTTCCTCACAAGTGC
Organism: Aspergillus persii; assembly: GCA_002215965.1. NCBI lineage: Eukaryota > Fungi > Ascomycota > Eurotiomycetes > Eurotiales > Aspergillaceae > Aspergillus > Aspergillus persii. The sequence goes on along the minus strand of NGZO01000002.1, from coordinate 3,649,313 downwards.
CTATGTGGTCCATGACCTGGAGAACTGGAATATCCACATCGCCAACAGTCAGGATTGCGGGTCGGACATTGTGGCGATCGATGAGAACCTTGACTCCATTGACTCGGTGGTAGGCAAGTGCTGAGATTATCTCTTATCATCTCTCTCTTTGAAGTCGTGGACGGTTCTTATATACTTGATACTTGGATGTTGAGGCAGTGTTTACAGGTCATCGCTTTACAAAACAAAGCAGAAACATAAACGCAATAAAGCAAACTCAAATATGTAACAAACAATTAGTACCTAGCCGGGTTATCTATCTACCTTCTCACAGCGGCTCTTCAGCATCAGCAGTGACCTTTTGGGTCCGTTCGAGCTCCAGGTCAAGTGCAGTCTGCAACAGATAATGCAGATGACTGCGGGCCTTAATGGTAATATCCTGCAGCTGGTCATGCAGGTCGATATCCGCGCGGACAGCGACGCGGATCATACATCCCCATTGGCCAAGATGCTCAGGACAAGGCTTGGGGCTGCAGCATAAGATGAAATCTCCTTCCTCGAGATTATACAGTGCCGCCCGGTATTTGTCTGGGCCGTTCTCGCTATGGTAATACCCGTCCATTATACAAGGGAAATGCATGAAGGCTAGATCCATGGGTGGATTCTTAGCGTTCTGTCGTAGACATTTGAATATTTTACCTAGTGAACCCATGGTGGTGGCGAGTCAATTTACGAGTAGATGTATTTTGGCTCATATGTCCAAGTGAATAAAGCTATTTATAGGTTTCCTGCGGGACAAGTTCGATAATGAGGGTAGGTGACCTTTGTCGTGCAATCAGGCTTGTGTCACGGCACTTTCCATCTATATCAAAGATCCATTCAGGGAATCTTTGTATCTTGGAAACGAAGGAGGCGGTAATAGCCTAGATGGGCTCTTTGGTTACTCCACAATCAAGGCGCAACCTATATCCGACTCTCCAATGTCTCGCATGCTTCCTCCAGGATATTGTTTAGATTGTCACGACGAATCATACCATGCCTGTCGTAGAATCTCATCTTTCAAGACGATACTCACCAGACGCGCCCCATACGCCGGCGACGAGGAAAACTCCGCACGGATCAAGCGACGAAGCTGACTGAAGGTGAATTGAGCTGCTCTATAGCTCTTGGCGACAACGTGCAAATGCTCCGACACGCTCGCCATACAAACCAAAGCTCTTGGAGAACGACTGACATACCAGCATCTCGAATCCTCGTGCCGCAAACAGCCGAATTGCATATTCCTCCTCGTTCTCCCCGTCACCTAGGCCCTGGTATGCAAAATCGAACATCGGGATATGACCTCGTTTCCGCATCTCATTGGCAATAAACTGCCATTGCAGAGGCGAGAAATCTGCTCCCGTGGGGTTGTGGCACCAGGGCTGGCAGAGAAAGATGCTCTTCTCAGGTGCCGTTTGAAGGGCAGTTAAACAGCTTTCAAAATCCACCGTGCACTCGGCACTATCATAGTGATTGTATTTCTCAAGTGGGAGCTTCACCAGTTTGAATACAGGTTCATGGTTTCCCCATGTAGGTGTTCCCACGTATACTTTCTGGCTTGGTGCGGTGACAACTTTCCTCAAGAACAATGCCCCAAGATGAATTGCACCTGTGCCCGCAATCGTTTGCCCAGAGACCACCTGGGCGCAGCATGTTAGTGATATTAGATTGGGGGATCCTCGAAAGGATTATTTACTCGTTGCGTTTTCAATGGCTCACTTTCAGGTCCAAACACAAGCTCAGCGGCGAGCGTTAGGTAGTCACCGATACCAGTTAAGGCGGTATACTGGGATATGATTAGTCTGGAGCTGACTACCTTATTGGCTATTCAATTGGGGTTCACACATCATGGTCAGGGCTCTCAAGGGCAAGACGTTCCTTTGCCTAGTACTGCTCGTTAGAACGACTTTCCGATCACAGCATCAAAAGTTCAGTCCTGACCATCCGAATGCATTGAAGCTCTTGGAGCTGTCCTTCTTCACTTTTGTAAACCCCTATACCCAAATTGATCTTATGCGGACTGCTGTCGTTGTCTGCATTCTTTTTGAGGTCCAGCAAGGAATCAGGGGGGGGGGCAAAGGTATTGTATCGAACATCGTATTGACTCGCGTTTGCTGCGCTGTCAAACTAACTAAAGGGCGATTGAAAATGGTGTTTTGAGGGGAGATCCCATGGGATCTCTCATGGCTCGACGACACCTTTATGCAATCGTTGTTCGATGTTTGGCGAGGGCTTACATGGGTTGAGCCAGAATCTTAATGGTGACTACCGGCTCAGCTCAGCAGATCACCGGTTCACCCCAAACCTAAGGTTCAACAGGCCATGCTGTATGTGGAATTCTTAGAGAGCTTTTATGAATCCCGGAATTGTACTGCTGACACAATCTAGGAGACTTCCCGGATTGCAAGGTCGAATACGAGGTAGCCATAATTGGGACTCCACCCAACCAACTTGATCAACTTGGCAATACATTTCAACTTCAGGGAAGCAAGATGCGATGTTTCAATTCCCATCCAAGATCAGGCTACTTATTCTCAAGAGCATAGACCGGTCCAGAAGTAGGTTCCCACTAAAGGTCACATCATGGTTCATGTAAGCACTAAATCTAACTAGTCGATGGGGCTGCAGGATCGGAGCAAAGCCTCGATATTGCGCACCCCACATAAGGCTCGATGAAGATCACAGTCCGATGAAACAGGGCTGCAGCGGCGGATGTATCAGGAATGAGAAATAGAGATGGCCACCAAACCAACAGCTCCACAGCTGCCAACAAGCAATCCGCCCCATCGTGTGGCCACAAATCCTCCAGCCTGCGAGAATCTTTTCCTTCTGCTGTTTAGTCGTGGATCTCGTCCAGGGGTCAACCCAGATAGCTGCAACTCAATGCTCCAGAGCTTCTGGGGTCGAAAAGATGGGGCCTCTTCGCGCTGTTGTTTATAAGGCGCCACTATTCCGCTCGTTGCTATCCCTTGATTGACGGCAACTCGAGGCCGAACATACCTTTCTGGCACCAACTCCGCAAATACGTCAAGCAAACATGAAAGGCCTATCTGCTGCCATTATTCTCTCTGGAATCACCGGCTTTGCCAGTGCTGCGCGCTCAAATGGCTGTGGGAAACCACTGCCCACGCACCAGAGCGCAGGAGGAGAGAGCCATCAAACGAAGTTCACGACGTCCGATGGCACCGAACGCACCTATCTGATCCATATTCCGTCTAACTATGACAAGGACTCCCCTGCCCCATTGATCTTTTCATTCCATGGCCGAAGCGGAACGTCAGCCAAGCAGGAGGGCTTGTCGCAGTTCAGCAACGAGGACTGGAACCCCAATGCCATCGCGGTGTATCCCCAAGGACTGGATGTGAGTAGACATACCTTCCGTCTCGAGACCGTCGGTCTGATCCTAATTGGAACCAACATGTAGAAGCAATGGCAAGGTGATCCGGCCTCGGAAGGCGTGGACGACGTCGCATTCACGCTCGAAATGCTCGACCACTTCGAAGACCGATACTGCATCGATTCATCCCGCATCTACGCCGCTGGCAAGTCGAACGGCGGCGGATTCACGCATCTCCTGGCATGCGACAGCACCGCGTCGACTCGCATTGCCGCATTCGCCCCCGTATCGGGGGCCTACTACCAGAAAGTGTCCGAAGACGACTGCGATCCCATCACCGTGCCGATCCAATGCAACCCCGGCCGGACTCCCATCCCGATCATCGAGTTCCACGGCAGCGAGGACGAGACGATCCCGTACGCCGGAGGACCCCGACGTGGCGAGTGTCTCCCATCCGTGCCTCATTTCGTGCGCGAGTGGTCCAAGAGAGACGGATTCGGGCTGCACAACAAGACCACCAACCTGTACGATGACCAAGTGCAGCGGTACGAGTATGCGAGCGGCGATGCGTTCGGCAGCGTGACGCACTATCGCATTGGAGGACTGGGACACGACTGGCCTAGTACGGGGCCAAATAGTGACAACCCCGATGGCACGTATCTGGACGCGACGCCGCTGATTATGGACTTTTTCCAGCGATGGGCATTGTGATTGTATTGGATTAGCCCTAAGCCAATGATACATCCTATGAAGATTGACAAGGGAACTAGGAGTACTGTATATCTTGAACAATGAGTACCTGGTACTATACATGTTCTACTATACTCTTTGTAGGCAATATTTTGGGGCACTAATTCCATTAAGTAAACAGGGACAGGGACTGTCATACGGTCTACGACATAAATAGTACATATAGTACCTATAGCACCTGTACAGACCTCCATTAGGGCATCATACTAGTTTAGCTCCTTTAGTGCGTGTTGATCTCGGAGCTTCCGCGGTCCTGAATGACTTGTCACATTTCGGCCCCGTCGCATCGCCAGCAATCTCCCTTTCAACTCCGGACAAAGGACGCTTCGTGTTGACTCGGATTCTCTGTCAACTATTGAACTCTATCTGCAACCACCGACGGTGCTAGACTAGAGGATTCGCCGGAGAGTGGATAGCCTGCCAGTGTCAGCATTCCTCGTCGGTGATGAGTGATCGGACTTATACGAATGTGGGACAAGATGCAGTAGTTGCCAGGGTAGTTACGCGACTGGCGTCAGCAATTAATACGCGAGACGGTGACCTGAGAGCCCATCGCGGTGGATCAGGGCGTCTTGGCCTGCGCCCATGGCACAAAAAGCAAGCATGCGTCCGCCCTATTTATATCCGGGCCTTGCTTGTCTACTGTTGGCGTTTAAAGTCTTCTCAACCTCCATCCTTATTATAGCACTCAGAGCAACCTCCAGGAATCTCCCTCACCATGCTCTCTCCATCTGCAGACTCCACCGATGTGCTCCCCTGTCAGATCCTAGCCGAAGGGCTAGGCTTCGACAACCGCGAGCAGGAGCTCTGGTGGCACAATACGGCCGAAAGCCTGAACCGCGTGATGATCCAGTGCGGCTACAGCGTCGGCATGCAGTACAAGTACCTCTCCTTCTTCCACCGTCAAGTGGTCGCCCGGCTGGGGACGTTCCGACGCCCGGGGGTCGAGCCGGACTTGATCTGCGGCCTGTCGCATGGCGGACACCCGTTCGAGATCAGCGTCAAGATGGACAACTCTGCGACGACCTGTCGAGTGGGCTTCAGTCCCATTGGGCCGTTTGCAGGAACGACTCGCGACCCTCTGAACCGCCACAGCAATCGCGAAATGCTGGCCCAGCTGTCCGCCATGCTCCCGCACATTGATCTCCGGTGGTTCGATCATTTCCACAGCCAGTTCGCGCTCGACCATGAGCAGCAGAATGCCGTCGCGGGGAAACTGATTCGAGAGTCCCACGGAGTCGAGAGTATGTCCATCGACTTCAAAGACAACGACATGGTGCCCAAGGCCTACTTCTACCCCATCCCTGTGCATATCGGCTCAGGGGCATCGCTATTCGACCTGGGCTTCGGCGCGCTGGAGAGTCTAGATGCCACCCGGGAAGACGCCGGGTTAAAATCGGTCGTGGCAGTCTTTAAAGACTTTCTCAAACCGCGCGTGCCCGCGGAGGGGACCATGAATGGATCCCTACTGGGCATGGTCGGCATCGACTGTCTGGCTCCGAGCAAGTCGCGACTGAAGCTGTACCTGGCGAATTTCCGCATGGACCTGGCCACGATCCGCGAGTACTGGACGATCGGCGGGGTGATGAACGACGAGACCACGACGAAGGGGCTGGCGTTGGCAGAAACGCTGGCCAAGCGGTTGAACCTGGGAGACAAAGCCTGCGAGACGATCGACCCGGAGCGATTGCCGTTCATGCTGAACTACGAAGTGCGCCCTGGCAGTCCGGCTATCAAGCCCCAGATCTACTTCCCCTTGCTGGGGGTGAATGACGAGTTCATTGCGGATGCGTTGATGGATTTCTTCCAGGTGCTGGGCTGGACGCATTCAGCGGCTCATTATAAGGAGGAGCTGCGACAGCGATTGTAAGTTTCCAGGGGCATTCATCTATGAAAAATTGCTGACCAATGTAGCCCCCGAAAGGATATCTCGCAGACGACGAACGTGCAGCGATGGTTGGGATTCTCGTACTCGGAGCAGAAGGGACCGACGGTGAATATCTATTATGACGCCGTGGCGGGGAATGTGCCCAATGTGCCCAAATGAGAGGCTATATATTATAACAGAATAAACTATAGTCTTACACTCAGTACACTTGTATACACATACCTACTTGATTTTCTAGCCAGGTCGAGTGCATCAACTCTCTGCCACTATTGGTATTTATTCCCCCCGGTTCAAGATAAGAACAGGAGCCCAATACAGCATATAATGGTAACACATTATAGAATGTTTTCTTAAGGGCCACGGGAGAACACGAGATAACGATTGACTCCAGGTCTTCGATGCTGGGCGAACGTATATCTCCTATATCTCCGCGGAGTATCAAAGAAGGTTTCAGAAGCCAGAAAATGACAGTTCCCGTGTCAAACATCGATGTCGATACTTTTCAAGAGCCAGCAGGATCCTTGCAGCTACAGAAGTTAGACTTAGAAGGAGTCCACATATATGTCGAGAAGGATGGCAACGCGATACAAGTCTGACATGGGTATGCTGAAGATCGTTCCTAAATAGCACATGCTGCCATTGAGATGACTATCCTCACTATCCTCATAGTTCAGGGCACTTGACTTCTGTAAAGCGCGGCGTGATGCTAGGAGGAGCAGGCCGAGGTAGGGAAGGTAGGCTACAAGATATCCCGCTGGACAGGGGCGTCCTAGGGAGTACTGGACTTTTTCCTGAGATTGGCTAACCTAAGAGCCCCCTTGGCTTTTGTGAAAGTGACTTGGTGTTCCGGTGAACCTATACGGAGGTTCCTGTGGACTAATACAATGATCGAAAGACCCCAAATGCAGCAAAGGTGGAAGGCCAGGTTGTAACGTATTCCTTCCTGTGATAGCGTGTGGATGAAACTAATAACAGTTACTAAAGGTAACTATCAAAACAATGATTGTATTGAACGCGAAGAACTAAACAAGAACTATCTAGTAAGTACTCATCTACGCAGTTAACCCTTAATAATCTCTTGCCATAAGTACTTTCCTGAAACTCTTATTAGGTTGGGTGCTAGTGATCATGTTATTTCTGAACTTCGCCCAGGACTCTGGGGGTTCGGTTGATTGTCGTTTTCCTTCCTGGCGTGGCCGCCCATGGTTTCCGGATTGTCAAGGGTGATGGAACACTTTCCACTTTCTACGAAAGCATGTAGCTGGGATTCGGATATAAAATTGAAGCAGGACAGTGTATTGTATAAGTCAGTCGGCACGGTTTTGCTTTAGAATACCTCGACGACATGGATTGGCCTTAGCGCATCGCTACGCGTAACACAGGAACGGAATCGAGACAAAAGTCCAATCAAATTGGAGAACGATATGGAAAGAAAAGATAGACAGGGGCTAAGCGCTATACCGGATTTGTATAGGCAGTAAAGCTGGGGTAAGTCGTACAGGACGCCTAGATTGACTGGACTGCTATGCTATGCGGTATAATAATGGTTGGTAAGTCACAGAGCATGGGTCCTGTATCGCACCTGTAGAAACTTGAGAAGTCTTTGTCCAAGGCACTCAGCCGTGGCAGTAACATGCATTCGTAGAGTTCAAATTGACATGGTACCTCCTTACTTGAACATCCCCGCTAAGTACGTTGTTAATTGGTAAGGTCTTTGCTTATTGAGCTGGTTAACGCCATATGGTGGGGACTATATCTCCGGATCGACCGGTATAGACCCCAGATAGCGAGCTATTACCGGGTAACAAGCCATCATCTAACTCCGCGAGCGTATTAAAGATCAAGATACCTGGCCAGACTCCTGCGGTTAAGTTAATAGTAATAGATATCTATTAAAGTACACCTGCCTGACGGACTTATAAATTATTAAAATTATTATAGAAATTACACAGATTATAGAGCAAAGAGCCCAGTAAAATGGGGTGATAACAGCGTACTATTAGAACGCCTCAATGTGCAAGGTTGAGAGGAAATGTCCAAGGCTAATAGCCAGGCATCAACAAATCTCTGAGAGCTATGCAACATTATGGCACCGGAATAAACAGACACCAATGAAAGACACAGGCACCTGCACTAATTCTGCAAGGGTGACGGCCAGGGGGTGGTTTGGTACATTCGGCATGCGGCGTGCAATGCAGTTTTGGGCAGGGATTTACCAGGGGGCATGGCCGTCGTGTCGACAAAACATTTCCACTCCTTCCAAGGGTCAGGCGATTTCCTCTGCATCACTCAATGCTTAATTGTACCACTCCTCATCACTTTCTGTTAACTGAATTTTCTCATAAACATTGTCACCATGTTACTCTGTCGCTACCATTTCAGGACTCGCGCACAATGGCTTCCAATACTAAAACGAAGTATAGTACAGCGAAGATTCAGCATGGCCCTTGGCTTGCAAGCAGAGCCTATCTCGACTACAGAGCCAATCTTTACTTCCCGTCCAATAGTTCATTCTGAGTCAGAAGACCCATACTGGAGGCGAATCCCACGCTGGAAAGACACCACAGTGGATCAGTTTCTGAGCCATAAGTGGCAGGTATGTCAGGAACCTCAGCGTATAATTTTCACGGTTAATTAACGACTCAGATGGGAAACACGGTCCAAAACACCGCTGGTCTGGTAGATTTCTTATCATCTGTATTGCCACCTAGAATCCCCCCTCAAAGGGATATGGAATGTTCCCTTCGAATTACCCACATTCAAAGCCGGGAGCAATTCATTGAACGGGTCTTGGAGGGAGTGAAAAAAGCACCCATGGCGATTCGTCCCCCCACATCCTCAGTGTGATTAACTGGGCCGATCCATTGAATGACCCCGTTAGACGCTAATTCGTTTCCGTTTCATCTCCTCTGAACATCGAACATCCGATGTCTGTCCTGGATCCAATGCATGAAGACAAGTATTCGCCAGTAGACGGGCTCATCCACCGGTATCCAGACCGAGCTTTATTTTTCGGTTAGGACTCAGCAACCCCGAGAGGGTATTTATCTTACTAACTCTCAGAAGCAACATCTATCTGTCCCGTATACTGTCGTTTTTGCTTCCGATCCTACACGGTTGGCACCGAGACTGAATCAAGACTCCTTCACTTAGGGGCATTGTCGTCTCCGGGGGCGATACTTACCTGCTTGAACCATCGCAACTACGGTATATTGGTGACCGGCTTTTAAGCATTCCTCATATCCGCCGATTCCGCTTCGCGAGTAAAGGACTTGGAGTATCACCTAGTCGATTAATCGATCCGAACGATGACTGGACAGATACAGTGATTGAGCTTGATCGCAGGGCCCGCAGGATGGGGAAACACATCTGTATCCACACGCATATTAACCATCCCAATGAAATCACATGGGTTACGCGGCGTGGTGCGCAGCGTCTGCACATGTTTTACGTTGAAGGGTAATGAGAAGGGTAGTTTTTTATAATTTTCTATGATAATTATATTAAATGAGAGATACTTAATATAGATGAAGTTGGTCAAGCTCTCACGATTGCATTCATCTTACACTCTTTCTTAATTCTTTTCACATTCGAGGTATCCTGAAATTTATATTTGTACCATACAGGCGAGCAACTATCTACCGCTAACTCTTTAGGTCCCAGCTGGGGCCCTACATCATTGAATAGTAAGGCAGCAGAAGAAATGCTATGGGACTTTTCAGTACGCTTTAGCTAAATCCCACTCCGTTGCACTTCTTAGTTTGGAGGCGATTTTTACTATATGTAAATATCATTCCTGTGAACCTATATTGATCCTACTCTGAAGTGTTATCCTAGCGTCTGGCTATATTAAGCTTAAGCGGCCTCCCACGCCATCTAACAGGATCAATCTTAGTTTTCATAATGTGGTATAATATTTGATACAACTTACTCCTGGCCGTCCAGGCCATTAATAGCAGCTTCCGCTTCTTGCGGGCTGCTCATCGTGACAAAGCCAAACCCCCGACTTCGATCCGTTTCTTTGTCCTTCTCGATGACCTTGTTGTAATTAACGTGGTTGACCGTGTCGGGTAGAGAGAAGGTAAATAACATACAGATTTGGTAACGTTGCCATAGTCTCTAAAGGCATAATCGAGGTCCTCAGCGGTTGTCTCGAATGCAAGGTTCCTGTGTTGATCAGAATACGGAGCGAGGAGCAGCTTGTAGTAGGAGAGCTTACCCAGCATAGACTTTGCTCCCCATGGCGTGTGATAAGCGTTTGTAATAATGATTAATGGCTGTTGCAAAGGCGTGGGTGGATAAATATAATTCTGTTTGTAAAACTATAAGAAACAGTGAGCTCTGGGAAGATTGTCTTGGGCTTTTAAATCTATCGCCCCATTCATGCCTCTCAGATAAAGAATCATGTGGTGAACCGCATGCGTCTTTGCTAACGTCATGACTCTGCCCTCGATGTCATAGATGACAGATTCCCTTGGTCGGGGATTATAATTTAACACTTGGTTGTGGAACCTGGGAACAGGCAAAGAATATCTCTATTGAGCATCGAGGGGACATTCGCATTGCATGGCAGAGGGGTTTTTCCAATATACTCGACGTCATCATGGATGCTTGCGGGCGAAAAGTAACGGTGTCATCTAGCTTGTAGTCTTAAACCATCCGAAAGTTCACGATAGTTTTGTCCCGAGTTAGCCAGGAGATTTTCATCAACTCGGACGGCTTCGCTGCTTGGTTATAATTATTAAGCCGTTAATCTTCCAGACAGCTTCAATCGATACGCTGGTATTGGGATGGAAAGGCTAAGCACTCGAATGCGATACCTTGAGCACCAGGTGATGTCATGACGGAGCTACAACTGAAACAATTGCATACCGCCGCAGTCCATTTCAATTTACGACTGCACGCTGATACCTGCATGTTTTTCATGGTCCGATAGGGAGAACTGAAACTGGTCCTTGTTGTACAGTACAGAGGGTAAGAGCGGTTCTCAGTCGAGAAAGGATGTACGGCAATATCCGAACCATGCCGTAAGGGCCAAGTCCCATAGTTACTTGCAACCTCACTTCTCGGAGCGGCTTTACCCGTATGGGTTAAGTTTAGCATACCAAACAAGCAAGGCGGGTGGGTGGCTGTTGCTTCTATCACGGCGAGCATTCCCGCGGCTTTGGCTACTGTCGCTGAAGAAGTCTAAATAATATTTAGTAATCAGCCCTCTTGCAAGGATTTGAGCTTATTCCGTGCGCACGATGCTATACTTTAGGGCATATAATCCAGTGAAGGCTTAGAAACGTAAAAAGTGTCCAGTATGTATTAGATCTATTAATATTTATTGGTATGCTAGGTCTGGCATATACAAGAACATAATCACTATTATAGTTCGGTTCTAAGCCTTGCTCCAGCTTCTGAAACAGCCTCTCGTGTCTATCCCTTGAATCTCAATACTGGCCGAGATTTCGGCTTAAAAGATAGTAAAAAGGATAGGACAAAAGAAAAAGCCACCCCCTTACGTAGCTCAACAAATCCAGTCTGCATAGTTCAACGTCATTATCAATGCCAGAGCCACTTCATGGTATTGGGGGGGTGCTACTAGCGGTATTGCTGGAAGTTTTAGTAATATGGAAGTCCAAACATATAAAGGATATGTCCCTCCTACTGTGCCCATCTTCTATCCATCATCATTTCCTATTCTTCCTCAACTATATTCTTCCTCGTGCTTCCGTCTACCTCTTTAAGTCTCCCACCACAATGAAGTTCTTGTACTCGGCCTTCACTCTTCTTTTCCTTGTTGGCGCCAGCTTGGCCGCCCAGGAGCCTGCCGATATGCCCGCTGCTGACTCTCCTGAAAGAACTCAGGATTGCTGCTACCCGAGTCCCTTGGGAGTAAATACCACCTTTCTCTGTTCTTCAATATTAGTATGCAAGCTAATTTTCACAAAGGATTGCAACGATGGAACCAGGGGTACCCCTTACTGCGGCCGTGGACGTAAGATATAGATGAACTTAATATGTGATTATCGTATGCTAACATGATAAAATCTTTAGCTTGCAACCCCTTTGGATGTGCTTGCGAGGGTGGTTGCCGGTAACTATAAATTGATTGGGGGTTTCGTTTCCATACAAAGTGTTCCGGGACATCGATGCTCCTTTTACACGCCTTGGTATAGGTTTTCCCTGGTCATTAGGTTTCCCTATACTTTAATGCAAATGCAAAGGCTATGCTAGCATTTTTTCCTCTTTTTTTCTTCCATGGGAGTAGCCTCCTGAGGCTTTCTAAGCCAGGGACACGTACAAAGGTGAATAGACGAGATGTGATACTATCAGACATTTTGGGAGCCTAGATAATTTCTTGAGCGCCTATTATTGAAAAATTCATGGTTCCGGTGTCAGCTGTAAGAAACTACAGAATGGATATGATACCCATGAGCTAAACTTGTGGGCTAGGATACGGCCCTGGTATGTTCCTCACTGGCCCATTGCAAGCAAGCTTACCGGATGAACAAGAGCAGGAGTCCTATTCATAATATGATTAATATCCTGAGTTGACTCTGAATATAAATAATCCGGGCTAAATAGAGAAATTACTAAATTAGAAAGAAGAAGATCTAGGAAGTATAATAGAAGAATCCTTGAGATTCAATTTTAATGTTCCTAATAATTATCTTAGTATCAGCCAATGTTGTCAGTCTAGTCGCTTTTATTATCTTTTGTATCTTAAGTACATACATCACTCATAAAGTCATAAGTATACACAAGACTTGGTATACTCCAACGTGACCTACTCAAAAAGGAATGGTCCCCGCAGCCCCGCCGGCTTTTATCGAATCCTCAATTCAATTCATCCCACTTCCTTCATCTCTCATAGACCATCACTACAATAAACCAACCCCCCCCCCTAGAAAAGAATTACAAAAATGTCTCCCACCCCCATCACAATCCTCACCGGCTTCCTGGGCTCCGGCAAAACGACCCTCCTCCTAAACCTAATCCCCCAACTGCCCCCCACCTACCGCCTCGCTCTCCTCAAGAACGAATTCGGCGACGTCGCCATCGACTCGCAGCTCGCCTCTACACAATCAATCTCCGGCGTCCGGGAACTCCTCAACGGTTGCATCTGCTGCAACCTGGTGGGCCAGCTCAGCGACGCCCTCGACCAGCTGCGCCGCGAGGTGAAACCAGACCGCATCGTCATCGAGACCTCGGGGAGCGCGTTCCCTGCCACCCTGGCGATGGAGGTGAATCGGCTGGCGCGCGAACAGCCGGGGACGCTGGTGCTGGACGGGGTGATCAGTGTGATTGATGTGGAGAATTGGGAGGGGTACGAGGATACGTCGTATACGGCGAAGCTGCAGGCGCGGTATACGGATTTGGTGATTTTGAATAAGTGGGAGAATGTGTCGGAGATGAGATTTGAGGTTTGTTTGGATAGATTGGGGGATTTGGAGGTCGAGACGCCTTGGGTGAAGTCGGAGAGGGGGAGGGTCGATAAGGATGTGTTGTTGGGGATCGATGGGGCCTTGTTTAGTAAGGAGGATGGGGTGGTGGATCTTCAGAATGGAAATGGACATGCTCATGGCCATCGCCATGATCATGCGCATGATCACCAGTCCGAAGTCGAGGTGCTCTCCGTCTCGTTGAAGACCACCCAGCCCGAACAGACGGTCGATGTCGCCGCCCTGGAGAACCTGCTGGCATCGGCCCCCCGGGACGAGGTCTATCGGATCAAGGGCATCCTGCGCTGCTCGACGCAGGCCTCGCCCGCCGAGTCGTCGGAGAACCTGGAGGAACGGAAGCCGACGAGCGGCCAGGCTGGAGCTACGGCGTACTACATTCTGAACTGGGCCTTTGGGCGATGGACGTTCACGCCGTCCGCAACCGTTGCGGACGGCGCCGATCCCGCCGTGGTCGCCCGGATGACCTTCATCCTGGCGCGGTGCGAGTCGGCGAAATGGAAGAAGAAGCTGGATGCCGGGGGTCTGGTGCAGGTGGGCCAGGGGGACGTGGGTGCGGAGTTGGTGGTGGAGCGACTGGTGTAAATGTCTAAATGATTTCTATAGACGATGTGGAGCGGGCTTCCGCTAGGCGGAGGAAGATAGATTTGTACATACATAGAGACGAAGATACCTCGATAGAGCATTGGGAGGCACGACAATTGGCGACCCCTACATGTGGGTCTAGGCCAAATATTGGGATGATATCATACGGATTACGACGACAGGGGAGTTTTCGAAGTTGGAAAAATAGGGCGCAGATTGAATTCAGGACCGAAATCTAATCTATCGCAAATGATAGCAACATGTGGCAAATGCTGGCAAATGCCAGACACGCGAGGTAGAAAATGACCACAGAAATTCATTGGCAGGCTATTCCAAACACAACAACACACAACAGAATTAAAGAGTGAAACAGAAAGATAATCGAAACAAAACGAGTGTCAATATTCCAGAAGAGCAGAGGCTCCGGCTTCGCTGGAGATGTAGATCACCTCGTGGTTGTCGGAGAAGCCGTTGAAGCGGGTCGCGCTGCACTTGGTGTAGGCTCCCATGTCTTCAAAGTAGAGCCAGTCGCCCACGTCCAGGAGACCGGGCAGCTCAGTGCGTTGGGTGATGACGTCGATGCCATCGCAGGTCGGTCCCCAGATGGAATAGGGGATGCCCTCCGAAGTCGCAGTATTCGGAGAGGCAGACGGCGAGCTCGCGGCCGAGCCAGACGCGCAGGTCAGGATCTGCGCCACCGGGTGCTGGTGGTCGAAGATGATGTTGGAGAAGTTGCCATAGACGCCGTCGTTGAGATAGATCATGAAAGCGTCATTGTCTGGGTCTTCCGGGTCACGCACGTCGCGGCGAGCGATGACGTTGGCGGCGAGGCTAAAGGCACTGGCAACGTAGTAGCGGCCGGGCTCGGCGATGATGCGGATGTTGGGTGGGAAGTACAGGTCAAGAGCGTCGCCAAGCACGCCGGCGAACCTCTCGAAGGTTTCCTGGGTAAATCCACCACCCACGTCCAGGGTGTGCAGCTCGTGGCCCACCTCAGTTGCCTGGTCGAAGACCAGTCGGGCATCCTGAACGGCTTTGAAGAACGCAGCTGGGTCCTCAGCCCCCGAGCCGACATGGAAGCTGACGCCAACGACCTTGAGGTCCAGCTCGTGGGCCAGCTCAAGAAGCTGACGCGCCATATCGAGCGACGCACCGAATTTCATACTCAATCGGCAGAGGCTGGTAGAGTCATCGGTGAGGATTCGCAGGTACAGTTCGGCGTCGGGAAAGCACGCCTTGATCTTGTACAACTCATCGGCATTGTCAAACGTCATCTGCTTGACCCCCTTTTGAGCGGCGTAGCGCAGGTAGGATTTGGTCTTGCAGGGCTGCGCGTAGATGATACGGCTGGGATCAATGCCCGTCTGAAGGGCCAGATCGATCTCGGACTTGGACGCGCAGTCAAAGCCGTTTCCAAGTCGAGCCATAAGGCGAAGGACCTCTGGGTCCGGGTTGCACTTGACGGCTACGTCTGAAAGTTAGCATAGCGAAACAAAAGCAGCTACGACGCGATCAAACGCGTACGCAAAGGGTACAGGAGGGCCAAACTCACCGTAGAATGGCTTGACGCGTCCCAAGTTCATCTTCCAACGCAGATGCTGCCGGTAAACCTCGCCCATGTCTGCCACATAGAACGCATCCTCATCACCAGGACCGCAGCGGTCCACATCAACTTCAGCGGCGCGCTTCTTCAGCACGTCCAAGACAAGCTCCTTGGCAGCCAGCCTAGATTGCGAGAGGTCGTCCCCTCCATAGTTGCTGACCGGACTATCAGGCAGGTTGAACTGATAGTCAGGTTTGTCGTATGCAGGTTTAATCATGCATACAGATTCAGCGGGTGAACACGCAGTCGGTGCCATAACCATGTGCGCTGCGACGAAGCACACGGGATAGGTCTTTTTTTAGGAGAGAAAAAAAAGAAGGAAAAAGAGAAAGATGGATGAAAGAGAAGACGCGACTGCGTGTTAAGGAGGACGAAAACTTTCGCAACCGAAGTTGACTGGACCAAGCCTCCTAGACCCTTCCTCTTTAAGAGGAAGAACCTTCAGAGAAGTCCTATGCGGCAGCTCAGGGGGCGAGGGAATAAATTGAGAGGGCGTCAGGCGGTTAAGAAATGGCGCACCGAACGAACACACGGGAGGCGAGACCAGCAGGAGGTGGAATGTTGTTAAGAGTGTTGCGGGAACGTCGAGGCGAGACAATTTGACGGGACGAACAGATGGAGGCTACGAGAGCCGTGGTGAGCTTGGGAAAGAAGCCTTTGGAACTGGGGAATTCCAAAGGCCGGACAACTCTGGAACGGCGCGGGAATAGATTGGACAAATCACCAAATCCTCCCAAAAATTGAGATCTGACAGCGACAGGAGACGCGGTCAGCCAAGTTGAACGACAGGTGGGAAAGCCCGACGGACGACAGTATGAGAGATTTAAAGAATTAGGGGGTTGGATGGGAGGTGGTGGTGGCCGCTGTTTGCTGAGGTGCGTGCAGAGTTTTTCTTAACGACGGCGGAAACGAGTTTAGGGCAAAGGGCACACCCATTAGGCAGAAACCGGGGGAACAAAGTCGAGGGGGGCGAAAGGGGGGTAAGCCGTGTGATACAGACGACGCTCAGCCGGGGGGAAGAAGTTGGGCGATGCAAGGATGGGCTTGCATGAAAGGACAGAAAAATGACTCACCTGGAAGCCGCGATATGAGCGATGGGGAAGGGGAAGCTGGAGGAGAGGAAAGAAAAGAGAGTTGGAGAGCGAAAGGCGGAAAGGAAAGTTTGGTTCCGGCGGGGCTGAAATCGGGCTGTTTAGTTGTTTTGCTTGGTTTGTCCGGTTTGCCTGGTAGGAACCTGAGGTGTCTATCTCTTCTTGCCCTGATGCTCAGGCACTCCTGACGCACCTGCTGCTTCTCTGGAGCTGGTCTGTACAATCTACCTTCGGCACTGCCCCTGGAGAGTCATACCGGTCTGAGACTCTCCATGCGCCTGCGGGAAATCACTGCCTCGCAGGGACATGACTGCAGATGACAGATCGACTCTTGCGCAATATGAGCAGCCAATGCCAGGGCTGTCCTGGTCTGACCTCCAAACCCTCCGAATCCCAAAAGTTGGACGGTGATGAGTAGACGGATCCATGAGGTCACTCACTGCCCGAACTGACATTGTCTGCGCTGTCATTGGCCTGCAGGACTGACCGCTGTGAACTGCCGGCAGAATCAAAACGGGAAGCGGACGGTGGGGCATGTGGAGGTGTCAAGCCCTAAGCTAGCTATTTGATAATTATTTCCTTGACGAGCTGCGTCATGTATGCCTACTACTACTACTACTGTGGCCTGGTTGCAATATCAAACTGATAAGCCGTCACCAAACAAACACGAGAGGTCGTAAATCTCGTGCTCCTATATATTAATCGTCAGTCCCATATAAAAGTGCCGGGTTAGGATAATACTCAGACAGACATCGGGGCTGACGACGAGAGTAGACTTAACAGGAGTGCGGCTGGTAGCCAAACATATAAGACATTCTATACTCTATACTACCAGAGGGGTAAAATGACTACACAAAAAGGATCAGTACAAAAATCGGGTCATAAAATAGCATAATGTTGATTCATTCTCACTCACGTTCAAAAGAGAGCGACATAGTGCGAAATGGAGATATATATATATCCGGGTTGGAAGTCAGCAATCACTATCCAGTCAATTTATTAGCGCCTTCTAAATACAGCACAAGCAGAAAGGCACAGAAGGAGAGAAATCGGTACTTACATACCCTGTTCATTCATAAGATAACGGCCCGCTTGCCAGAGGGCACGCAGAGACTTGCCCGCTGAGACTCAACCAGCTTCTCCGGGCCGGAGAACTGCACGCGTTTCGGCTGCGGACTCGTCCAGAGCCTAGGGCCCCGACAATGGATATTCTCCAGCGAGAACCCGGACATCGAGTTAGCAAACGACCCCTGCTCACGGGGAGACAGCTCGCACGGCTCCGGCATCGCCTTCAGCTGCCTGTTTCCATCCGGGATGAGTTCCCAGATAGGGTCGCCGTTATCGTTACACGGGTGCATGTTCTGCAGCGAGAACCCGGCCATAGAGTTGGCAAACGACCCCTGCTCATGGGGCGGCAGTCTGCACGGTTCCGGCATCGCCTTCAGGTACCTGTTTCCATCCGGGACGAGCTCCCAGATAGGATCGCCGTTATCGTTACACAGGTGCATGTTGCGCAGCACCGACCTGCCGATCTCAAAGTACGGCTTGCCGGCGTCCACCAAGGTGGTGACCAGGTTCTTCAGCGTGGCGTCCTGTCCGTACGCGAAGCGGTGCAAGGCCAGCCCGATCTCGCAGGCTGTGAGGCCAAATTGGGCCCAGTCCCTGAGGAACCGTGGGAGACAGTCGAGGTCATCCCAGGGCATGCGCCGAGGTGGACACAGCCACGAGGGGAGGAACTCCTCAATGTGCTCTTGGAGACTGCTGTTTGCCGTCGACGTCCTGTCGCTGGCGTCGGTCATCGACATGTCGTCGTCGGAGCAGGAGGAAACAGGGCTTGTGCAGAAATTGGAGAAGTCTTCGTCCAATCCTGTGAATGCCGGGATCAGGAGGCAAGGACTAGACGTAGATTGATCAGATAGCGACTTGGACTTATGTACGGCATTGGACCGCTTGAGGGAGCCCGTTGAGCTCGATGACTGTTTTGTAGCCCGTGAGAGGCTCATTTTGGCTAGGATGAATGTGGTAAATAAGATAAATTTGGGATAATTGCGCGTACAACGGCAATGAGTATGATAATTATATATGGAAGGAGGAAGATTGTCCATTTATGGGCTTTTTTATACCTCTAAAGTACGTGCAGTTATGCCTGTTATAACAAAGGGTTAGTGATAGAAACAATGCTAACAAAGAGAAGAAATTACTATACGATGGAAACACCCCTAACGTCCTTATAGTCCCATGGAACAATGGCACCGTAGCGGCCCTTTGCAGTAATGAGAAATAAACACCTGCATCGCTCATAGGCGCAGAGTAGAGTGTTGGGAATTCCTTCTAAATACTCTGTCAGTAGATTCTGTAGTTGGAATTGGAACCTTGGGTCTGTTTAATTGACTATGAAACACAACTGGTATCACAGCGCGGTTGGAGATAAAAAGCCTAGAGAGAAGGCGGCTTGTTCACAGGTAGAATGAACAGTTTGAAATCCATTATAGCAATGAATTATGTGACTGGGCATAGATTAAAATTATGTACGCTTGAGATGTGCGGAAAAGAAATATGAAGTAGTAACACATGACGTAAGAAATGAAAAAAAAAAGTGAATATAAAC
Source organism: Aspergillus persii (assembly GCA_002215965.1). Classification (NCBI taxonomy): domain Eukaryota; kingdom Fungi; phylum Ascomycota; class Eurotiomycetes; order Eurotiales; family Aspergillaceae; genus Aspergillus; species Aspergillus persii. The sequence continues at coordinate 3,629,985 of NGZO01000002.1, read as the reverse complement.
ACGATAACTTTGGAAAAGGGGTATATAAAAAAGAGAATTCAAACTGAATGCAAAGGAAGGCAATGCCAACGGTCATGTCCAATCTCTCATAGCCATAGGACCCACCGGACCCCCGAGAGCACGCCTCGAAGAACACCGCGAACAACCTTGAAGACCATGACTATTAACCAAACCCACCATAATATTCCCACAAGCGCCCATTCAAGCATCCCAAACCCAGTACGACGGATCCAGCGCAGCCGCCGGTGACGTTTTCGGATGCCTTTGTCAAGCGTGTCGTTCAATTGTTTGATCGCAAGAGTACTGGTTGTGTTGAGTTGGACGCTGAGATTCTCAGCATCTTCTGCTGCTGCGCGGACACGCGGGTTCAAGGAGTCGTTGACCATGCTCTCAAGCTCATTGAGGCGAACTTTCAAGGTCGACGATTGATGCCCGGGGTAGTCTTGGATAGACTGCTGGAAGCGATCGTGCGACATCTCTACTCTGCGGATTAGGGTCTGCACAGCCAGCTCATACTCGCGACACCGAGGAACCGGTGGAATTGAACGGTTGGGGCCAAATGCTCGTTGAAGGAAATCCGGAGGACTCCGAACACTTTCAGCCCGCCGAGTAATTTCCCGCGCTTTGATCCCCGATGAAAGCAAGAGAGCACGCGTGCGCTCGATTTCACGTTTGCTAGGGATCCCAGTATCGATGCTGGTGGATATGCTTCGATCAGAAATGCTCCAGCTCCTTGATTGGCTTGTAGTGGCAGGCTGTCTCTCTTGGGACGATGAACCAGGAGAGGCCTTTGCTTGCGCAAGCCCGGTGACTGGAGGGCGTGTCATACTGAAGGGGATGGAGGGGTCCTTTATTCTCCCTTTCTTGATCTGCTCCCTGACAGTGTGAAGTTCCGGCCCAAAGCTAAGGGCATTCTCAGGCTTGCCCCCAAGGGCATGAGTGTTGAGCCTGTTGACTAAGGGGGTAGAAAGGCCCTTGCCGGCTCTCTGTGACTCTTTCGCGTCTTGCGCTTGTGAGTGTATATCGACCTTAAATACACCACTTTGTTCGGAGATTTTACGCTCGTCTTCCACTTCGCCTCGAGGCGAAGCAGAAACTGCTAGAGATGGCACAGAGCTATCAACCGCTGCGTGGCCTGATTCCTTGAGTGCGAGGCGACTCCTTTCATCTGACGACGCAGGCGTATTCTGTGAAGGGAACGTCGATCCAATGCTGTTATTCCTGGCTTCCTCAAGGCGTGCATCCTTCGTCTTCTCAGAATGCTCCATGATATCAGAAATGCCCCCTTCATCTGTGGTGGCATTGGTTGCGAGAGATGATTGTCGAGAGTGTTCAGTATTATCCTTCTTCAAAATCAGACCCCCCATTTTTGATACCTCGTTGCTAACCTTTTCTGCAATCTTTCCGGGTCCTTTCAAAATACCACGCAATTTTGATTCATGTGGCATGGATCCCTTCCGAGCAAGTGACGTGGATGTTGAGTGATCGCCATGGTGCAGGGGGGAAGTTCGGTCCGGAAGAGGGCTTGATTCAGTTCTCCCGGGGGGTAATAATGCATCAGATTTCGAAGGACTGCTGTTATGCAGCGTTCCTAAGTCGAGAGAGCCTTCATTGGCTAAATCTTTTAGCTTTGAATCTTGGTTCCTATCCTGGTCATTCCGAGAGGTGACGGTCTGCGAAAGCCGTCCTTTGGAAGGCGAAGGTGAGCGGCTGGATGGAGATGATAGGTTGGAGGAAATACAGGGAAATTGGCCCATATGAAGAGGTGTACTAGGTGCCTTGGAGTCTATCGCTGCAAATGATGGTAGAGGGCCGTGTCGATCCTCCTGGCTGGGAGCAGACTGAACGGAATTACTCCTCTCCTCCGCCTTAGCTCTGCCAGCAGAGCTAAGCGTTGGTATGACAGTAGTTCCTGTAGGGTTTTCTGCGTTGGACGCCTCCGACGCTCTCGGCTTCAAAACACCAGTTGTTGGAGAAATAGACCGCCCGGAACGTAGTACATCGTCCATGCGAGCAGTCCAAGAAGGTATCTCATCTAGCGATGATGCGCTCGACGAGCTGCTCGAGACCATGCCCAGTTTGTGTCTTCTGGAAATTGATGACCCCTTCTTCGAAACGCTGTGGCTTGAAACAATAGGCGAAGGACTTCGGAACCTATGCCGTCGTCTCCCACGGCCGATTCTTTTAAATTCAGTCGCCAACCCCGGATGCGCATCGGACATTGAAGTACGCGATGTATATCCCTCGGCATCTAAAGAGTCTCTTTGAGGTGGAGGATGCTCCTCGAAGGCCGTGTGGCCTGGAGCATTACCGTTATCGACCAGCATCGCGGGATCCGGATATAAACTGTTCCCCTCTCTATCGACAATTTTGCTTTTATTAGAGACATGTTCAACCCAGGCAGCATCAGCAAGCAATTCCGATGGTGACAATATCCAGTCGAATCTAGGCCTGCGGGCTTTAACGCTGCTAGTACGACTTGCTCGCCTCAAGCTTGACGGAGGTGAGCCAGCCCAGGGTTCCTCTTCATCATGCTCTTTATGAGGGGCATCTGAAGCTCGGTGAGGAAGTGGTGGCAGCCTAAGGCACCGTGAAGGGCCGTGATCTTGACGACCGTACTTGGTCTCAACCGAGTCAATCCAGTCGCGAACACTGTCAATGTCATTCCACCCTTCTCCATCTGGATTGATCGGACACCGCTCTCGAAACCTGACTTTACGGTTTCGGATAGATTGTAGAGGATTGTAGGACCGGCCTGCGTTCGAAACGTCCTCCTTGACGGGTTTGGACTCAGTCGTGGCACTGGCATCAGGAGACTGGAGTGGAGGTAGAGACGGAAGGAGGCGTAAATATTCGGCGAATAGCTCGAAATGGTGTTTCGCATGATCTGCTCGTGCAAGCGTGCTATCTGAGAACACTGGCGGCAAGGGATTGGTCTCTGCGGATTGAGGCAGCAGACTTAACACAGAGGGCGCTGCGTCGGCCGTAGAGCTGGCACGCCACGATCCAATAGCTTGCGCACGATCCTCGCTGGTAGGCTGGATGATATTGCCACGCGCGTGGAGGTTGTCATGCCCAAGGCCACCCACCGCAACTGGTGGGTGGCCCCCCTCGGCATGAGAGCCTGAGGGTTGGCCAATTGCCGGGGCCCATCGACCGCCAGAAAGGCGATTTGAGGCCGAACGACCTAGGGTATTACTCTTCCGCGATTCACTCAAATTCAACGCCAGGTTGACAATTTGTAGAGAATCCCTATCGAAGCCCGCGGAAGAGCGATGGTCGGCTGGCGTCCGTAGTGGTTCTTGCGGCTTCATTTCCTGTTGTACATGGGCTGTAGGTGTTTCCTGAGCCGGCTCTGGCTCTGTCGAGACAGACGGCGACTCTTTCGATGTGTCTCGCTGGCGATTCCAGGGAAAGCGCGACCGTTTCTTCGATTTGGCGTTGTCATCGTCGGGGGCTCCGCGCTTCTCGCTGCGGTCCGGTTCTGAGCGACGCGGGCGGTGATAGCTGCTTCGGAGGCTTTTGGATCTCGGCAGGAACGAAGAATCAAGTAGAAAGCCGCTGGAGCTTTGCACGCGTCGTTGGGCTCGATTGCCCCTATCCGCGTCACGGGAGCTGCTCGTGAGCGTGCTGCCCTCCAACTCCCCGCTCTCCCGACCCTCGTTCATCTGCAGGCCCTGGCGTCTATCGGCTCCGTCATTCGAATCGGGATGGCGCGCGGAATGCGACGTGGCAGATGGCATTTGATTTCCAGGCGTTGTTGCGTGTTTCATCGGGTCCCTGTGACATCAGAGCCACAATTAAGTGATCTTGCGTCCCGTCCGATAGGAAAGGGGTAGCGTTCGATCGCAAAAACCGTCATGGGGGCTAGCAACCAGGGCGGCGCACACTGCTCATAGCATCTAGACAAGGCACATGGAACTAAGCGGGACTAGAGACGGACACGGGCTCGTCATTCTTATCGACGGTAGCAACCAGAAGAAGGTTGAGGTGGTTCGGTTCGACTTTCAGGCAACAAGCCGGCGATGCACGTGCGGATGCAAACAGGACAAACACTACGTAGGTATACTGGGTCTACTACAACGATAGCATCGAGACAACAAGGAAATTTCTGGCATAGAGTCTAGTAAGGCAGAATCACAACTAGAGATACAGAGCCCATGGGAAGAAGGCAATACAAAGTTTAACTCAGAACGAAGGCAACGCTGGATTTTATCGATCTACTCAACCCGGAGGCACTGAAGGCGCGCCTCGGTTTCAATGACCTGGAGATAGTAGAAAAAATTCAAGTCAGTCATCAATTCATGGAAGTGAGCATGATATTGTCTTATGAGAAGAAAACATACCTCAAGAGCCTGCTTGACCTCCAAGACCCGACGCACTTCAATGAGCCAGTCCTTGCTCAGGATCTTGGCCCATCCGGTCAGGCTGTTCATCTCACGGGCAGCAGCATCGAGCCTGCCCTCCTTCAGAAGGTTCTCGGTCCGCACAAGGACGCTCTCGACGTCATCGCTACCTGCGACCACGTCCTTCTTGAACATGACCTTGCTCAGAACAAAACTGGCGGCGTGGCTGGCAATGCCCGCATCCTCGGGCAGAAGGCTAGCCTTGCGGACTTCGTCAGCAACGCGACGGAAACGCTCGATAATCTGAGGCGTGGCCGGGATTCCGCGCTGGTAGGCAGCGGGGTTGATGGAGGCAATAGCAGCATCGACAACGGCGTCGTCAGCGGCCAGCTCCTTCACGGCAACAAGCTCGCGGATGAAGGGGCGAGGAACGGCAGAGCGCTCGAGGACAGAGCGAACGGCATCGACGGCAACCTGAAGCTGCTGAGTCTTCAGGTTTGTGTCGATGACATCCCTCCAACCAGAAGTAAGCTTCTCCAGATCGCTCACATTCTCGGTCAGTTCATTCAGCTTGCTGAGGCGGCCCTCGCGCTCGCGCTCAACAAGATCCTTCACCTGGTGAAGATATTTGCGGTTGAGCTCAATGGCCTGCTCGACCAACTCATTTTGGAGGCGTTGTTCAGCCAGCTCTTGCGCTCTCTGCAGCTCGGTCTTGATCTTGTCCTGGTAAGCATTGGCCAGCTTCTCGCGCTCGGCCTCGAATTCTTCCCGGAACTGAGCAGCGTCAACGGAGCGCGCTTCGTTGAACTGACGGATGAGCTCACGAGCAGACTCATCGAAAGTCGAGTGGGCCTGCTTGATTTCCTCTTGGGCGGCGCGGCGAGCCTCCTCCCGGACAGCAATGATCTTGTCCCCAACCTTCTGAAGCTCCTCCTTAGCCTTCTGGACAGATCCAGAGTACTTGCCCGAGTTGTCATCAGCACTAATGACAGTGATGATATCGTTGAAAGTCTTGACCAGGTCCTGCACAATAGCCTCGTCGCCCTCGTTCACCTTGGCGAACTCAAGAGGCGTCACAGCCGGAACAGCAGGCTGCCTGGGATCCTCGAGCTTGGAAGCTTCCTTGGAAGCCTTGTCACTCTTGGCCTGTTCCACGACGGCCGTCTTCTTCTGCTCAGGGTTGGCGGTTTCCGACTTAACCGGCGTGGCCTCGCTCTGCCGACGAGCCTCGACAGCACTCATGTGAGGACCTCGCTGCGAGACATCGGTTCCAGCATCCTCCGCTTCTGCCACCTTAGAAGAGAGACCGCTCTTGCTCGGGATTGTGATCTTGGGGCCTTCATCCTTGGAGCCACCGCGCTTCTGGGTTCCGAGGGTGTTGGGGAATCGGCGGTAAAAGTCACGCTCTTCGAAGTAGAGAACAGCCTCCTCGCCGTAGGGAACATATTCCGTGAAGAAATCGTGGAAGTTGTCGGATTTCAGGGCAAGGAAGATACTTCCACCGTAGGCGAAGCCCGAAGTGAGGATCAGGTAGAGGAGGAAGCGGCGAAAGCGACCTGATTTCGGGGCCGCGACCGGTGCTGGCGACGAAGAGCTCTGCGATCCTGCAACAGATTTAGTATCAAAGGCATTGAGGGATTCCATTGGCAAACATTATCGAACCTTGCTCACTGGATGACGCCTTGGAGACGGTTTCGGGGGGGACGACCGAGTCGGACGAGGGGGCGGCAGGTGTTGGCGCGCCGGTGGTGGGAGGCTTAGAGTCGGCAAAGAACCTCTGGAAAGAGAGTGAAGCGGTCAGACCAGTCCATGATCAAAGGGAGCCCAGAGCTATGTATCGTCACCATACCTGACCGGAGAGCCGGCTAGAAGCCCCGGCCTTGCTCAGCCATTGGGAAGCTGTCCGTTGACGAGTCGACGACAGCAGCAACTGCCGTCCTTGTGCAGCAGAGGAGCGCAGCATGACGGGCCGCACAACTGTGGAGATAAGCGCTGAGGGCGGGTGTTTCCTGAGGGGAGATGTTGGCGAGAGAAAACGCGGACCGGAATTAGGATAGATGCTTTAACGATCCGCTCCGATCCTGCACCGCCCGACTGTGGCTCAGTTTCGGGTGTCTTCGCACCGCCTCTGCCCGTGCCACTTGATGCTCCTACGAACTACTCTTGAGGCATACGACAAGAACTTGATTTATGCTCAGATAACTGGGAGTTGGTATTTATAGAAATTCAAGAAATATTATATTGGCATAGCATACGGGCAAATATTCCGGAACACTAGACATAGGAAAGGTAGAGAAATGTAACATGAATTCAGCCCAACAGAAGAAAACGATGGATACAGACGCCGGTAGCAAAGGAGATAGGAAAAACAAAAGCAAAGCACAATGATCACGTTGCAGGCATCTTCCTGCCGCATGACGTCTAGAAAACAGGTCCAAGTAGCTCACTGCACGGCATCCGAGTTGCCACCCCGGGCACAGAACCAACGAACGGATCATTCAATGAATCCCATGGACGACGGACAATGAGCGGGTGATGACAGCCGGAAACAGGCAGTCGAGTCCGGTGACGAGGACTTGGACCCCTTAGCACGCAAAGACACACAGAACCCAGAAGGCCGAATTCACAGTCATCACAGCACCATTAAAAAACACGTAGCAGTCTGGTTGAAAGTTATGCAAGGCAGCACAAGCTTTATCTGGGATACCGATTAGAGGCGGACCTTCTGGATCGAGGGGGAAAAAATGGAACGAGAGTATAGATTAGGACGGCGAGAGAAGACACGGGTTATCGAAAGAGTCGGTCCAAAGGCAGGGAATCTAGCAATTGCAAGCGCCGGCGCCCTGAGTGCCGGGTGTCTCGGGTCGCAAATCCACGCCGGGACGGGGGGTTGTCCGCAAGTTCCGGGGTCCAGCCTGGTCAAGGGGCAATTTCTTTGCGATAGCTGTGAACAGATCCCGCACATTCGACGACGTCTTCGCCGAAGTCTCAAAGAAGAGCAGACCGGCCTCACGAGCGTAAGCCTCGGCATCCGCCGTTGGGATGGCTCTCTTGTCGGGATTTTCAGTGACCAAATCCAGCTTGTTACCGGCGAGGGCGATGACGATGTTCTCGTTTGCTTGACGCTGTAGTTCCTTCACCCACGACTTGGCCTTATCCAGTGACGACTGTTTCCAATTTCATTCCATTAGCTTTCCACAGGGAGTCTGACGTTGGATTGACGGGACGGAACGTACGGCTTGTGTGATGTCGTAAACAACAACGGCGCAGTTTGCATTTCGGTAATACATCGGGGCCAACGACTTGTATCTCTCCTGGCCGGCGGTATCCCATATTTCAAACTTGACCGTCGTGCTTTCGTCCAAGGAGATGGTCTGAGTTAGGAAGGCAGCGCCGATCGTCGACTCTCGGTAGTCATCAAATTGATCCTATACGATGTGAGTCCGTGTATATTCCCACAGAGCATGCGCAAGCCCGCTCGATATGACAAGTGCCGGGCAAAGCCAGTCTCACCTTCACGAATCTCAGTACTAGCGAACTCTGTGGTAGAAACGCACTCCGTTAGCGACCGACGCAAGAACAAGAAATCAGGAAACACATCGAATCCAACCTTTCCAACGGCCGACTCTCCTATCAGATTCAAAAACAAGAGGTTAGCACCGGTCGCATGCAGGATACAGCGGAGCTACGAAAGGTTAGGCTAGCTCACCGAGTAAGACCAGTTTAAATTGAGCGAATCTCGCACCCGGTCGGGCGCCTGCTGCCGCTCTGGAAGCCATAGTCGGGATGGTCACGAATGCGGCTTCTTGTAGAGGAGGTCGACAATATCGAGTGGAAGATCGACGGCGATAAGATGGTATGGAGGGTGAAAGGGGAAGCAGCGTAGGCGTTGAGGTCGGGGGGAGGATAAGGCAAGGTAGTTCGATTAGATGGGGGAGGGTTGGCGGCCTGCCGGGGCAGTAAATGACGAGTGACGACGGCCAGCCACACCTTGCGTCTGCGGGGCGGTGTGTGGCGCCCATTCCGGCCTGAGGTGCTTCCCACATGCTGGCTGGCAACTCCTAGGCTGCGGCCTGTCGCCGGAGATCGTCTCGCTCTCTCTCTCTTCCAACACTCGTACTCGGCTCTCGCCTCCCCTGACCTTCCCTCTGTCTCTCCTTCTCGGCTGCCGCACTATGCGTTGATCTCTTCCTCTCCACCTTCTTTCTCATCTCTCGTCGTCTCGAGTTTTCCTTTCTTCGTCACCCATTCTTTTTCCGTGTTAGCTCGGTTTATTTACTTGTCCCGTCCCTGTGTCCTGTCTAGCAAACCCCCAGGATAGATAGCGGAGATATCACCAACGATGGCAACCTCAGTGCTCCCTTTCCGGGATATCAACCTCCATGCCTCTGCCGCTCATTACGCCTTTACTTCTCCGTCGTCTCCCAATGCGCCTGCCCTAGTCGTTGACCGACCGACCGGTGACTTGCGTCTGCACGATGGCCCGCTGTCGGGCGCCAAACGCATCTCCAGCATCGCCGGAATCTTGGGTATGATCAAGCTGAAGCTAGGTAAGAGTGTTCCGGAGCCATTGTGCGCTGTGAAATGCTAATTGACTGTAGATAAATACTTGATCGTGATCACCAAGGCCCAGCCGATGGGTCGGTTACGCGGCCACATGGTTTACAAAGTGGCCGGCACCGAATTCTTGCCCCTTCGCGAACGCCCCCTGCATGATTACGACGAAGACACCTATCTTGCGCTCCTTAAGGACCTGCTCCGAACCGGACCAATGTACTTTTCGTATGCGTTGGATCTCACCAACAGCTTTCAGCGCCAGTCGCAAAGCGACGCTGGTCTGCCGATGTGGAAACGAGCCGACGACCGATTCTTCTGGAACCGGTTCATCCAATCCGACTTGATCGACTTCAGTGTAGGAGGACAGGATAACACCAGTCTACGCTATGGCCCGCAACCTGGAGTTGATCCGTATATTCTGCCGGTGATGTACGGAATGCTACGGATCACACCCGCGAAAATCAAATCGACTTCGTTCACCTTCGCCCTCATCACGAGGAGGTCCCGCCATCGGGGTGGCACGAGATATTTCTCTCGCGGTATAGATGACAATGGCAATGTCTCGAACTACAACGAGACTGAGCAGATTGTGATCTTGAACGACTCCGACGGAGGCCTGGCTGGGTTTGCGGGGGGCCAGTCAATGAAAGAGAAACCCGGCGTGTCGGGACACGACCTCCAGGTGATGGCGTTTGTTCAAACCAGAGGAAGCGTACCTGTGTACTGGGCCGAAGTCAACAATCTTAAATACACCCCTAAGATCCAGGTCCGTGGCGTGGAAACGGCTATCGATGCCGCCCGAACGCACTTTACCGAGCAAATTCGACTATACGGGGAGAACTACCTCGTGAACCTTGTCAATCAAAAAGGAAGAGAAGAGCGTGTCAAAGCGGCATATGAGCAACTAGTACGCACATTAGTATCTTCGTCGACAGAAAACACCGAGGCTGACGCACAATCCCCCGAAAAGGTGCACGTTCTGGAATCAGACCAAAGACAAAAGGAGCTGGACCGGTTGCATTACATCTACTTTGATTTCCACAACGAAACCAAAGGCCTCAAGTGGCACCGCGCGGAGCTATTGATGGATCGGCTGTTAGATGGACTGACACGCGGTGGATATTTCCGTGGTGTAGAGGACCCGGTGTCCCCTGACGGGCAACTAGACATCAGATCCTCCCAGGGCAGTGTTGTTCGCACTAACTGCATGGACTGCTTGGATAGAACCAACGTGGTGCAGAGCATGCTGGGACGATGGGCTCTAACGCGGCAGCTGACCGATGCCGGAATTCTTCGCGCTGGAGAAGCAGCAAATGACGACAAGGAATTCGAGGACCTATTCCGCAACATCTGGGCCGACAACGCCGACGTTGTCTCTAAATCTTATTCTGGAACCGGAGCCCTGAAGACTGATTTCACCCGGACGGGTGAGCGTACCCGTGCGGGTATGGTACAGGATTTGAACAACTCCATCACCCGATATATTCGTAACAATTTCATGGATGGCCCCCGACAAGACGGATTCGATGTGTTCCTGGGGACTTACCTTCCTCCGAACTCCACCCTTGGGAACTTGCAGGTCTTCCTTGACCGACGACCGCTCATCATCCAGGCCATCCCGTACATTTTGGCTGCCGGCGTGTTTTTCATCATGATTTCCTTGTTAACTAGGAGGCTTCCCGATGCCGCTGTGTGGCCTTTACGATTATTTATCATTCTGTGGTTGGTTGTGTCCGCCTGGTGCGCGCGCTTTGTCATTGTGCACGGCATGCTTTACGTACGTTTCTCTCAGCTCAACCGCCCCCCCCCCCCCTCTCTCGAACTCCTTCTAACCATGCTATAGGTAAATTGGCCGAAATTGAACACACCTACGGCTGGTTCCGAGGGTTATCAAGATGCTCTTCTCAAGGCTCGAACAGATCCCATCGTTGGCCAATTCCTTCCCTCAAGGAGGCATCAGAGAGGTTACAGCAACGCTCGCCTGGGCTTCCTGGAAGAAGGCAAGACGAGGATTGAATAAAGCTTCAACTTTGCTCAGGCTGGGCCGTTTATTCTTTACCACTTCTTTACAATTCTTCTAGACAAGTTGTCTGTTTTTGATTCATCCCTGCGGCTCTGGCATGCTTTCATTGTTATTTCTTTTCTTGGTCCTAATTCCGAAAGTTACTGTCTTTCTCATTTTTTTTCTTCTGTTTCCCTTCATTCTATATACATTACATGCCTTTGCATTTCCTTTGCCTCATATAGTCGTCTCGAGCATTAATGTGATCAGACCTCACACATGTACAGAATATGTCTATATTGCCTTTCATGCTGAATGAAGCCTCGGCATAACTGTGATGAACTTGCGCGTAATGATGGATTCTAAGGGGAGCGAGGATAGTAGTTAGATAGTTAGACTATAGTAGATCTACTCCGAAAGCTGCGCCGATATCGCTCACGTGATGATGCCGATAAGACAGCAGACGTTGGGGGGAAACACCGACTGCACGCTGTAACAGACCGCTCTCTTGCAAGGGGTTGGGGCACTCGCACTCTTCTGAAGCCTTCCCTCATGAGAGGTTTCCGTATCAGTCCCGGGTTCTCAACACGCAGTCCAATATTTCGGTCCTTCTCGTCCTACCCCGCTATGGCTCGCAATTATGAGGTATGTGCAGAGCTCCGTGAATCCTCCCCCAGTCTCCAGTCCCTAGAACCGATGCCTAACATCTTCCCTATCACAGGCTGCTATTGCGGCTCTGAACTCCCTGCAGTCCAACTTCGCGACCGTCAAACTATTGAATGTGCCCGAGACAAGGAAGGCGATGAACCTACAGTCAATCCCCGAAGCGATCGAATGGTTTCAACGTATAGGATATCAGCCGTCAGATTTGAGTCGCCTCAACCCTATCCATGTTGCCGGAACCAAAGGAAAGGGATCTACGTCGGCATTCATCGCCTCCATTCTCTCCCAGTACCCAGGACGGAAAGTCGGCCTCTATACATCCCCGCATTTGCGTTTTGCCCGAGAGCGCATTCAGATCGACAACGAGCCGATTTCCGAGGAAAAGTTTGCCCGGTACTTTTTCGAGGTATGGGACCGGCTCGAGGCGGCTGCTCAAGCGGCCGGCGAGGATCCTACAAACTCGCCATCCAAGCCCCAATATTTCCGATATCTCACTCTTATGGCCTTCCATGCCTACTTGAGCGAAGGTGTGAACGCCGCAGTGATTGAGTGTGGTATTGGTGGGGAATACGACGTTACCAACATCATCGAGCGCCCAACTGTGTCTGCCATCACCAGTTTGGGTATCGACCACACGAATATGCTTGGAGACACGATAGAGGAGATAGCCTGGCATAAAGGGGGCATTATCAAAGCAGGAGCTAAGACTTTCAGTACCCCTCAGCAGCCCAGTGCAGAGAAGGTCCTCTTCGACCGGGCAGCGGAAAAGGGAACCCAGCTGGAAATCGTGACAAACCACCCTGATCTCACCAGCTCCGGCGGCGTAAAGCTTGGTCTGGCGGGTGACTTCCAGTACACAAATGCAACACTGGCTGCTGCAACGGCTGCGGAATTTCTCAAGAAGGTTGGGATCGAAGATGTCACTCAGGATTACCTGCAGAAGCCTTTGCCAGCTAAAATCCGTAAGGGATTGGAATTGGCTCGGCTAGGAGGTCGATGCGAGACCAGGCACGAGAAGAACATTTCTTGGTACGTTGATGGAGGCCATACGCTTGAGAGTATCAAACTAGCTGGCCAATGGTTCGCTTCCCAGATCCATGCCAACTCCTCGTCGACGGATGCAGCGCGCAAGAAGCTGCGGGTCTTGATCTTTAACCAACAGACCCGCGACAGCAATGCTCTTGCGCAGGCACTGTACGACACTCTGGTTGGCCCTCTTGGGTCCGAGAAACCCTTTACGCACGCTATCTTCTGCACGAACGTCACCTACAAAGATGCGGGATACCGACCGGATCTTGTCAGCATGAACACCAATGCGTCCGACGTGGACAAGCTGCAAGTTCAGAAGAGCCTGGCGGGGAAGTGGAGCGCCATCGACCCCCAGGCGGCGGTCAAAGTCTACAGCACTATCGAAGAAGCCGTGGACTTTACTCGAGAGTTGGCAGCGCAGGAAAAAGACCGTGTCGGCAGCGACGAGGCGCCTGTGATGACTTTTGTCACTGGCAGCTTGCACCTGGTCGGTGGTTTCCTCGACGTAATTGAAACGAAACCCAGTCAGCAGTAGAAGGGGCATTTTGCTACATAATTCCCCCTTGCAAAGCTGTCCATCTGCCATTTATTGGTGTTCTCAACAACATTTACGATACCCGGCAAGGCTACTAGGTATTTGCCAGCAGTCCTTGTTCTCCCACAATGGAATGTTTTGTATACATGGCGAGGCGTTCGTCTTGGGGGCTTCAACAAACCCTCGTTCGGATTTACCAATGCAGATTGATCCTATTCAATATTCATATGCTTATATCATTCTATGGCCCACTCTCTTGCCGAGGTAGAAACAATGGCATTGTAGGCCGCAGCCGTCACATTATCTCCTCCCCATCCGTTGAAAGCTAGAGTGTAAGGTTCAACTATATTGGAGCCAGTAGTCGTAGAGTATCTGGCCATTGTTGGGACCAGGAGACAGGGCATCCTGGTGTGGATGCCTGTTGAACCCCCGCGGAAGAGAGCGAGTGACGTGGGGCCGATGGTCGAAAACCAAACTTCCTTCCCGCACTGCCATTCTGTCCTGTCCCTCTCCTCTTCCTTATCCCATGCCAACGCCCACCATGTCGGACTCCAAGGACAACAAGGGCAAAGCGCCCCAGGATACTAACCCCGAAGGCGACGCGGCCAACTCCTCCTCCTCCTCCTCCTCCTCCAAGACCGACAAGAAATCCAAGGATGCCAACCCCCTCGCAAAGATTACCCCTCAGATGGCGGAGACGTTGCTGGAGAACAATCCCGCGTTGAAGAATGAGATGCTCGGGTTGGATAAGGACAAGGCAGCGGAGGCTCTGCGCAAGATGGACATCTCGCAGCTGCTGACGGGTCTCTCGGTCACCGGCAAGAACCAGAAGGACATCGCATCGTACAAGTTCTGGCAGACGCAGCCGGTGCCTCACTTCGATGAGACGGGCAGCGCGACCGGAGGCCCGATCAAGGTCATTGACCCGGCGAAGGTGTCCAAGGAGCCGGATGCATTAATCGAGGGATTCGAATGGGCAACTCTGGACCTCACCAACGAGACCGAACTACAGGAATTGTGGGACCTGCTGACATACCACTATGTGGAGGATGACAATGCCATGTTCCGGTTTAGATATTCGCAATCATTCTTGCACTGGTAAGAAGGATGAATGGAATGAATGTAACGGTTTGAGTATAGTTACTGACAGATCTAGGGCCCTGATGTCCCCCGGTTGGAAGAAGGAGTGGCATGTGGGTGTCCGCGCTTCCAAGTCCAAGAAGCTGGTCGCCTCCATCTGCGGTGTGCCCACGGAGATCCGCGTTCGCGACCAGAAGATCAAAGTGACGGAGATCAATTTCCTCTGCATCCACAAGAAGCTCCGGTCGAAGCGATTGACCCCGGTTTTGATCAAGGAAATTACCCGCCGATGCTACCTGAACGGTATATACCAGGCTATCTATACTGCCGGAGTGGTCTTGCCCACTCCCGTGAGCTCGTGCCGATACTACCACCGCCCCCTGGACTGGCTTAAGCTGTACGAAGTTGGCTTCTCTCCTCTCCCTCACGGGTCTACCAAAGCCCGGCAGATCACGAAGAACCATCTCCCCAGTGCCACCTCCACTAAAGGCCTTCGCCCCATGGAAATGAAGGACGTCGATGCCGTTTATGATTTGCTCGAGCGCTATCTCAAGCGATTTGCCATGAACCAGGCTTACACTAAGGAGGAGATCGAGCACTGGTTGGTCCACCGAGAAAATGCGGACAAGGAGCAAGTGGTCTGGTCCTATGTGGTTGAGGACCCCGAAACCCACAAGATCACCGACTTTTTCTCCTTCTACAACCTCGAGTCTACGGTCATCCAGCATCCCAAGCACAGCAATGTGCGCGCTGCCTATCTTTATTACTACGCCACGGAGACTGCGTTCACCGGAGATATGAAGGCTTTGAAGGAGCGTCTCTTGCTATTGATGAACGACGCCCTTATTCTAGCCAAGAAGGTATGCCATGCTCTTCATGTATCTGCGCCGATCTTACACGTGCTAATCCCGATCGCTTAGGCCCACTTTGATGTGTTTAATGCTCTCACCTTGCAGGACAACCCGCTGTTCCTGGAACAGCTCAAGTTCGGCGCTGGCGATGGCCAGTTGCACTTCTACCTATACAACTATAGGACTGCGCCGGTCCCCGGGGGTGTTAACGAGAAAAACCTGCCGGACGAGAAGAAAATGGGCGGAGTTGGTATTGTTATGCTGTAGTTTTCGCAGCCTCATGCATTGTACCTAGTGATGTCAACCTCGACTGTATGTATTATCATCGGAGGTGGCTAAGAAGTTACGAAATGAACCCCATCGTTATCGAGTATAGAGAAAGAGATAAAGAGAGATCTTGCAGGCCTCAGGCTGCCACTATGATTAGTAATTGGCCTAGTGGATGCCTAGTGATGCCTGACTGCCTGAGGAATGGCCTCGGTCTGGCCCCAGGCGCCAAGGCTGTTGTCATGTTTCCGTCTCCGTGACGTCGTCTCCTTCATGTCAACAACTTCCCTCCCCCTCGCGTTCTCCCCTCTCCGCTGCGTGTCTCGATTTGATGGATTTAATCACCGTATGCGCAGATCTTCTATCTGTGGATAGCCCCTTTGTCATTCTCGTCTTCCGATAGACTCCTAGAGATCCCTCAATGACACTGGGGGTACTCTATTTATGGTGCCAACTGCCATCCATCGTTGACGTCCTTGCATCAACCCAACGTCCATTCTAGATAATCTGGTTCTTTCCGAACCACCATCATCGCATTTAAGCCACTCTCTTCGCCCGAGTGCCAAAAATGGGGATAGGCCCATCATCTGAGAATGCAGGCCAGCCATCCTCTCCAGGTTAGTATCTCGCCCTATCGTCTTAGTGCACAGGTGCCTTGGATTGCCGATGCACTATGAAAGAAAAGCACAGTCAAATTATCCGAACGAAACTAATACCTGAACAGAGGAGTTGAGCTATATACTCGCGGAGCGTTTCGCCACAAAATGCTTCACCCCTTTGGAACTAACCCACTTCAAAGACAATTTCTTTAGCCGGGCCACAGACCAGGGCGGCATGAAGTACTGGAACGAGAAAACCCTTTCGGATTTTCTGGGTATCCCAGACAGCAGTGAAGCCGACTGTCCGTTGGATGCAGGCCCTGTGATCTTCCGCATGGTCTCGTACCTGGGGGCATTCCCCTTCCAGAACACACTGGCCCCTAGCGTTCTGACGTTTGAGGCCATGGTCAAAGTAGTTGTTCTGCTGACAGAGCGGTATGGAAGGGTCCTGCGGCGGGCCCGTAAAGATAGGATTAGACTGCTGTTTGGCAGTCTTGCTGATGTTGGGCGCAAAGATGCTGATAAGCCGACGCCTGAGGAAAATCCGGATGACAATAAGGATGAAGATCCCCCTGTCAAAACCCATCCTACAGGCTTCTCTGTCGATGAACCAGTCAATGATAACTACGAAGAGGATGATGACGATGACCTTGCGCTCGCAGCTTTGGAATCCTTGGACGCCATCGAGGTCTTCAGACATGATTCTCGCATTGATAAGGCTGTCTACGAAGCTCGCATTTCGGTTGCTACGTTCCGGCGACTCTTGATGCTGCTTCTCGTGATATCGCCATTGAAGCCGCTCCAGCCTGTCCGGACGTATACGTCCGATTTATCTGAATCCCGTATGGAGAACGTGCGGAGAGAAGCAGGTAACATCTTATCAGCTTTCCCCCAAGAGGATTCCGGGGGTATTGGCTATAAAGAATTTGCCAACGTCATCACTCACTGTTTCCCATACTTGTTCGATCCATTGACGCCGTTATTTGAGCACCTGCTCTTCAGCAAAAACCTGGACCTGTCCCAAAGGCGCTCCTCAGGTGATCCTTTAGCAGCAGAGTCGCCCGAGGAAGCGTCAGAGTCACCGCCGCCACCTCCGGAATCTGTCATGCTCCCTGGTAGTTTTAAATCCGTGATAATAACCCCTGCTATTGTTTCTCATCTGTCCTTCTTTCTCCCCTCCACCATATCGAACGTGAACTTCTTCCATGGCAACATGCGCCTGCACCCCGTGTTTTCGACGGCAGAGCATGGCTCTTCCCTCACGTCCTTCTCCCACAACGTGCTCACCTGGCAATCAGGCACGCTGCTGCTTCTCGAAGGTGTCGTTGCTGGATCCTCCGGGCCAGAAAACACAGTCCTCCTAGGCGCCTATCTCCCCAAGCCCTGGAAATCCTCTTCCTCGCACCCTTCGAAGCCATCCGAATCACCTGCCCTCCCTTGCCTCTTCCAACTCACCAGCAAACATCTCATCCTCCAAGGAAACCCCTCTCCCTCAGTCCAAAAACCAAACATGCCCACCGCCTATTTCTCCACAACCGACGGCATCGCTATAGGCTGCCAGATCCCGCCGTCCTCGCGAACCCAACGGCTTCCTCCCTCTCCCCACGGCGCAGGCAGCCTGACCATCGACGCCGGCCTTGAAACCGCCACCTTCCACGTGTCTCCATTTGGACATAACGGGGTCTTCCTACCTCCTGCTACTCTATCCTCCACAGATACGGCTTCAAAAACCCACATCGACATCTACAATCTCGAGATCTGGGGACTGGTTCCTGATCCTGCAACTGCCTCATCCGAACAGGGCCAGAGTGTCATCGAGTTACAGCAAGCGAAATGGGAATTCGAAGCCCGCGAGGCAGAACGACGCCGGAATCTGAATCTCAAGGCCGGCGCGGGGGACAGCGCGGCTGAGAGCGCTAGATGGTTACTGGAGACGGCAGGGCTGATTGGTGACGGGAATAGCCGGCAGGGTGGAAGTGTGTAGTCAGTCAGGGGATGGTGTCAGTTCGTTGGAGTTGCAGATTGATTGGGTTGGTGTTTGATTCTCGGTTCGCCTCTCTTGGTTTGGATTAATTTGTGTGGAGTCAGTTTGTTTGTTTCTGGAGGAAGGAATTAGGTAGTTTAGGGCTGAGTGTCCTGTTTGTTTATAATGCTTGAATATGAATCGACAGTTTATGATCAGTGCGAGAGAAGACTTTGATCTTTCTTATTCTCCCTCCTATAGTTATGCCTTTTAGTTATAACTAAAGGAAGCTTTTTCTATCAGCCAACTAAAGCGGAAATGGGTTCCTTTGAAGGCAACTATACAAGAGGCTAGATAACTACGGTATATCATACGAATAAATTTCCATTTCCCATTTTATTACGTATCCATCGAGGATCTATGAAACTATCTAGAGTAATATAGTAAGTACAAGACTTAAAAATACTAGAAAAAGCGCACAATTTATACCGATAACTACAGATTGGATAGATTGGATAGGGCTAATCGCTTGTCTCTATCCTAAATGCATTGTTCCAGTCCTGCAGAAGTCGGCGCCGGTGACAAAACACTAGATTTATATTATAAATTAGATATTGTATACTGTCGTGGGAATCAGTTTGTTTCTTAATTAAATATCTATTTTGACCGGATAATTTCTTTAATAAAACGGATCACGGAGAGTCGAAGTACTAAGGAATGTAGTTACCCCACATATAATATATAGATACATTTTGATTAACGCAGCATCAGTCCTAGTCCAACACCGAATACTAACACGCTAATTGAACCAGAAAGAAGAAAAAGAACGCTCAGAAACACCCCAATATTACAATGGTGCCATGGGCAACAGTCCCGTCGGCGGGCCATAAAAATCCTTTAATTCTTCCTCCTCATCCAGTTCCTCGACAAACTCACTATTCTCGGCATCCGACTCATCCACGGCATTTTTGCCACGGGACGGTCGGTTTCGCCCGCTGGGAGGAGCAGGCACCGGAGTACCGGCCTTCTTGACCTCCTCTGCCTCAGGCTCTTCGGCGATGTCTTCGCGAGGGAGACGGTAGGCTAGGAATCCGTCGGGAGCGCGCTCGGCGCGATCCATCACTTCGTTCATGTACTTGCGGACTTCATCGGGGGGTTTCACGACGCGGTTCAAGGGTTCGAGAACTTTGGGGTTGGAGCTGTGGATGCGGAACGTGACTGGTTGGTAGTATTCTTTTAGATTGGAGGTGTCCTTTGCTTCTTCGGTCTTTTCTTTGGAAGGTTGTGTGCCAGAGTCCACTTGACTGGGCGTGCCGTTTGCTTGGTCCTTTTGTTGGCTCTTTTCACCGGCTGCGTTGTCACCTTCTGCGGCGGACTGCTTAGTCTCTGCCGTGGGCTCTGCCTGAGGCGGATCCTGCGCAGTGCTGTTGGCAGGTTGCGCGTTGCTTTTATCTTTATCTTGGTCCGGCTTGTTTTCTTCCTTCCCCTTCTCCTTTTCCTTCTCCTTCTCCTTTGCTTTCTTCTTGTCGGACTTCTTGGACCGGGACCCCGATTTGCCTTTGGCTCGTGAGCTTCCCGCGTCTGGCGCGGTTTCTATGGGGAATGGTACGTTCGGATCAACCTTCTTCACGAGCAAGAATGATGCCAGTACCGTATTCCCTCCCGGTAGCCACTCTAGAATCGTGTACTCCGGAAACAAATATCGATCACCAGATCCAGCATGGCCGGAGGTACTGCTTCCGTAGGGCGTGAGCGGTGATGTGAACTCGAAAACGACCGACTTGAAATTCATCCGTGGAGGAGGCGGAGGAGGCGCTTGACGATAATAAGGGGCGGGAGAGCCATACTGTGGGGGCCGCGACTGGATCGCAGGTGGATGGCCCTGGTATGGCTGCTGGGGTGGTGGCTGTTGCGGTCCTGATCGCGGGCCGGCTCCTTGACTTTGCTGAGGCGGTGGCATGGGGCGGACTGCCGGGCTAGACTCCACATTGACAGGCTGGCCTGCTGTCCCGGGCTCTTGCTTTACTTGTGGAGTGGGACCGGGCTTCTGGGAATGTGGAGTTTGGGGAACAGGTTTGCCGGATGTGGATTTAGATGAAGGCGAAGTCGCGGGGATTTGTACTTCGACACGTGGATAATTCTGATCCCGCGCCTGTGATGGAGTTGGCGGCTGATGTGTTGGCTGCGGCTGCGGCGTACCCTGATTCTGTTGAATTGGAGGGTTTTGAGGTTGTTGTGGACCTGCCTGCTGTCCGTTCTGTTGCGCCGATTGTGGTCTTTGTGATGACTGAGGGTGTGGAGTTTCCCGTTGAGGTACTGGTTGCGGCGTTCGAGGCGATGCCTGAGACTGACTTGGAGTGGACGCATGGAATTGCTGTTGCTGTTGATGTCTCTGCTGCTGTTGCTCCCTCGCACGGATGATAGCATTTAACTCATCGATGTGGGCTTGGAAAGCCCGGAGTTGCTCTTGCGACGCTTTACTCGACGCGACTACTCTCATCAACGCTTTGAGGTCAGGATCTGAAGCAGCACGAGTGGCGAGCATCTGAATAACCGGGTCCGGACTAGGCTTCGCAGGTTGCGCCGGCTGCGGTGGTTGGGAGGGGGAAGGCCTCTGCGCCGGTTGAGGGCCGGGTTGCGGGGGCGGCGGCCGAGGAGAAGGTTGGCTAGGTGTTCGATTTGGCGGCGGCGGCGGATGATTATTCGTTTGGGGGGCCGGTTGAGGAGAAGGAGCATGCGTAGGAGGGGTTTGAGGAGGGTGTTGTCGACCATGCTGGGGCGGAGCGGGAGAGGGATAGGGATGGTACTGCTGGAAGTTATTCGGGTGGCCGTAGTGTACCATCGGTCGTTGTGGCGGCGTGTATTGAATCGGCGGGGGCGCATTGGGATCTTTGACGGTGTATAGCATAGCATCGAATAGATGAGGGCCGACCACAATGTTACAGGGTCCAACCTTCGACATGGACTCCTTGGGTGGATTCTTCCCTTCGATCTGCTCCCTCTTCGTCTTCTTAGGTTTGGTCCAGTATCGCACCAAGATTCCATCACTAAGCCACTTTTTCTTCGATCGCTCTAGAGAGGCAAGTAGCACTGCACTACATGCGGCGAATAACACCAGTCAGTCCCCAGCTCCCAATGGTGTCAATCCTCACTAGCCAGGTTCTTACCTTTCTGCGATCGACTGATATTCCTTGTCGGACAGGGTCTCCGGCTGCGGGGATGGCAGGGTGGGGAGACCTTCTCCATCCTTGATTTTCGTCGGTAGGGGGTTCACGACAACCTCGGGTTCGGGTTCTGGAGCTGGAGCTGGCGAGGGAGCAGCAGGCGTCGAGGCCTTTTTCTTCGAGGACGCAGGCGCGGCTTCGGAGGCCCGCCGTTTCGCTGCTGGTTCGCGACGTTCGCGTGCTGACAGACGGCGTTTCTCGGCCATGATGAGAAACAATTAAGAGCAAGCGATATGCGGGGCGCGGTCAATCATGGTGGCCGAGAACGAGCGCGAGGGATGACGGAGGGAAAGGAAGAGGAAGGAGGAAGAAGAGGAAAAGCGAGAGACGCGGCAAAAGTTAAAAACGGTTAGGCGCCTTTTCCGCCTGACATCACCGGCACCTTTCTTATCCTCCTCCTTCTCCCTTCCCTCTCCCTCTCGAGTCTCCTTCTCGAATCCAACATGGTCGAAATCCTCCCGATTTTCAGGAAGGCCTATTGGACGCTGGCCGGGGCCGGCCTGGTCTACGTTGCCTTCGTCTTCTCCATGACATACCCTGATGTACAGCGCTTGTATGCACCCATAAATGCATGTTGCGCGTAGTCAATAATGCACTCGTTCGCCGATTCGGTATACTGAGTTACTTCTAGCTTTCTCTATGCAAATAAGATCAATCCAACATTATGGGAAGACGTCAATCTGGTCGAGTCTTTCGGTTTCCTAAGTATGTCAACCCAGACCCACTCCGATAACACTCGTTAATTGTGCCATATAGACACGCAAGTCCAGCCCTTCAATCTGGTGACTCCGGACAATGAAACCCTCTATGGCTGGCATCTGATTCCTCCTCATTTATGCCGAGACCACGAGGAGGAATTGGAAGCGAATGAGCCTTCCGGGCCTGCTGAGGATTATACAAAAACGACTGCATACAACCTCCTCGCGAACGACCCGAATGCAAGAGTCGTCGTCAGCTGTAAGTCAATAGAGTGACACATACGATTTCGAAACCCGTACTTGCAATGCTGACTCGTACCCTGCAGTCCACGGCAATGCAGCTCATCTCGCATCTGCACAGCGACCCGAAGTCTACCGTATGCTCCTGGGCTTATCAACACCTTCTCATCCAATCCATGTATTTGCCATTGACTACCGTGGATTCGGCGTGTCCACGGGCTCACCAACAGAGGAAGGCCTAATTACCGATGGCGTTTCTTTAATCAACTTTCTCACCGCTGGCCCGTTGAATGTCTCTCCCTCCCAAATCGTCATCATGGGACAGAGTCTAGGAACTGCCGTGAGCGCCGCCGTGGCAGAGCGCTTTGCCTTTGGATCCCCCGATCCGACCGCCATTCAGCCTGCCCTGAAGGATCCCGAGCCCTTCGCCGGTGTGATTCTCATGGCGTCCTTCAGCAACCTGCCGAGCCTGGTTGAATCGTACAGCTTCAAGGGCATTACACCGCCCATGCTCTCGCCGCTCATGGGCTACCCGCGCGTCCAGGACTGGGTCAGACGCCACATTATCGACCGCTGGGACACGGCAGCTCGTGTGGCGCGCCTGACGGGTGTTGGACCGACGGCGCAAAACGACTCCGCCACTGCGTATGCCAGCAAGGAATTGGATCTGGCCATCGTGCATGCCCGAAACGACGTCGAGATCCCGTGGTATGAAGGCCGTCGTGTCTGGACGGCCGCAACGGGTCAAGACAATAAGGATGCTCCCGGAACTATTGTCCTGCAAAAGAAGGCAGCCGAAGGTCCGGGCGAGGTGCTTGTATGGGAAAATAGATCTCCCAAGGGCTCTGGAGCAGTCAAGAAGGTCCGTTGGGAGCGTGTCACCTACGGCGGTATGTCACTTACCAGGATTGCAACTGATCATTGAAAGACAACGCTGACATGATTTAGGCCATAACCGTGTCGCCACGTTCTCTGCCGCGGCTTTATCTGTGCTACGAGCATTCGAGGAGTAAATCACGAAAAGCATCCAGATCTTTTCTTCCAAATATATATATGCATAACCGAGATCTACGTATCACACCCCACCCCAACCTATAACAGCCTGTACCAAAAAGGTAAAACAAAATCGATCCATATTCTGTGTCTAGAGATGACGAGAGGAGATGCTAATTAACACGAATTCAAATATGTACATACATTCTCAACCTATTCCCAGAGATCAAACTGCTTTTGTTCCGCTCCAAATCATACATCCCACGCAGCGCAATTAAACGAAAGCCCACAATAGCCAATGTCATCGTAAAGCCTCACAGGGTCTTTCTATATCTGTTAAATAATACATGACTCTTCAAGCCGAAATAAAAATAAAAAAAAAGAAATAAATCACTCTCCTAGTTGTGGAGTCTATTTCAAAACACATGAACTTGAAGTTGCCCCGGTCCGAGTCAAGTGACTAGAGGGCATTCTTATCGGTGAGTTGAGGTATCTCTGGCACGGGTGGACGATGCCGGGGTGGTTGGCGTCTCAACCAAAGTTATGGCCATGTTGGCCGATTTGCTTATTTCTTGTGGCGGTCGGCCTGGGCCTTCAGGTACTTTTGGATGAGTTCCTTCCTGTGCGGAGAATAATTGATTAGTATATCAACACTAAAAAAGGGGGGAAGTAGAGGGGGCTAAACGTACTGGAGCTGAGGCTGGGCCTTCTCGTAGTGGCTGAACTCCATGGAGTATTCACCCTTACCCTGGGTGGAAGCACGGAGGTGGCTACTGAAGCCGAACATGCCGTTCAAGCTGCAGTCTGCATACACGGTGAACTCGTCGACACCGACTTCGGAATCGTTGATGGTGGCGTTGCGCTTGTTCAGGAGCGAGATAACATCACCCTGGAACTCAGCGGGCGCGGTAACGACAGTCTTCATCATGGGTTCCAGGACCGAGGGGTTACTCTCCATGAAAGCCTTACGGAAGGCCTGCTGGGTAGCGTTCTTGAAGGCCATTTCGGACGAATCCGTCATGTGGGTAGCACCGTCGTTGATAACCATGCTAGTTCCAAGCACCTTGTGGCCGATGAGAGGGCCCCTTTCGCAAGAAAGATGGAAACCCTTCTCGCAAGCGAACAGGAACTTCTCGGAGATACTTCCACCGACAACCTGTTGTTCGAAGACGTTTTCCTCGAGCTTCTCCGAGGGCTCCATCCATCCGACGACACGGGCGTAGTCACCAGGACCTCCCGACTGCTTCTTGAGCAGATGGTCGAACTCGACCCGGTTGCCAATGGTCTCCCGGTAAGCCACCTGAGGGGGACCGGTTTCACAGTCGACGCCGTACTCACGGCGCATACGCTCAATGTAAATGGAAAGATGCAGCTCACCCATTCCGGAGATAAGGGTCTGTTCACTCTCTGCGTCATAAGTCACACGGAAGGTGGGATCTTCTCTCTGGAAACGCGCCATGGCCTTGGAGAACTTGGCACCATCCTTGGTGTTCTTAGGCTTGATGGAAAGCGAAATGACAGGCTCAGGCACGAACATGGACGACATGGTGTAACCCAGCTGGCCGTCAGTGAAGGTATCACCGGAGGCACATTCCACACCGAAGACAGCACAGATTTCACCGGCGCTGACTTCAGAGACTTCCTCCATCTCGTTGGAGTGCATACGCACAATACGAGGAATCTTGACCTTCTTGTCGTTCCGCGCGTTGAACACATTAGAGCCCTTACGCAAGGTTCCCTGGTAGACACGGATGTAGGTCAATTGACCGAAGTTGCTTTCTTCAAGCTTGAATGCAAGCCCCACCATCGGTAGGGAGTTGTAAGGGACCAGTTTGACGGAAGCCTCATCACGCTTCTTATCAAGGGCCATATTCTGCACTTCGGACGGGTTGGGAAGGTAGTCAACAACGCCATCCAGCATGGGCTGAACGGATTTGTTGGCCAGTGCAGAGCCCATGAAGACGGGCGTGAACTTGAGGCCGATGGTCGCACGGCGGATAGCCGCCTTGATTTGTTCCGGAGTAGGCACTTCTTCCATGAGGAAGATCTCGGCGATCTCATCGTCAACATCCGCAAGGGTTTCGATGAGCATTCTCCGTCTCTCTTCGGCAAGGCCCTTCACCTTCTCGGGGATCTCAGCCTTCTCGACGATCTCCTCACCACTGGGACCGACGTTCACCAGGGTCCTCATGTTGATCAGATCGACGACGCCCTCGAATTCATCCTCAGCGCCAATTGGCACCTGGACGGCGGCAGCGGGGATCTTGAGCTTGGAGTTGATCTGATCGATGGCCTTGAAGGGGTTGGCACCCATGCGGTCCATCTTGTTGACGAAGGAAATGCGAGGAACGTTGTACCGTCTCATCTGGCGGTCGACGGTGATGGTCTGAGACTGGACACCGGACACAGCACACAGAATCATGACCGCACCGTCCAGGACACGCAGGGCTCTTTCCACCTCAATGGTGAAATCGATGTGGCCCGGCGTATCGATCAAGTTGAAGTGGTACTTCTGTTCCTTGCCCTCTGCATCCTTCTTGACCCAATCACAGAACGTCGCCGCCGACTGAATCGTAATACCCTTTTCACGCTCCAGATCCATGGAATCCATTTTGGCGCCAACCTTATCGCCACCGCGGACTTCATGGATGGCCTTGATACGTCCGGTGTAGAAAAGGACTCGCTCGGTACAGGTGGTCTTTCCGCTGTCAATGTGCGCCTGTAGATCCAACATGTTAATCAGACGACCGTCGGGCGTATCCAAGAACCTGCAGGGCTGCTTACCGCAATACCGATGTTTCTCACACGGGACAGACGTTCGGCCTCAACCGGGTCAAGGTTATCAATGATAGCCTCTTGGGACAAGGCGTCGGGGGTAGCGGCGGCAGCCTCCAGACTGTTTACCCGAATAGATTAGCAATTTGATTTGTTTTTTGTTTTGACTTTCCTCCAGTGTGATAAGGATATAAATGCAATAGACGAAAACTCACACGGCGGCGGCAGTAGACGAAGCATTCCTTCTCTGCTCCAGCGTTCTGTTCAGGACAGACTGATAAGCCGGAGCAGCAGTGGGCGAACGGAGCGCGGCCGTGGACGCGCATCGCAAGCGCTGCGACAGGAAGGTCTGAGACTGAAGACGAACCGGAGATCTGGCCAAGCCAGAGACCGCACGGTACTGCAGCCGTGCAAGAGAAGGACACCTCATGACTGTCGTCCACCCAGGAATTGGTCGAGACTCGAGAGCAGAAGGAATCCCAACTCCGGCGCCTTTTCGCGCCGGCCGAAAAAAAAGTTCCAGGCACGCGTCACGTGAGCCCCGTGACCGACCATTCAGTCGCTGGCAAATGCTAAGCCAGTTTGCCCGGGCAGGTAAGGCCAGGACGGGCCTCGATGCGGTCAATTATCTGGGGACCATCTTGTCTGGATCGATTATCCAGGATATGGTCTATCAAAAGTCTCTCCGTGCCTGCAATATGCGTTGGGCCTGTTGGCCTGTACGGTACAGAAATCTTTCATGACGATACCGCCGTGCAACCATCTTCACCGCCTTCGTTCGTCCAGATCGATTTATCCCCGGTATTATTGGTGCTCGTAGATCATCTTTCTTCCTGTCAATCAGATAGCGGTGATACCAAGATGAGACCGTCCATCCGGCTTCTCGCAACGGTGTCTCGCGGCCAGCCTTCCAAACTGAGGAAGCCTGCAATTAGTTTAGACCATGTAAATCCATCCTATTCCTGTCCAGCCTGCCATACTGACCGGATATCTAGTTCATCCAAAGGCAAAGAGTGCTGGGTCTATGGCGTGAGATTGTCCGGGCATTGAATAGTTCGTCTCCGGTACCTACGGTCTAAAAGGCATTAGGTTGCTGATTCCATCAAGAAATCCCTCAGTCGTCCACTCGCGACGAACTCCATGCCTATGCACGCGATGAATTCGAGCGGCATCGCAACGTTACAGATCTCGTAAGTCACGATCTATGACAATCCCACCTCATAACTGACAAGTACTTGTTAGCAACACATCCGATATTTGCTTTCGGTGAGTACTGTATCTTCTCTGCAATCCATCGGCTCTAATGCAACCCAGACAGGAAAGTCCGAGTTTGAAACCATGAGGCGCTACATCGATGAACAAGTCGTTGGCTAAACTCTTGGGTCTACAAACTCAACTATGATGAGGATTGTTTAAAAGCATGGGAGAATCAGTTGGAGACGAGATATTTGTATGCGGAATAACACCTAAATGTATATATATGTACAATATGATACCCAAACCCAGTCAAAAACAAGACAAGCTCAACCAGCCCTCAGTCAACATCCTCCTAACTTTTAATTCTTCCTCGAAATAAGCTCCCGGACAGCGTCCAACACCCCCAGAGACTTCTGTTCGGTAGGCTCGACCACGGACCGAGCGGCATCCTGCTCGACCGCCGACTTCGCAGGGGGCACCTTGCCGGCCTCCTTCGCGGCAGCCTCGATGGCCGCGTGGCGCTCCCGCCAGTCGCGGTCCTCCTTGTCACGGATCTCCAACTCCCGCAGCCACGCATCGCGCTTCTCTTGACTCTTGCGCGCCTCCACCGCCTGCTCGAACTCCTTGCGCTGCTGTCGCTCCGTCTTATAGAACATGCCTCCGGCAACCACGGCGACGAGGGTGAAGAACTGGGCGTAGATACGGGCACGGAACATCTTGTTCATCTCGACCGAGTCGCCGGCCTTCATCGATCGGTAGGCGCGGTAGAGTGCGTAACAGGTGGCGGCGCATCCTAGCGACAATGGAACAGTCAACACTGCTCTCGTAGACACATAGCCACACAGAAATGCTGGGATGCTGGGATTACCTAGGGGAATCAGGGGCTCTTCCTTGAACCGTCTGCGGAACTTCTGGAGGCCGGTTTCCTCCTGGAAGTGACTATTTCCCGTCGCTATTAGCATTCCCCGCATTCAACGCACGGTTCTTTGCCCACGGCGCAACGACGCGGATACGTACGGACTATCCTCCAGGGAGGAAGGGAGCGGCTCGCTGGACATTGTAGCCGATGGGAAACGACAATGATGCTCTGGTGCTTTTCCTGTCGAGCAGTCGTGGGAACAAGCTTCGGGCGAGGATTCGGAGGGAAGTGGCACGATCAAATTAGCCGTGGACAACCGAGCTTCAGTGGGTCTTGCGAATGCTAGCGAAGGCACTCTGGTCAGCCTTGCAGATTGACAAAAAAAACAAAGACCTACATCTCTCAGGGATGATGGAAAGGACAAGAAGACGAGCCAGCAGTCGCGGACATGACGTCGCGGGGAGCAGAAGAAGAATGAAGATACCTTCGGAGACCGTTCGGTAAGTTACGGTACGCCTGCTGACCGTATCGGAGGCGTATGGATACCGCTGGCCTGGGTGCCTGGGTGCCTGGGTGCCTTACTGGTATGGACTAAGAAGGACTGCGACTCTTCGTGATTTGACGGATTTGAATCTGACAACTTCATCCATTAAGCCTGTGTGACAGATGGCATGTACGCGACACTGAAGTGAGTCTATTGACTGGTGTCTGCATGTACGACTATTCATAAAGGGTAATCCCGATGGCAGCCCGAGTCCATCACGCCATCGTCCCAGCCAGACTACGGCGCATGCTACCACGGATGAGGTTTAACCCTCAACTTTGATCGATCCTCGACCAATTGTCGCCCAAGCACACCGCAGCCAACTTGGTTAAATACAGGCACCAGCAGGAGATCGAATGCACGCGGCCTGGTCAGTTACCTGAAAAAAACCGACTCAAGAGGGCTCGAGGCAAAGGGCTGATGACATAAACATCTGTCCTCCGATCACGGAATTTTTTGCCTCCCCGCGGAAGAGTCATTGGGCTTTTAAGCCTATTTTCACCTCCTAGACCCCGTCCGGCTCCTTTTCTTCGTTGCATACCCGGCATTATGTCTGAAGACTCCTCTACGAATGGCGTGGCGACGCCGGTCTCCGCGCAGATGAGCAGTCTGGCCCTCCACCAGAACGAACGTTCTTCCCAGTCCGAGCAGGAGGAGCGCAAACTGTTTGGGCTCGACTGGGGAATCCCCGATGCGTTTCTACTTCCGAATGGCTTTCCGGACGTGAGTCACTTGTTGGTACATTGCCTGAAAGCAATCTGCAGTCGCTAACAAAGGCCTCGATGCGCAACAGTACCTGCGCTTGATCTTGACCTCGCGCGTCTACGACGTTGTCGACGAGACTCCCCTCCACCACGCCGTCAATCTCAGTAACCGATTGGAATGTCGGGTGCTTCTGAAGCGGGAGGACTTGCTTCCCGTCTTCAGTTTCAAGCTGCGCGGCGCCTACAACAAGATGGCTCATCTGACTCATGAGCAGCGGTGGAAGGGCGTCGTGGCGTGCTCCGCAGGTGAGTACTGTTCCATGAGGACATTGAGTTGTCCAGGACCCGCCCCTTACATTTTCATGTCGCACAGGAAACCATGCGCAGGGTGTTGCCTTTTCCGCTCGTAAATTGAAGATCCCCGCCACCATCGTCATGCCCTCGGGCACCCCGGCCATTAAACACCTCAACGTTGCTCGCCTAGGCGGTAGCGTTGTGCTTCACGGAAATGACTTCGACGCCGCCAAGGAGGAAGCTCACCGACTGGAGAAGCAGCACGGCCTAACAAGTATCCCTCCTTTTGACGACCCCTACGTGATCGCCGGGCAGGGAACCATCGGCATGGAGATCCTACGTCAGGCCAATCTGCAGAATCTGGAAGCGGTATTCTGCGCAGTGGGCGGAGGTGGCCTGATTGCAGGTATTGGGGTGTACCTGAAGCGCATTGCGCCCCATGTTAAGATTGTCGGCGTGGAGGCACATGATGCCAATGCCATGGCGCAATCTTTGGGTTCAGGCGTGCGTGTGAAGCTGAAGGAGGTTGGACTCTTTGCCGACGGTGCCGCGGTTAAGAACGTGGGCGAGGAGAACTACCGCCTGGCCCGTGAAGTCATCGACGAGATCGTTCAGGTCAGCACGGACGAGACCTGTGCCGCCATCAAGGACGCGTTCGAGGATACTCGTTCCATCATTGAGCCCGCGGGCGCCTTGGCTCTTGCCGGCCTGAAGAAATACGTTTCCTTGTACCCTAACCCGGACACCAACCGGGAACTGGTCGCTATCACCTCCGGCGCCAACATGGACTTTGATCGGCTGCGCTTCGTCGCCGAGCGTGCTGCCCTGGGAGAGCGCAAGGAGGCGCTGTTGAGTGTCAACATCCCCGAGAAACCCGGCGCCTTCGCCAAGCTGGTTGAAGTGGTTCTCCCGCATGCCGTCACGGCGTTCAACTACCGCTATGCGCATGCGGATTCGGCCGATGTCCTGATGGGTGTTTCCCTGTCCGCATTGACGGGACGAGAGGATCTGGCGATCCTGATGCGGGAATTAGAAAGGGGCGGGATGAGCACGAAGGACCTCAGCGACGACGAGCTCGCCAAGCGTCATCTTCGCTTCCTGGTCGGCGGACGCTGCGACGTGCCGGATGAACGCTTGTTCATGTTCGAGTTCCCCGAGCGCCCGGGGGCGCTGGCCAAGTTCCTGACGACGCTGCGGCCCAACCAGAACATCTCTCTCTTCCACTACCGGAACTACGGAGGCGATGTCGGTAAGGTGCTTGCTGGTATCCAGTGCCCGAGTGCCGAAAAGGAGGACCTCGAGGCGTTCTTGAACGATCTGGGCTATCCGTTCAGCGAGCAGACCGATTCCCCGACCTACCGTACTTTCCTCCGTTCGTGAGCAAAAAGCGACCTGTTTTCTTTTCTGGATATACAATTTTAGTGGCATAGTGATAGCTTGTTTATCTTTTAGCCCCCTGGTTGTGAGCTTGTTAGGCGTTTGGGCCGGAGAAACAAAACCATAGACTTTACCTGCTTGCATAACATTTCCTCATTAATTATGTAGGCCATCTAAACATGATTGCCAATATGCTAGATTTCGGTACAGCACTCCAAGGTCCTCAGGCCATAAGGCAACAAGGCCACAAGGCCACCACCGCCATCCAGGAAATCCTACCAATCAGGGCCCTCCGGAACCTCGGCGCAACCAAAAGTCCGACAGCCAATCGTCGCCCGCCGCGGAAATCAAAGATCGAGATAGACAGAGAGAGCGAGAGATGGTCTGACCCGACGTCTTTCCCCAACCACATCGCGTCCTCTCTATTCTCGGCAGTCCGCCACCCCCAAGTCTCACTGAGACTATCTCACAAACTGCCAACCATGTCACCTCTTCGCTCCATCCTCGGTTCCTCAACCGGAGCTCTCCGCCAATTTCTCCCTACCCTGTCCCGCCAGTCCTCCTCCTGGGCCCGCGGGCTCCTCTCCGCGCGACCGTTCTCGCAATTAGCCAAGTTCTCGATCGGTAATGGGCTGCGGGCGTTGCGGTCGGGATCGCAGAGCTCGAATGTAGGCGTTGCGGTCGCGGGGTCGACGGTTCGTCAGATTGAACAGGTCCGTGGGATGAAGACCCGGTCGTCGGTGAAGAGGTTGTGTGATGGGTGTAAGGTATGTCTTCGGGTTTCCTTTCTTTTGTTTTTGTTGCTTTTTGGACTCCTGTTTTGTATGTCTGGGAGATATTGGGGCAGGGTTTGGTGTATATGGAGTTTTTTGGGAGACTGGATTGGATTGATTTGCTGATCTGGTTGTATATATAGCCCGTTCGGAGAAAGAACAGAGTCTATATCATCTGGTGAGTAACTCCGAGGCTCTGGATACAGTTTAATGGAATCCGAAGCTAACTGCGCCCCTCAACAGCTCGAAAAACCCCAAGCACAAGCAACGCCAAGGAAAATAAAC
Source organism: Aspergillus persii (assembly GCA_002215965.1). Lineage (NCBI taxonomy): Eukaryota > Fungi > Ascomycota > Eurotiomycetes > Eurotiales > Aspergillaceae > Aspergillus > Aspergillus persii. The sequence goes on along the minus strand of NGZO01000002.1, from coordinate 3,598,130 downwards.
AACTCGCGGGAATAGAGCGAGCGGAGAGAGAGAGAGAGAGAGAGAGAGAGAGAGAGAGAGAGAGAGAGAGAGAGAGAATGGACGAATCACCTCAAGCCAGGTCGCCGGACACCCAGCATCTTGACTGTGCCTTTCGTTTTGCATCAGCATCCGCTGGGGGCTAGGGACGATGGAACTACACTCGGCTAGAATTGCGAGACTGCTCTGTGCATATACTGGATATCTCTTCTCGCTGGGAACTGTGCATTTGCTATTTTGACTGGGATACGAGGCGCTTTTATGTTCGATTGTATGTATGTATATTATTGGTAACTTGGTCTATGGATGCATTTCTATTCCACCCGGTTGGTCTCAGTCAGAAATTTGTAGATTTGTTCATTATCAACGGCTATTTTTATACCCAAATTCGTGGCGCGGTATCCAAGTACATCTAAATTTTGCTCGCAACTCGTTTTACGACTGCAATGGCTCCCCCATTCCTCCGAACGTGACACTCTTGATCGTGAGGAATTCCTCGATGCCATATTTGCTGCCTTCGCGGCCGAATCCACTCTGCTTGACACCGCCGAACCTGAGAGGGACGATTAGTATGGTTCCAGATATATATTATACCGGGTAATGGAAAGCTTACGGAGAGGCAACATCACTAATCAGCCCGGTGTTCACTCCTACCATACCCACCTCCAGGGCCTCGGCCACCCGGAAGATCCGTCGGACGTTGCCGCTGAAGAAGTATCCCGCGAGACCGACTTCGGCGCGGTTCGCCAGATCAACGACTTCCTTCTCGGACTCGAAGGGGAACAGCCCAGCGACGGGGCCGAAGGTCTCTTCGGAAGCAAGCCGCATGTCCTTCGTCATCCCGGTCAAGACGGTCGGATCGTAGAAGTTGGGGCCCAGCTCGGGGACCTTGCGGCCTCCGGCGACCACCTTGGCGCCCTTGGAGGTGGCGTCTTGGACGTGCTCGTCGACCTTGTCGACGGCGCGGTCGTGAATGACCGGGCCGTGGGTGACGCCTTCGCCGAACCCAGCGCCAAGCTTGAAGGTCTTGACTTTCTCGACGAAACGCTTCGCAAACTCGTCGTAGACGCCGCGCTGCACGTAGATGCGGTTGGCGCAGACGCAGGTCTGCCCGGAGCTGCGGAACTTGGAAGCGATAGCTCCGGCAACAGCGGTATCGAGGTCCTCGACGTCGTCGAAGACAATGAAAGGAGCGTTACCTCCCAGTTCCCATGAGACCTTCTTGATCGTAGAAGCGGACTGCTTCATCAGCAATTTACCGACGTTCGTTGAGCCCGTGAACGACACCTTGCGGACGTCAGGGTGGGTGGTTATTGTCTCGCCGACCTCGGGGGTGTTCTTCATAGCGGTGACAATGTTGAAGACACCCTTGGGGATACCAGCGCGGTTGGCCAGCTCCGCCAGAGCGTTGGCAGTGTAAGGGGTCTCTCCGGGGGTCTTGACAACCACGGAGCAGCCAGCCGCCAACGCAGGGCCGACCTTTCTCGTGATCATGGCCGCAGGGAAGTTCCATGGCGTGATGAGACCACAGACACCGACGGGCTGCTTGAGGGTAATCACTCTGTTGCTTGCCACCGAGGAAGGAATCGTGTCGCCGTAGATACGAGGGGCTTCCTCACTGAACCACTCGAAGAATGCGGCAGCGTAGTTCACCTCGCCTTTCGCGTCCGCGAAGGGCTTTCCGTTCTCCCACGTAATCAGCGTCGCCAGGTCTTCGGCGTTATCCATCATCAATTGATACCACCGACGGAGCATGCGGGCACGTTCGCGAGGCAAAGTGTGGCGGAATGTCGAGAATGCTTCGGTAGCGGCCTGGATGGCCTTCTGGGTGTCTGCAGCGGCGAACTCAGGACATGTTCCAATGAGCATTCCAGAAGCGGGGTCTAGAAGAGTCGTATAGGGTTAGAGAGGTAATTTCTATCACCGAAATGTAGAGGGAGTGTGTCTACCGTGAACTTCAAATGTCTGTCCTGATTGAGCTCCCACCCACTCCCCATTGACGTAAGCCTTCTCAATGAAGAGAGACTGGTCTTTCAACTATCGCAAAATACCAGTCAGTATTACGGCCTCCTATACACAGTGGAACAACGCACAGGAGGAACAGTGTGACCCATCGTGTATAGTCTTTTGGCGTAAACAGGCGGCGGAATCGAGTAGGGATAACGAGGACGGGATCTCAAGAACTGTCGAGAAACAGGACGAATGAGTCTTTCCATGGTGTTAGAAGACAAATTTGCTTTCGCCTCGAACTTATAAATCCGATGCGCCAGTGAATCTCGGACAGAAGGCCGAGCAAGCTGACTTTCCGTCTAATTCCTAATCGTTCTTCCCAGCGGAAGCAATGCGGGGAACAATCTCGGAGTGAGACGGAACAAGGGGGCTAATGTGCAACAAATGGAGCAAGAGGAGTACTGACAAGAGAAACTGACTGCGTGAAATTATCGGGACGGCAGAGCCTTCTTAACGCAATGGCGAGCAGAAGGGAGTCTCGCGCCGCTGGAGACGCCCTCGTTTCCCTCCGAGCGGCCGCGGGGAAAGCTCCGCTCACGTGGCCGACGTCATCGATATGTCTTCCACTACTGGTCCCTTTCTTCATGATTATCCATGGATGTGGATGGTGCTCAGAATCTTTATATTGCTGTCGCTCTTTTCTCCTGAATTATCTCTATTCCATATGCCCTCGAGGTCGTGTTGAGGCTTTCAACAAGGCCTCGGTGATAATAAATAACGATGGCGTATTGGAATTACCATATCGGCCGTCGATGAGCTCCCCGGGAATATTGACCAATGGATAGCCGTTATCTCTACAGCTTCGGCGGTTCCATCCAATAGATGGGAGCCTCGTAACAAAACGTTACAAAACCATGGCGATATTTTTACCTATCTATAAGGTACCTCAACGTTGAAGGCATATAGGTATAATTGTAAAGGTGCTATACAACTTGTTGAGCAATCTCACTCGAAGATACTAAGTGAATTAAAGCTCTGTCATTATATACTGCTGTTTGGAAAGGAAATGTTTCATCCTAGAATACAGAAATAGAAAACCTGTTCTATCCTACTCATCTTCATCTTCTGTCCGCACCGGGGCAGGGCTTTTCACATCAATGTTCCTGGGACGATACCCTGGATGGACGCGCTTCAAATGCAGATTGAGATTCCAGGTCCGTGTAAACCCATCCGTGTGTCGCCGACAGGTCTTAACAGGGCATAAGATATCGTTCTTGCGATGGGGCCCCTTGCCCTTGAGTTCAACCGTCCCTTCGATATTGTCCCGCACAGGACTGGTTGCCTGTGAAGTAGCCCGGGACGTGGCTCTGGAGGTGGCCTGTGATTTAGAGTCACCCTTGACAGACGCAGCACGAGATGTTGCGCGAGATGTTGCGCGCGATCGTCCCCGCTTGGGCTTAGGAGGAGGCGACGGTAGAGAAGCCTCGCTCTCCTCGGATTCGCTCTCAGCGTAGACCCAAGAGCCCGCCCTGTCCTCTTGTGCTTGCCGCAATCTCCCCTCCTTGAGTGTTTGAAAAGCCATATCCTCGCCGAATAAACTGGCGCATCTCTGTGCCGTGCGCATTACTACGGCAGGAGGAACCCCGACCATCGAGGCTACTCCCAATACCTGGCTCCAATCTCGCGCCCCAAGACGCATGCGACTCGCAGAGCGCGGGCCTGATCGCCCACGTGACTTCGAAGCACCCTGCGATTCAGGCCGTTCCGTAGACTGGTATGAAGTCTGCGACCGATCGGTTCTCGATTTCGATGCGTTGGATGATCGGCGCGTGCGTTTCCTGCCCCTGGAAATACTTCGGTCTCTGTGTCCGTTTGATCTCCTTTTCCGGGGCGATGACCTGCCGGATACGATGCTCTCTGCATCAGTCTGCCATTCACTTGCCGAGCTATCGTCGGCACCCATAGCTCCTTTTCGCGCATGATGAAGACCGTGAAGAATTCGACCTAGTTGGGTTATTACATTGCGTGTCAGAGGGCGTAGCTGCTGTCGTGATTTATCGTCGTCCGCTTGAACGACTGGTCGCATTGGAGGCGCCTTCGAAGGATTATATGCGCTTTCGGCTTCACTCTTCACGTCGATGTCCATGCCATTGCTCTCCTCCTGGGACAAGGGGGTGTTGTCTCTCTTGTAGGAACTTCCACGTCTTGTCTGCCAGGGTCTGGAATTAAACCGTTCTTTTGCCGACTTAACCATCATAGCAATGATAGACTCTTCTAGTTCCGCACTGGGTCGAGGATCTGATCGCATTTTGAATGTGGAGGCCTCGTCCTCTAGTCTTCGTAAATGCTCATTCGCACGAGGCACTTCACTCGCAGGAAGAGGCCATAGCGTCCATCGTTTCGGGGGTGCAAATGCCTCCGTTGGATCTAGTGATTCATCATTCTCCGCTGCTCGCCTAGCAATCTCACGGGCCCTTATCCGGAGGGCATAAGCGTTGTATAAGTGAGCCGCAAGATTCCTGGCGCGAATGTTCTCCAGGGCTTCTGCGTTCTGTCGATCCTCGACAGTTAGCTTTCTCCAGGTAGACTCCGGGCCACGGAATCTATTGGGACGAAATGAAGGCGAAGATGGCGGGCTGCTAGGGACCTGCTGATAAGTGGTCGGAGGCAGGGTATCACGCGTTTTGTCGATTTTGCTTTCCGGAGTCGGAAGATCTGGCTGGCTATCCAAGTCTGAGCCGTCGTCTCCGCTGTCATTGTATGTTGAACCATTATCGGGAAAATCGTTTTCTTCGATCAAGGATCGATCTTCCATGATGGTATCGAGTTCATTTGGGTAAAATGCAGCACCCTGCTGCGTGAGGGGATACGGCTCCAAGTCTGGTACATCCTGACTGCTGGAACCTCCAAATAGGGAAGTGTAGGGTTGCGCAGACTGGGGGGGAATGAATCGAGGAGATTGGTTGCCAGAGATCGAGGACATGCCTCGCTGCTTAGGCAAGACGGCGTGTCTAGTGAGGGCTCAACGCGTGGCAGTGGCTGGGAAAGTTGGCAGCAAGCCAAGGTGACACCCAAACATAGAATCGGGGAATTGATTAGAATCCCTGGGGCGAAAGATAAGATGATGCAATCGCCGACAAGAGTATACTCGAGCTTCTCGACAGGGCCATTAAAGTTGCATTAATCAAATGAGCAGAGTATGTCATGTGTGAAGCTCAAAGGAAACACTCGGTTTAAATTTACGTCGCGAGAGTAAGTAGGATGCTTGTGCAACAAGGGACATGTCCACGCGCAGTCCGTATCGATCCAGAGAAAAAATTGATATCACGTGATCCTGGGTCAGGTCATTCTGACGGCGTTAATTTCTTCTGTTTCAACTAGAATCTCTGGGATATTTTATATTAATTAATTACAGAATACCCCTTAATTGTCGGTTTCTACTACAGAAATGACTCCAAAAACATATTAGACTACATTCTATGTGAAAAGGTTCAATGCCATGGACAGTATAAATTCAAGACGCCAATATAAACGGTATCAAATCCAAGATAAGGATATCAAAATTTCAGTCAACTTTTCTTTCCCTGGATTTATTTCTGCTCGCCCTTCTCAAGCTTTCTCCGCTTCGATCGCAACTTCGCGGCTTCGTCCGACTGCTTCTTGTTCGAGTACATCATCTTCTCAAGCAGCTTCCGCTTCTTCCGGCTCATCATCATCTTCTGTCGCTCTAATTCCTCCTCTTCCTTGCGCTTCTTGGCAGCATTCTTCTTGGCCTGCTTGGACTTCTTCTTGCCTGCCTCGTCGGCGACACCGTTGGACGAGAAAGGAAGACCAGCAGCCTCGGCCTCCAGCTCCTTCTGGTGCTGTGTCCGAGCGGATTCCTCCTCATCTTCCGATTCAGAAGCCGCGTCGTTATCATCGAATCCGCCAAAGTCCTCGTCCTCCTCTTCGCTCTCGCTCTCTTCGTCGTCGTCAGTGCCGGCAACGTCCATACCACCGTTGACGGAGTCGTCTTCATCCTCGCCCTCAACCTCGGACTCTTCGTCCTTGGCGTCCGCCTTCTTCTCGTCGGTCGCCTCTTCCATCTCCTCGTCACTGTCCTCCTCAGACGCCATCTCGGCCTCGCCCTCTTCTTCTTGCTCTGCCAAGCTGGCGCGAGGATCGTAGCCACCCTTGGAAGGTTTGACCCAGGGGCTCAGGTGAGGGGGCAGAGTAGCACCGGGAGCATAGAGATCGGGCCGGAGCAGCTTTCCTTCGTTGATGCAGTCCCAGACCCACTGGGGCTGGATATAGGTCCGACCCGGGATTCGGGTGCCGGGCTTGACTTTCTGTCCCGCAGCAGCGCCATCCTCCGACGCAGCGGGCACTGTGGGAAGAGATTCTTGGGGCAAAGCAGGTCGATCCACAATTTGGTGGGTAATCCGGGTGTCCGCCTCGTTATGCGTAAAGGCTCCATCACCCAAGACAGTATCCCAACCAATGCGCTTACACCCGAACGCGCGGAGGATGAACTCCAGAGGAGCCTTAGGAGCCTCTCGAGAGATGTAGAAGGTGTAGGGCGCAAATAGGGAACCGGCTCCGTCTACGCTCAAGTCGGGCTGCGGCAGGGTGTCAGCCTCGGGAGCTGTGGGTTCGAATTTATCGATCGCATCGGTGGATTCTTCCGTTGTGTCCATGGCCTGGTCATTCTTGGCCTCGTCCAATTTGGCTTTCTTGATAACCTTGTCAACCTTCGCCTGCACTTCACGCGAAACCTCTTTGTTCCCGGAGTCGCTCTTCGGCGTGTTCTTTGCTTCGATGGCCTTAGGAGCGTCGCCAACAGCGTGACCCTCGAGGGTGAAGGCCGCCAACTCGGCACCGTTCTCGTCGCTTCGGGTGTCGAACTTGGGCGGGTATCTAAGACCAATGGTGGAATAAAGACGGAAGTTAACGAATCCCAGAAGGGTGGTGTAGAAGTCGACGAAGGTGGCCATGATACGGTAATCGACGTCCCCGTTGACACGCTGCACGAAGCGGTAAGGGACCAGCCACATGATGTCCTGACCCTGGATGGTCGCCTGGTAATAGATACCCTTGATGGAAAGGAAGGATTTGCGCAGCGAGTTGGTGGTAATCAGGTAATGCTGGAACTCATGGCAAAGGCGCTGGCAAAGCGCGATGGTCTTGGGGGGGACATGCGTGGTCGAGGGAAGGTTGGCGAACAGGTGCAGCAGGGACAGAGCATCGTCCAGATCCCGCAGGGCATCAATGAAAGTCGGATAGCGTTCCTTGATCACATGGTCCAGACTCAGTTTGGGCGCATGGTTCTTCTCCAGACGAGATGCGTCGCCAACTTCTCCGCGCCCAAGAGAGCGGGCAATCTTCTTGGCAACAGCCTTTTGGTCACGGAATTTCCGCAGCAACGGTTCGTGGAGAAGATATTGGATGTCCTTGGTGTAGTAGAATGTGGTGTTGGGAGTCGAAGTTTTCGAGGCCTTCTTCTTGCTCCGAGGCTCACGGGGATAGATTCCTGTACGATCACAGAAAGAGCCAGGTCAGAAATGCGATAGACAAGTAGCGATAGAATGCAAATCATACCTTTGAAGATACATAGTCGACGGAAATCAGGCAAGGAGATCTGAAGCTTGCGCACCGCCTGCGTCCTGGTAATGTAGTTTTTGGCCTGACCGGACTGGCCTACAAGTGATCAACGTCAGTAAAAAAAATTGTCGCGCATTGAAAAATGTGAATCTCACCCTTCTTCTTTATTTTACCCATTGTAGATCAAAAAGTGGGATGGAGGTGTCAGGGTGTTGGGGGGCTGGGAAGAGACAGAAAGAAGCTCAAGTCTGATAAACCCGAAAATTTATTGTCGATAAGTTTTTTTTTTTTTCTCTCTTAATCGGAGGTGGCACGTGCGCTGCGGAAAAGGCGCGGAGTCTTGGCGCTGGCCGAAAGGGACAGCTTAGTCTTACTTGCTGCTCCTCTCGCTCTTCCCCCCGGTGCGCATCTCGAGCCTATCTGCTGCTTTCACAATGGATGTCGGTCGGAGGAAAGCAGTTGTGTTTGCAGGTGCCCTTGCACTGCGGATCCTGCTCATCGTTCTTTTTCCTTCTTTGCCAGATTTGTTGACGGGGAGAGTCGAAGTGTCGACTCCGGTGAACAGCTTCAAGAGACGTGAGTTGGACTTGCAATCCAGAGCTGAGCTGTTGGGGATTGGAATTGCGCAGCTAACAGGGTGGCTTAGTGCAGGAAGGGCTTTTTCTTTACACTCGCAATGTGTCCCCGTATGACGGAGGAGTCTTCCACCAGGTACGAGACCAGCACCTCCCCACCTTGGCCGCAACGCCAATAACACATTGCTTACGATTACTGGAAAGGCGCCTCTTCTCCTTCCGATGTTCTCGTTGCTACCGAACTCCAGAGAATATCCTCTACCGACTACGTTGTTCTTTGCGATCATTGACCTTGTAAATGCGAACGCGTTGGTCACGATATCGGACTCAAACCAGGCCGTGTCGGGAAGATTGTATAGTGCGCTCCGCAAACAGATTCGGTGGGATGGAATTGAAGTCGCCGCATGGTAGGGATGCATTCGCAAAGGTCTCTCGTCGATCGTTCTGACGTATCAGGTTCCTGTTCAACCCATTTACTATCGCAACCTGCCTCGGTCGATCCACGAGTGTTTTGACTACAACCGGTATTCTGTACGCCGTGTCCAACGCCGTTAGCGGAAACAGTCTCAATGCGATGCTGGCCCTCGGCTTCTCTTCATACTTGTCCATATACCCGGCGCTCTTATTCATCCCGCTGGTCCTTCTATCCTACGACCGACGGGCTCAGGGCGCCAAACCTCCCCCTGGAATGGCAACTTTCGCCGTCCAACATCTAGGCATCTTTGTGCTTAGCATTGCCGGCTTGCTCGGTGTCTCGTACCTGCTTGTTGGCAACTTCTATGAGTTTGTCTCCGCAACGTATGGCTTCCAGTTACTGGTGCCCGACCTCACTCCCAATGTCGGTTTATGGTGGTATTTCTTCATCGAGATATTTGACTCTTTTCGAGAATTCTTTCTCGGGGTTTTCTGGCTCCATTTGGCCTCATACGTTGGAGCCCTCAGCATACGGATACGGCGCCAGCCACTCTTTGTCGTTGCTTCTCTTCTAGGAGTCTTCGCCATATTCAAACCTTATCCAACTATCTCAGATGCATCTCTTTATTTTGCGCTCTTGCCGCTTTACCGCCATCTCTTCCCTTGTAAGTTTCATCCACCGTTGCATGGTATTGCCCGTCTAACTCTCGCAAGTGATGCGCTACACATTCTTCGCTATCTCCGTTTTACTCTACGCTACTCTCCTGGGCCCTGCCTTCTACCACCTTTGGATCTACGCTGGTTCCGGTAATGCGAATTTCTTCTACGCAATCACCCTAGTCTGGAGCCTCGGGCTTTCGATCTTGCTTGCGGACACAATCTTCGCCGCTCTTAGAGAGGAATGGGAGCAAGAGAACCCAGAAGCACGAGGAAAAGACGTGAGACAAGTCTAGTCAACCTTAGAATACGTCAATTGGTTATTACCATGGCGGAATCAAATCCATGATTCCCGAGCTGCGCGGCCCCGTGTATAACTATTGACCCTCGGCTCTCAACGATTTGGACATAATCCGATAGTCTGGCTCCTTTACCGTCCCGTTGCGCAGTCTCCGTGGCCTGGGGGAAAACTCATCCTCGACATAACCGAGCTTGTCATAAAACCGCACCGCCTGCGTGTTCGATTTGAAAACCGTCAACATAGCTTTCTCCAGACCGATTCGGCTTCCGATGCTTGCGAATCGCCGCATCATTTGCTCACCCAGCCCTCGTCCCTGAACATCAGGGGACAGGTGGATCTCATAGCAGTAAAGGACCTCTTTCCCATCCTCGTATGTTACCATAAAGGAAAGAAATCCCAGCGGTTGTGCACTGCCACCTTCGCTGACTTCCCGTGGGCCGCGTCGCAAGATCATGTACCTCATGTCGGGAAGTCGCATCTCCTTGATCTTTTTGGAGGGAGACCAGCCGAAACTGGAACCTGTGTAGGCGTTTGACGAAGTGAGTTCGATGAGTTTGAAACATGCCTCGAAGTCGGCATTTGGTATTGAGTCGGCGGTGTAAATATCCAGTATATAATCTAAACTTTCAGAGATGTGATCTTGTTTATTGCCCTGGACTGGTTCCTTGCTCGTAGGCGTAGGTCTGGTTATCTTGAATTCGAGCTCATCGGCCGGTACATACAGCGCCAGGAGCTGGTCCAGTGGCAATGCATTGGTGCGCTCCACTAAGGGTAGCGGTTGAGGATCTGAAACATGTTAGCGACCATTGATCGATAATATCAGATTATCTGCGAAATATCAATGCCAGAGTTGAATTTTCACGAGTCCGAGTGCCGATGGACATGCAGGCTCAACCCCGACTTGTCCAAGGATCTCCCAGTTGCTGATTGCATTCCATCGGAAAAGAAGACAGAATCAAAACTCTCACCTGTTTCGCCTTGAATATCACCCGATTCCACCTTATCCTTGGCTGAATTGCGCTGCGAGGACCGCTTCCCCTTGGGCCTCGGCTTCGTCACCCTGCCTTCTTTGACGGAAGACGGCATCGCGAGGCCTTTCGGAGTGAATTCTCCGTCTCCGTCGGCGTTCTCCAATCAAGAATGATAAGTGGTTTGATGAAATGTGAGGGGGGTCGTGTCGTTTCGGGGCTTTCCTTGGAGGTTTCAAGTTTGAGTTGACAGATCCCTTTTTTTTTGATGTGGGCGTTTTCGGGTCGCGTCAGTTGCGTGTTTGACAGTCTGACAGTCTGACACTCTGCTCAGTGGCCCTGACGGATCATTTTGCCTTCCACAGGGATATTTGGCATTAGGTATCTCTAAAGTTGCTGAAGAATAATACGGTAATTGGCTAACCTGATCCTATTTCTCTCGTGCACATTAAAGTATGAGGGCTGTTATTACTATTGAAGCGTGTACTATATATTTCGACAGGTCATCGCAACTACTCGATCACCAGAAAAGGTGAAACGAATGTAGGTCACCTAGACATTTCTACCTGGGTGTCCAGCTCTCCAAACACGTAAATTCCCTGGGAAAGCCCGGGAGACCTAGGATATGAATGGAAGTATCAGAAAAGGGAACATCTGCCAAGGCGTGTCTCTTATGTTTATAAACCGCATCGTTGATCGCTATATTTACCAGGTAGAGATCCAGATAGTGGCACCCTCAACCTCTTCCAGCTGTTTCCGTCCTTCAGATACTCTCTACTCTCACATACTCTGTACTACTCTGAAGGTACCTCCGAATTATCCTAGTGACCGCAGCTAAACTGGCGATGATCGACACCGATTCAGGGGGACCTCAGGCCGCTTTGGGATTCCGTTCTAACTGACACCGAGACTTGCATTAGTCGTGCCACTTTCTTCCGACACTGACTCTGAATCCGACGATCTACTCGTGACCGGAGTGTGGATTTTGATATTCCTGACTCAAGTCTGTAACCGAGCCCGTTTGATCGTCTCCGGTTGCCCGACGAACCTGGCCCCCAAGCATGAAGTCGGCAATTCTATATTAATCGCCCGAGAAAATACGCAGACACGCCGATGTTCACCGAAATCGGCTCTTCGCGTACCCGGATCTGCCAAGTGCCAGATGACGAGGCTTAATAAATGCGAAAGAAGCTATTTCGCTCCAGTGCAAGAGTTTCAGGCGTTGTACTGATCGTCGTTCGAGTCAAATGAGGGAATTTACCGAAGAAAGAAGGGGTCTTAGATATGCCTTATGGTGGCTATAAGTTCGGCCTCTTTGCACAGTTGATTGCTGCCATGCCGGAGTGCTCTGATATCTGTCAATTGTGCCATTTGTTAATCCAACGGGGTTCTTTTCTACCCTCGCCCTAACTATGAGATCGTCCTGGTTCTTGGCAGCTGCTGCATTTCCCCTCACGGTGGCCGGTCTCGCTGTTGACGAAACCGATGATGGCATTGTCGTGGACACGGAGGGTGAAAGCGGCATCAAAGTATCTATCGACTCTACCGGATCGATCACGTCACTGGTTTATCAAGGGGAAGAGTATCAGTCCTCTGACAAAGGCAGTCACATTGCCTCTGGACTGGGCGACGGCACCACAGTGACTCACACCACCGAAGGTCAGTTCTCCTTGACAGCATCATGTTCAAACATGATGATTGACAGACATACTAGGAAGCTATGCCGTGGTTGCTGCTAAGGCTGAAAGTGACGAATTTAACCTGACTCACTATTACGTGTTCGAGGATGGAAAGAGTGCTATTTATATGGGCACTTACACGGTTGACCAGCCAAGCGTCGGCGAATTGCGCTATATCGCCCGACTGGTCAACCTACCTCAGGCCTACAAGGAGGGCAAAGTCTCGGATACTGCTGGGGGAGAAACCGTTGAAGGTAGTGACATTTTTCTCGTCAATGGTGAAACCAGAAGCAAGGTATGCAAGTTTGATGGAGACGTTTTATACGAGCTATTTCTGACCGGCCCCATCAGTTTTATTCCTCTCAGCGCTTTATCGACGATGATGGGTACTGTGCCTATACGGAGGACAGCTCTGTTTATGCGTGCTTTCTGTCTGATACTAGGTCGCGTGAAAAGTCTTCTGGGGGTCCGTTCTTCCGCGATATCGATCTCAATAATGGGGGTGACTACCACTCAGTCACTTTCTACATGAACTCTGGCCATGTGCAAACAGAAGAATTCCGCACGGGCTTTTTTGGCCCCTACATTCTATCTTTTAGTGGGAGTGAGATTCCTTCGTGGGACGACTTCGACGTTTCCTTCTTTGCAGGTCTTAACTTGGAAGGTTATGTCGGTTCTTCTAAACGAGGCGTTGTTTCAGGTAAAGCTAGTGGTACATCCGACAAGCTCCCAGCAATTGTGCATTTGTACAATGACGAGTATCAATCCTGGGCAAATGCCTCCTCAGGAACATTTACCACGCCTGAAGTGGTGGAGGGCGAGTACACTCTGGCGCTCTACCAGGGCGAGCTTCTCGCAGCCACAACCACCGTGTCGGTCACAGCAGGAGCGACAGCCTCTGCCTCTATCAGCGCCACCAACGAGATCATCACCCAGAAGCGAACAACTGTCTGGCAGATCGGCGAGTACGACGGCACTCCGCAGGGGTTCCTCAATGCCGACAAGCAGCTTCGCATGCACCCGTCTGATGATCGGATGGGCGCGTGGAAAGCATCCACTTTCGTTGTTGACAAGAGTGAAACATCTGAGTTCCCAATGGCCATCTTTGCCGACGTCAACGATGGACAAGAGGTGCAATTCAGTCTCTCTGAATCCATTATTACATCAGACCTGGTCGTGCGGATTGCCACTACGCTTGCATTCCAGAGTGGTCGGCCCCAACTTACTCTCAACAAGGCCTCCTGCGACGCTCCCGATGCCCCTAAGAAGATTGACAGTCGTGGTGTGACACGCGGCGCTTATCGGGGGTTTGGCGAGGTCTACAACTGTACCTTCTCGGCCGAAGATCTGGTGCAAGGAGACAACACTTTGAAGATTAGCGTTGTGTCTGGGTCTGGCGGAGAGGGATTCCTCAGCGCAAACTATGTAAGTTCTGTTTCCACTTGATATCCCCGAGAGCATGAGAAGTGAGGCTAATAGTCTGAAGATAATCGACGCAGTTGAGCTGTACTATGTCTAGGGAATATAACGTGTTTTCCACTCAAATTGGATTATCCTCCCTATAAAGTTGGTCATATATATGAGATTTACCTGCTAACAAGCAAGTTTCCTTCTGCTTCCCTGTTGCGTGCATGTACAGATGCAAGTAGAAAGTAGAATATGAATGAGCCTGTTTGTCTGGTTTGGACACTGTCTGCCTGAGGCATCAATGAGATCACCGAGTCGAAACCGAAAGCCTCCGAGCATCCAAACAGCAACAACCATCGCGCCTTATCTGATTACACTCAAAGAAACACTTTGCTTCGGTCTAACACCCGTCGACAATGGATCCTTTTTGTGGTTTTTCTATTGAATCTATAACCCCTGTGCAAGGCGCCAGCATCCCTGCAAAAACACCTCACTAGACCGGTGGGTCTCCAACGGTCGAACATCGGACCGTTTTGCGCAGGACCATCCAGCTGAGTGATTCAAGTATGAAATAATGGCTTTTTCAAATGCCGAAACCTTCTCCGAGCTTCCACTTTTTCTAGCGTCGGTGGCTCCTGTTAGCCTGCTCGCTGGGCTCTATCAACAAAAACCAAACGCGCTTCTTCACAAGCTACGATGAACTCCTCAATGAATGAAGAAAATTCTCCGATGAAGCTTGGAATTGAAAATATTCCTGCAGAACATACCCCGCGATCCTTCGGTGACCGGTGAATTATTCAGCGTTATCGTCATGCAAAGTGGATCATGCCCACTTTTACGTCAAGATCCGAAGCAGCCAGTAGACCGCCCTATTTAGCTGTGGAGATACCCCTCGTTCGTGGTGATCTAGGGATCAATTGAAACACCAAGCAGTTTGTTTGTTTGTTTGTTCAGTGTATACATCATGGTATCAATTGGAACTATGAAGCAGTGGAGTGTGCTGAGCAAGGAGAAGGACTTCGATGGCCTGACCTATCGCGATGCTCCGGTTCCCAAGGTCGGCGAGAACGAAGTCCTCGTGAAGTTCCACGGCGCGTCGTTGAATTACCGCGACCTGATCATTCCTAAGGTTAGTTGGATTCGATACCTCCCGCAGCCATCCTCCAAACGTCCTTCAGTATCTCTTGCGGGAATATCCACCTACGAGAGCTTAGCGACTGACCTCTACACCACCGTCATAGGGATTGTACCCATTCCCCGTCAATTTCCCAGTAATCCCAGGCTCCGATGGCGCCGGTGAGATTGTCGAGGTTGGATCCAAGGTTACACAGTTCAGCAAGGGTGACAATGTGGTTACTCTGTTCAACCAAGGACACCAATTTGGCCCGGTCGACCGTGCGGCAGCTCAGACCGGCCTTGGAGGGGCAGTGGATGGTACTCTGCGCCAATACGGTGCTTTCAACGAAAACGGCGTCATCAAGAGCCCCAAAAACCTCAACCACCTGGAAGCAAGCACCCTCACCTGTGCGGGGCTCACCAGCTGGAACGCCCTGTACGGCCTGAAACCTCTGCAACCGGGTCAGACGGTCTTGGTGCAAGGAACAGGTGGTGTGAGCATTTTCGCATTGCAGGTAAGCCTTTCCAAAGCAGCATATCTGGCCATACGTACAAGAAAGGGTTAAATTAACCTACGTCTGTAGTTCGCTAAAGCGGCTGGTGCCTTGGTCATTGCGACGACCTCCTCGGAGGAGAAGGGCAAGAAACTGAAGGAGCTTGGGGCGGACCATGTCATCAACTACAGAACCAACCCTAACTGGGGCGAGATTGCTCGCACTCTGACCCCCGACAACGTTGGCGTGGACCACATTATTGAGGTCGGCGGATCCGGCACCCTTGAGCAGAGTTTCAAGTGCATCAAATTCGAGGGAGTAATTAGCATCATTGGCTTCGTTGGCGGCACCGACGCTCAGAGCCAGCCCCCAATTCTCAGTACGCTTAGCAACATCTGCACCGTGCGAGGCATTTACGTTGGAAGCAAGGCCTTGATGAACGACATGGTCAAGGCTATCGAGGTGAACGACATCCACCCGGTGCTCGATCCTAAGGTCTTTTCTCTGGATCAAACGAAGGAGGCTTATGAGTATATGGTAAGTTCTTCAGATCTGGGGCAATCGATCGATATCCGTGCTAATATGATGTGAATGTGATATAGTGGGCTCAAAAGCATTTTGGAAAGGTGGCCCTCAAGATCAACTAAATGGCACGGTAGATGAGTTTCACGACGCATGCAAGGCTATGTCCACAAATTATAACTAGTTATTATTAGCCCGAAATGAAATGTACAGCTATTAATGATCCTATTCGCATGGCTGTTGATCATATCCCCGTGTAGCCTCAGGCACCGGCCAATGAGAAACACCTCAGGCCTCCTTCCCCTCACCGCATCCTCGCCACTGCAACGAACAACAACCAACGCATCGCCATCATCCTGGCTTCATCCTGGCCCCTGTGAAACGGTCGGCCTTTTCATCCTTGCAACCCCGGCCATCGCTCAGACGGGTTCTCAAGTATTTGACTTGTTGGTGGAGCTCCTATCGCCCCAGATGTCGAACACCGATACAATCTCAACCCGGCCCATCTTTGGGCCAGAATGCGATCAACAGGTTTCACCGGCGCAAATAGTTCGTTCAGAACAAACCAGCATGTTTGCCCGCGTAACCTGCTATCCACCTTTGGGCCAATTAACCTGTCCCCAGAGGATTCAAAAGACATTGGAATCCGAAAAGGACGATACGGTAGGCTCATCATGCTAGCCCGGGAACCGCATCCAGACATCGATTAGTAACTTGTCTTCTAGATTAGATTTATAGTGGTGATAGAATCAAGCGTTGCATTTCCTAAGCAATCCTGGGAAGTGGATATTTGGCACAACATCGCGGGTCCCGAATGGACGGCGCTTCCGTTGGAAGAGTACCAAGGCCCTATAGCACCGCTTATGAGTTCCCAGAAGTCCCAATACCATTCCTATCGCCATGTATTATCCCAAGAAATCGCTCTTCCAAATAGCGGGGGCCATTATCAGTTTACCGTTCGCTTCCGACCTGGCCCTGATACGGACTGGCGCTGGGTCAATGAGCAGCAGCATTCGAGTGATGGGGAATTAATCTTTGCCCCGAGAGTGACCTCCCAAGGACTCGATGTCCCTGAGGACCAATTGAGCAAATACTTCAATCATTTATCACCGGAAATCGATATCGAGCCACGGAAGAGTGAAGCCCCCGGATCAGTCCTATGGAGGCTTTCTGGGGAGATTGATCCCGCAAGGAACGGTAAATCTAGCTCTAGGCTCTTACCTCTCGGGGTGCCGTCTTCGATCGCTCGATACTTCGTCTTAGTGCGGGTGTGGACGCCATGGCTTGGACCAAGACATGGCAAGAACAAGTTCAAATTGGCCGAGGATGCAATTCTATGTTCGTTCCTTCGAACTGACGGCATCCATGTTGTTCTATTGGCAGTCTCCGGGACATCGAACGTGACGGTTCTTAGCTCCGATAAAGACGGGGAAGTGGTGGTTCGGTCCCGAAGCGATTCCACCGAGTCTTCAAAATTTCAGGTCCTAGTTGCTGCGGCAGATAAATTCGATGTGGCCGTGAGCGCAGTAATGTACGAAGCGCGCAAGGCGGTCCGGCCATATGAAGAAACCCAACTCTCTAAGCGTGTTTCAAGCCCAATGTCACCTGTCAGCGACAGCTTCGTGGTGGTTGAAAAAGACCCCGAAGTGCAATGGCTAGCAGACTGGTACGACGGCTTGACTTACTGCACTTGGAACGGACTCGGCCAGAACCTGACAGAGGATAAACTTTTGAGAGCTCTGAAGACACTGAAGGACGACGGCATCAAAATATCCAATCTAATCATCGACGACAACTGGCAGGCCTTGGATAGCGCGGACAGACCTCAGTTTAAGCGACGATGGAAGCAGTTTGAGGCAAACCCAAGTGCATTTCCCCGAGGGTTAAAGCACACTATAGAGAGGATTCGTGAGAGCCACCCCGATATTGATCACATCGGTGTTTGGCATGCCCTTCTTGGCTACTGGGGCGGCATAGCACCAGAGAGTGAATTGGCTGTGAAGTATAAGACCAAACGCGTCAAGATCAAGGACCCTGCGGCTAGCGGGCCTATTGCCCATGCATTCGAAGATGGATCGCTACTAGCTATTGATCCGGACGATATCCAGCACTTTTATAACGACTTTTATAGTTTCCTCTCGTCGGCAGGGGTCGACTCTGTGAAAACCGATGCACAGTTTTTCCTTGACCTTCTGGAAGATCCGGAGGACCGAAGGAACTTTGCAGCTTCCTACCAAGATGCATGGTCCATTGCCTCGCTGCGATACTTTAGCACGAGGACAATATCATCCATGTCGCTTTTCCCTCAGGCTATCTTCCACAGTGAACTCCCAACAAACAAACCCACGATTCCACTGCGCAACTCCGACGACTTTTTCCCTGACGTCCCAGAATCTCATCCATGGCACATATTCTGTAACGCTCATAATGCTCTGTTCACCAGATTTCTGAATGTCCTTCCGGACTGGGATATGTTTCAAACCGATCATCCGTACGCATCATTCCACGCAGCGGCCCGTTGTGTCTCTGGTGGCCCAATATACATTACGGACGAGCCGGGAAAACATAACATTCGGCTCCTCAATGAAATGACGGCTCCAACGGTACATGGGTACACTGTGATTTTACGACCCAGTCTTGTGGGCCGCACAATCGACATGTACAATGGCTACCATGAAGGCCATATTCTGCGTGTTGGGACTTATACTGGCTGGGCACGAACCGGAAGCGGAATTTTGGGCCTCTTCAACGTCTCCGCCACCAAGAAGTCATGCTTAGTCTCTCTACTTGACTTTCCTGGCATCCACGAAGGTTACACTACGAAATATATAGTGCGCTCCCATACCAGCGGCAGCATCACGGACCCCATGTCTCCAACGGATGCCAATTCCGTTGTGGCACTTGAACTTGAACAGAGAGACTGGGAAGTCCTAACAGCTTATCCTACCCATACATTCACGTTGAAGGCCAACACCGAGAAAGGTATTCCCGAGGACATACAAACCGACGTCGCGGTTCTTGGGCTGCTCGGGAAAATGACCGGCGCTGCTGCTCTTGTCAGTTCAGACGTGTATATGGAAACCAACGGCCGTCTCCGACTCGATATTAGCTTGAAAGCACTAGGCACTTTGGGAATATATTTCTCCAACTTGGGACATCGGAGTATAGCGCAGAATTTCATGGTTACGATACTGGGTGATCCGGTACCACAGAAGACTGTGCGGATAGAAGGGGGCAAAGATGCTCGCCTCTTGTCTGTTGATATCCAGGAGGCTTGGAGGATAATGCGCCTGGAGCCTGGCTGGAGTAACGAAATTATTGTGCATGTTTTTGTTGGATGATCGACTATAGTGTACCTGTTTGATTGATTGTTCAGTTTTTCTTTTATATCTTAACAGTGGTATAGCATTCTGTCATTTAGAATCTATCATGTTTCTGTTGTGGTAAAAAAGATCACTACTCCAAGATTGCTCTCCAGCCTCGTCTACCCACGAAGCCATCTACACCTTCATCCTCGAGCACATCCCTCCCTAATCGCGCAGTGACAACACTCGTCTCCATTTCAGGTCCGCGGACATAGAAAGAATCAAACCCCAGCAGCTGCCCTGCCTTTTCATCATGCCTACGCACCCACTGCTTTCGCCCACTCTCGCTGTTTAGCTCATTATTAAAGCCAGAATTGACACGATCCAAAGTGATGAACCAGCGTCTTTGATGCACCGAACCAATCGAGTTCGTAGAGCCGGGGTAAGCGTTTTCGAGACGGATTTGACGGTCCAAATCATCCTCTGAAGCAGAATGCACAGGGAGAGGAGGATCTGACGGGGATGTATCTTCACTCAAGTGCTGAGGCACTTGTACCTCAGCGTCACCGTTTTCCGACGAGCCTGATGAAGAAGAGGTACTAGGTGGTCGGTCGCTTCTCAGATTTGCAGATGGTATGCGCCTGCGACGCCTTTTAGGCGTAAGTGGTGATTGTCTTATATCATTTGCCTTCGCTAACCGTAGGATGATAGTATAGCCAGGCGGCAAGCGAGTGCCATGTAATCGCAGACGGATTTTGCGCTGAGGGACATTAGTTAAAATCGGATCAAGAGTAAATGGGAAGTAAGTACAAACAACACCATACATTCTGAAATGCCTGGCGCAGCTTCTCGCTATCGCTCATTTGATCCACAGGAGATAATGAGGAATCAGATGAAATGTTGGAGCGCGAGTCGTCGGTTTCAGGCCCTGTCAGCTCTTCATGATAAGGCAGGATTTCGTATTCCCCTGTGTCCCAGATAATCATGCTACCTGTTTTGGCGGAGGCAGTTTCAACAAGATGGTTCTAACACACATAAGCGTGGAACAGAAGATCTGCTCAGAAAGTACGGAGTACATACCCACAAACAATGAACCCTTGTCTCCGTAGCATTTCTATTAATTCGTCGACTATTCGGATCGCCTGGCAGGCCGTACATAATCGACCAGCTGACGGAGCTGGAATCGGAGAACTGCAGTCGTAGATCATAGTGCGGACCTGCGATGGGGTGGTCATGCTGGTGAATCACGAAATGCCTTCCTTCGGCATGCTGATTGCGCTGGTACAGATCAACCCATTCTAAGATAGACAGTATGGGAGTTCGTGCGTCTGTGGAACGAATGGATTCGCTAAGTCGCGAAGAGAAGATAGAAAGATGGTCTGAGACATGGACTCGACCGGCCTCGATGGCGGCTAGATTGGGTGGGCTTGGCTCTTTCGCGAACGATGGAGCGCTACTGAGCGTGGATTCATAATCGCCCGGATTATGTGCATCTGGTCTCCTCAGAGGAGGGGATACAGGAGCGTTGAGCGTGGAGAGCTTGATGTCTTTGGATTTCCGGGGAGGGGAGGGAGGTGGCGAATCTTCATATGCACGGTGGCTGCGTTTCATGATCGGGCATCGTTGAAAGACCGGCGAACCCTGTCAATTTGGGACAGCCCATGAATCGTGTGTTCGCCTTGTCGAGATGATCAAGGTCCAAAGAAGGAGATATTACGGAGTTGTGTTCTGTGAAGTTGTGAAATGGCCCGAGATTGGAGACACGGATTATTCATCCACGCCCTGCCTTGTCAGCTGTTTCTGGAACAACTCGACGATATCTCAGCTCGATGCATCTGCCTTTCGGGCCACCTGCTTTCCTAGACTATTCATTGAATATTCCCAGCACTGACAACATCGACATACAATTCGGTCGAATTCCCTCATCAGAAATACCCAACGCAGTGAGAGAGTTTATGGATAGCCTAGATCAGTGCATACAACATCAGCCTCCCATAACCCCATAAGGCCGGTAATGTTGGATATTATCGGCTATGATGTAAAAGGTGACTTTAAGCATTGCGTAAGGTTCAACCTTTGTACAAAATTCTCTACCTGGAGTACTGTTTTTTGCCTTCCTTTATTAACGTCTTTCCAGGGCCACAAGGTGAAGGACAGTAATTTTGCGAACCTATGAACGTGTTAGACTATTGTCTATAGCCCGAGTGCGAGCGACTTACTCGAAATTTAAGATCGTTGAACTTTCCTTGATGAAAGCTTGATATATCGCTTATGGCATTAACCTGACACGGTGGTATATCAGAATAAGAGTAGCTGAGGGGCGCTGAAGGGTCTTGCTGCCCGATTAACACGTGATGGAACTATTCGTCTATTGTGGAAGAAAATCACCTGAGCTAAAAAGGATTAATCCCCTTTAGTCAAGGAGATTTCACCCTACAACACTAACTACTCCGTATGTACCTCAGGGTCTTGTCTGGCGGACAGGGATGAGATGAGTGAGCGTGAGATCAAATCCCCTCGGCCTTTTCTACTTTTCAACCTCTCATCATCTTTGAATCCAGTGAATTAATTCTATCTACAGAATTCTTCATTCCGAGGTGAAATTGTGCTTATATCCGACAATACTGCCCAGGAACTTGACAAGTTGACGATGCCTTGGCATTGATAGACAAGTCTCAGCTGAAGACCCACAGACTGAAACTAGTGCAATCAATAGGTTATCCTGCCAGCTGCGTTAGACTGGATGTGAGTCCTGATTTGGATTTCTCATTGGCAGGCATATCACTTGCCCAATTCCAAATATCAATGAATCGGCGATGGCAGATCCCTTTGTAACCCCGCGGATCTCACCCCAAACAGGAGATTTCTATCCTGGCCTCAAAAGTACGGCTGAAAGTGGATTGCATCAAGCATGCATGACATAGGCCATTTTTTGATCATCTAGGGAGTAGCTCCCCCCCCCCCCCCTGTGGATCGTCGCTGCATCATGCTGCAGGTCCAGCACCCTACAATTCCTCATTTCTGGTACGATTCAAAGCCTGGAATCTACAGGGTACTGAGCAGATCATCAATTTTCCGACTTTATTTGCAGTTCCGTTAGAAACAAACTAGATTCATGATGTCGCTCTATTGCATGTTTAGTCAACGGATGCAGACGAGGTTGCATTCATATCCACATGCATGTGTGACGAAGGTGCAGCTGAAAGCGTTCTCGGCCAACCGTGCGGATATTTTTGCTTTTGCTGCAGCATTGATTGATCGACCCCTTTCACCGTAAGATATAAATGATGGCTAAGCCCCGGTGTTCGAGAGCCGTCTTTCTAGTTCTGCTCCCAATTCCTTGGATTTTGGATTTACGCACAAGATTCCATCATGCATCTATCCCCGTCTATCGTGTCTGCACTGCTTGCCTCGAGCCAAGCTGGGTATGACATAACTGACAAGTACAACGGGCCTTGCGAGGGGGATAACCCAGTGAAGCTGCGCATCGGCAATGGTGGTGCCGGTCAAAGTGGCTTGGTCAAAGGTGGACACATTATTCACTCAAACCCCCTAATGGCGCAGCTAGACTGACATGTAAACCAGCGCTGGCTGAAGGATTCATCAAAAACAAGACCGATAACTGCCACAATGACCCCTTCCAAGTTGAATGGGTCAAGGGCGACACTACTCAGACAATCAACAACCTTAAGAACGGTGTGGTAGATATTGGCATTGCCTATCATAAGGCCGCTGAGGAGATTGCCATCTCGAATGGCATTGCCGAGGGCTGCAAGTACAAAGATGAGAAAAGCACCGAGCCTTGCTTCGAGAACTGCGAAGGATACATCGAGATGCCCTGCTACACCTTCCGCGATCACTTCTATCTCACTGGCCCGAAAGAGAGCACAACGGGAATTGCCGACGGCGACGATATAAAAAAGACCTTCTCCAAACTTTACAACTCTGCCGAGGCCGGCAACGCTCGGTTTCTCAGTCGCTTCGATAAGTCGGCCACGAATATCAAGGATTCAGAGCTCTGGATCAACATTGGACAGGTAGGCCTTTTGGATTCTAACACGCGAAGAAACGTCCAACTGACACAATTTAAGGTACCCTGGGCCGTGAACCACTCGACATGGTACCATGAGTATATAGACTACCCTATCGGGGCCCTGAAAACTGCCATCAAAGAGGGCGAATACACGATCACCGACCGCGGCACGTATCTTACCCTCGAGAATCAGGAGCCTGGCATCACAGACAGTATTAAGATCTACAAGAGCGGCGAACAGATTCCGGAGCTTCTCAACCCTGCCGACACCCTCATCAGCACGAAGGCCGAGAACAAGGGCAATGCTGCCGACTTTGTCAAATGGGTTCTCGGCAAGGAAGGCCAGGAGGTTATCGTCAATTTCCACAAAAAGGATGGTTTCTGTCTGTACAAAGGTTTCCCCGTTCAGGAAGCCCACGATATTGAGCCCACTGATTGCAAGTGGGATTTGAATGCAAGCGATGACATGCGCTGGGATTTGTGAAAGTGTTGCATGGCATCGAGGATTTGGTATAAAATGGAGTATTTCCGCTGCGCTCAACCCCATTTACTCACTATCAGCCTAGCCCAATGAAACTTCACTCTCATAAGGTAGAGTTCCTTCAGAGAATGGAGCAGCGTAGACGGAGCCCCGATGATGGTGGCGGGGGGACTTTGTTGCTGGGGTTGGGATGCAGTTGTAATTTTCTTTCTTTTTGGTCCTTCTTTCTACTTACCCGTTTCTACATCTAGAAGACTAGACTGGGGAAGATAGTGGGTAGGTAGGGGAAGGAAGTGTATTTGTAGATAGACTAGCTGACAGAAATATAGACCAAACCAATAATCACCAGTTGGTACACCTCAAGTCGGAACATGCTGGCCATGGAACCCAAATGCCACCAGGCCATTAACAGCAGCTCTACCCAGCTCCGTCAGATCGTGAGCATCGAGGCACAGAAGATAGCTTTAACTCGTGTTTCCATCAAGCACAACGCTCAACAGCACACCGTCGTCTTCATTCAAGCCAGTCGGGTCAGCCACGAAGATCGGTTCGCCCGGTGACTGCGCGTGATGGGACCACAGGGGGGTTTCTTTCGTTTCGGTGTCGAATTTCATGATCCCGTCGAAGAACGTCGACTTGCCGCGATTGACAATCATATAAACGTAGCGATGTCTATGGGTGACGTAGGCGGGGTTTACAGTTGGTAGATCTGGAGAAAGCTCTCTGCATGCATTCCACTCCACAGCTGCTGGTTGGATTTCCGAGCAAGGGGACGATGGGATCTCTGGTAGACGGAAGCGAGTGATTGTTCCACGACAAGTATCCTGCATGGAAATGGCGGATTCCTTGGCCTTGGATGAGGTGGACACGATGTTCTCGTAGAGTACCTGATGTATGAAATCCAAGCTGTCGTATGTGATCAGATCCGCTACAATATCGGCCTTGGTAGGGTCGGTCGAAGATGGTTCTTCCCAGAAATTGATCGTGTGAAAGCGTTCTCCCCTGGCGGGTCATTATCCAGGATCATCATGCAGATTGTGGCTGCATTCGTATAACGCACAATTGCTTACCCGGAGATCTGATATCTCTGGCCCTATTTGCGTTCCAGCTATGTCTGGAAGAGGATGAGGGCTAATGGAGAAGGATCCGGGGTCATTTCAAGCCGACTCTATTACTAACCGGCCCTGTCGCCAGGCTGCTGGCATACTTTCGTTCAACTGTCTAGTGATTGGCAGATGATCAAGGCAAGGCTGGCAAATAAATGAAATTCAAGTCTCTGTTACACTGGAACCGATTCTCCTATTCCGGTTGGGGAGTTGCAGGTTGAACAGGAGCGTTTTACAGCAGTCCTTCCACCAATGCTCTCAACTCAGATTCCCCCAATTCCTCCACGCCCAGCAGCTCATTATCCAAGTGCTCCGAATAGTCCCCACCATATCCAGGACTCCAACAGCCAAGGATAGAGAATCCGAGCATCGCCGCCTCGTGCTCCCCCTTGGCCAATGCGGCGTGGCTTTCCTGCTTGACCTCCTCGAGACGCTTCACGGTCGTCTGCCACGCCTGGATATCTTTATCCTTGGCATACTGGATCAATTGGTTCTGCGTAACCGCGGCAGAATGGATATAGACCACCCGATTCGCGGTCTCAGCTTGGTGTTCAATGACTCCCAACACGCCCTTGGCGATGCCAGCTAGGGTAGTAGCACTAAAGACCAGGTCGCCACCATCATATAAAGTAGCCGTATGATGCGCGAGGTCGATAATAATCCCCATCTTCAAACCCCAGTCCAGGAATAGGCCGTTAGCGATTGCAGTGAAGCTGAACGACGGGTTGGCCGCCGACTTCTCCAGCAAGTACTTCTGCGTCGCAACCTTGGGGGCACAGACGGGCAGCTCGATGCAGAGAGGGTTTCGAGAATCCATCCCGAATTCCGCGGGCATGAATCGCTTCACGCCTGCGTCGACGGATGCATCGATCAAGGGGTTCTGGCTACCGATGGCCAAGGTGGTGACGCATGATACGACAACGTCAACGCCTTGCAGGGCGGGACTTAACGACTGGATGGAGGTGAAGTCCACTTCGTGGATGGTGATGCGGTTGGAGTAAGGCTTCAATTTCGACGAATTGCCTCCTATGCGTGAGAGGACCGTGACGTTGTGCCCTGCGTTGAGAAGAGCTTCGAGGATAGGCAGGCCGAGGTTGCCTGTGGCACCTGCGAGAGCGATTCTCATTTTGTTCTGGATTCGGTTGAGCGAGACGAAAGGATAGGAAATTCTTCTTCTTTGGAATTGAGATAATAGATACTATACTCAAGGGTAGCAAGGCCTGTTATATATATCAGATCGCAGTTGAGTCATTTGTAAGCGTTGTGTCATATTTGTAAGAGTTGTTTGGCCGTTAAATAATCAGCCTTCGTTGGTTATTGTGATTCGGAAACTTATTCTTGTCTTTTATCCGATTTCCTTCCGAAGGATGAAGCTATAATGGTCTTATTATTAGACCGACGATGCTATAACTATAGGATCCTCCGCCCGGCGACTTTCTTTTCCTACATATAACTGAATCGATAAAATAAATAAGCATAATCATTGATCATAATTCGGAGTAGGTATCTTGAGTATCATGACAAAAACACTATAAATATTTTACTTGCCAATCCACTAAACCCACAAATCACCACTAATAGCCTTTGCAGAAAACCACCTCTGACAGACCTCTCTCTCATACCCTCGCTGACTATTACCCATGTCAAGACGCAGTATATCAACCACAATGCGCCCTCTCCTGCCGAAACCTCCACTGGCCTCATTATCAGCCTGAACATCCAGCAACCGTCCCAGGAAAGTCTGCTTCATCTCCCCCTCGGGGACCGGATACTCCGCATCAGCCAGCAACACACGCTGCAACGACCCGAACCTCCACGAGTTCAGCAGCTGCTTATCCTTCTCCTCCAGCTGATGGACGAGTCCATCCGGCCGGACGACCACCAGCTGCGTGAGGGTTTGGCAACGCTCCGCGTCCCGGAAGAAGCTCCACCAGGACAGATCGACGTCGTATAGTGCCAGACGGCGCAGACGCGGCCAGAATGACCAGACGGACGGCTCGACGAGCCCCTCTGTGATGCCGAGGTAGAGCTCGTCTTGGATAGAGCAGAATTCCTCGAGGGCCGTGAGCCGCTCGAACGCGCTGCGGAGAATGGGTCGTACCAGCTGCTCGTCGTCTTCTGGGTATAGAAACCGCAGGGGGATGTCAATGACAAGCCGGGTTAGATGCGGAGCGACGATTGAGAATAGCCGATCGATGTGATGCGCGATGTCTAGATGATTGAGGTCCTCTTCTGGGAAAGGGGCGAGGTACAGGCCGTGAAGATGGCATGAGGCCTGGTCTGGGAAGTGCCTGAGAAGGGATTCCAGACGGGTCCGGGAGTCGATGAACAGACAGTGGCGAAGGAGAAGACGTTGCGCTTTGATGCGCGTGAGGTTGCATACGAGCGCCCAGTTGAGCAGCGCGTGGGTGACTGGGTCTGAGGGCAGGAAGGCCACGGGGGTCTTCTGCGAGGGAATGAGGCATTCGATGATGTGGAGGATCAACTCTGCCGGCAGATTCATGGTGGTAGGGAGAGGAGAGTTGGCAGATGACAGATGACAGACGACGGTGGACAGAAGGACTGCGCCGGCGATGCGTTGGGGTTTAAATACCAGGTGGAGATCCAACTGATTGTGGGACCCTCATTGGCGACTTGGCCTGACGCTGGAGCGACCTTAGCAGGGGGCAGCAGCGCTTAGACAGTCGGTCATCATTTCCATTTGCTCGCTTCTTGGCCTATCTGACTACGAATTGTTCCCCGTCACGGCTCCCCAGATGTATGCCACCCAGCTGCCCACGGTGATCAGCAGCAGGAAACTGAAACAGGCGACCGAGATCCGCTTGCTGCGAGAGTAATGAGTCACCAGATGGTTCTCGCGGATGGCGGCAATGATCTCTGGTCCTAGACTTAGTCGTTGCTTTCTAGTCCACTGCAAAGGCGCCAGGTTGTTGCTTAACGTCGCCCCCGTGAGGATGGCGAGACCGATGACCATAGATCCTACGGCGAGGAAGAGATACACTCGGACAACGCGGTCGTACGAATCGTTGTCGGCATCTTGTAGAGCACCGGTGATGATTCGGATGATGATGCTCATCCTGTTATGTTATAGAAGTCAGCGACCGAGGCTTCTGGGAATCGGTGGTAGTAGAAACGTACGCGTTATTCATTGTCACCTTCAGGGCGTACGCAGACCCAAAGACAGACTGGTGCCACATAGTCGTGCGAATACTATCAATGATCGAAGTCGGTCCTAGGGACATGGCGATGGCAAAGATTCCGAATGATCCGGCAGTGCCGGATTTGGTGGCCGCGAAGTTGACGAGGACCATGCTCAGGAACATGCCGATTCCACACACAGACACTGACCAAATTAGACATCTTCCTCGGGAAACCCAATCATGCTAGGGCGAGATGACTCACAAACAGTGGCGCGGTTTCCGAAGACATCGATAAAGACCCCGAGGCAAGGGACCAAAAAGAACCCTATCACGATATTAGCATAGTTCGTAGTATCAGTATACCAATAATCACTACGGATGACTTACCTGCATATTGCGACAAAGAGCTGTACCATCCCGCCTTGATGGAATCCACGTTGAATCGCTTTTCAGCTAGCTCGGTCGAGTTTTGGGTGAATACAGAGGCTGTGGTGGTCTGGAACAACGAAAACGCCAGGATGCACCAGAACATCCAGGGCAATTGGAACATTTTCTGGAGCTCGAACTTCTTGTTCTTCTCCGTCAGAGTCTCCTTAGTCGCCGTGTCCTCTCTGCCTTTGTAATTCTTGTTGCAGTATCGGTTGAAGACCCAGAAAATGAAAGTCGCGGCGTTGGTGAAGACGTTCATAAAGACCGAGGTCCAGAAGACCCAAGCGAAGTTGCCAGTGTTCTAAATGGTCAGGTTATCCTGACTACACTGAAGGCATCTGCTTACCTTAGCAATGACATTGGCTGTCGATTTTCCGACAAAGCCACCGATCTAGAGCAGTCAGGTATTTGCCGTCATTGAAGGAGAGCCCAGAAGAGGAATACCTTTCCAATCGCTAGTTCGAATCCCAACGTTGACGCGAATCCGTTGCTGGGTGGGAACCATGATGAAAACATCTTATATTGGGCAATCTGCGTGGCGATGTCTCCCAGCGCCAGAATGATCCGGCCACCGATCATAAAATTGAATGACCGAACTGTTGTCGCTGCCGCGACGAGAATAGATCCGATCGTATAAACGATGTTTCCATACACAATCATTTCTGTTGAGGTTATAATTAGTGAATGGACTCTCCCAGAGAGAAAGGCATTGGCACTCACCAGCTCCCCCAACGCGATCCGTGATGATACCGCTGACCAGCAGAAGCAACGTTGCCATAAAGTCCTCACTGGCCTCCAGGAGAGAGAACTGGGTGTTTGATATGTGCATTTGCTGATATTGTTTAGCCCGCTTTGCGACGCACATACGAATCCAACCGGGCCTACCTTCTTGATCGTGCTCTTCATTGCACCCGTGACTCCGGAGCTCCAGCGGGATCCGAAACTGATGCAAGAAATGAGGAAGACCGCAAACAGCTTTGCCCATAGCGGAGGAGGGCGTTTTCCAGCATCTTCGTCAGACTCTACCCGCTCTTGCGAAGGGGTCGAGATGACTGGCTCTTTGCTCTCAAGGACAGCTTTTGGAGACTCCATGGTCCGTTGACGTTTTGAAAAGCTGCCTGGTGGATCTGGCAATCGTGGAGTAGATCGTACAGTTTGCAACACCACATAGCGGGCGGACGGCCAGATAAAATATCACCCAGAAACTTTCCAAAAAGGAGCTGAGAATCCAAGATAACATAAGATGCGGATCCGGGCAGAATCCGTTGGGAAAGCAGTCCTGGACCGGGACACACAGAGTCAGATAAGATTGAACGCACGGGCCAGGCGGGCTTTGCTGGCTGAGAATGGCGCTGTTTATTGGCTGCGTCCCCCGCGCTAAGCCCAGATAGGAGCTGATTGATAAGATTCGGAGACTTTCCGAAATCATGTCGGCATCTGCTCCGGTTGTCTCCGAGGCTCACCTAGCCGTTTCGACTGACCGAAATCCCACAAAGGCCGTTTGATCCAGAAGAAATATTTATTTCATGGGCAATTCACCGGCTTTTAACCCGCACTGTGAGGTACATTGCATCCTGAATGACTTGGCTATTATGAATCATGGCTTTAACAACTTTATCTAAATGCATGATTTTCTAAAATGCTGGAGTAGTACTACTGTTCAGTACTATGTAGAACAACATTTCTGGTGAGTGACAAACCTCTGCGAGTCTGCTTTATACCCCCGGGCACAGGAAAACTCTGGCTCAAGGACCTTATCAGATCCAGCCCAATCCCAGGCAAAAACAGGAGCATAATCAGATGGGGCTAAGTCTATGATCCGTCCCAACTCCCATGACTTCATGCCTCCCCCCCAGTCGAATCGGCAATGCTGAGATCCCAGCACCTGGGGATTGAATCTGTCTGATCCCAGTCAGCCCTAAGCGCATAGCGCATTCTCTGAATGGAAAGGATCACACGGTCGCGGATCCTCGAACCAACTACATGGGTCTGGGACATTTTTTGGCCCCAAAATAGCCTCGTATTTCAGGGCTGGGCAAGGATTTTTGTCCCACGCCAAGGACTGCCAGGATGTGGTGATTTTTCCGATCGAATGGGATCTCATCATCACCCTGGCGCTGGAATGTTATATGGAGACCACTTTCTGCTTTGAGATGCATTCTGGCGGTGCGATATAGGCATGTATGATCCTTGTGGGGAGCTTTGATCAGACAAACATGGAAGTGGATCATTGCAATGCTACCTCAGGGACATACCTGCAGCTAAGCTGCCCCAGGAAGACAATATGGGGTAGATTATTCACTGAGTCAGAATTCAGATCATACCAACACTGTCGAAGGTGCATGGTAGGAAGAGGGAGGAGGTTGGCCGAAGAGCGTCTATAAATTGGACTAGATCTCCTTGAGTGATTCCAAACATAGACCAGTCTTCTCTTTCTATCACAACTGCCTGCCTTCTCAGAATGCAGTTCTCCCACATCGTACGTTCCCCTCCCATACCATATACTTACGCCTCTGACCATGATAAACCCAGGGATCCACTATCATGGCCACCCTCACCGTCGCCCTGGCCATCCAGGCTGCTGCCCTCCCCGAAGCCGCCGCCGACAATGTCGAGAAGCGCGCATGCCCCGGTGGAGGTCATGCCGAGTGCGTGCCGCTCCTGACCACGACGTGTCAGATGCGCTGCAGCGGCCGAAACCCAGTCAAGCAGGCCGTCTGCGCGGAGAAGTGTATCCAACAGGCTACTGAGCAGTGTATTGCCCAGTGTTAGATGCGCGGGGTTAATCGTGGAAAGAAATATGTGGTTGTAGGCGTTCGACTTCGGAAATCTTGTCAGAAGTCGACCATGTGCGTATATATCAGGAGACGAGATTCCGAAACGTTAAAACACGTTTTGCGGGTGGCGCTGTCTCATGGCTTTGCTTACTATACTGCTGACTATTGTTACTGAAATGATCTAAGTCCGTAGTTGAGCTTCAATGCGCCGAAAAGCGGTCTATGTCATGATAATTGAAACAAGCAAGGAAAAGGAGTTGAATCCAGGAATCCTGTCCATATGAACCCGACGCCAAACCCAACAACCATCTCCAGTATCGACAATCTTTCCTAACGCGATCAACAAAAAATGAAAAAGAAAAAGACAATCAATCACAGCACAATGACATCGTCATCCTCAACGTCAACGTCAACCTCCATGCTCTTCAGCTTGGTCTGCATCTTCTTCAAGTCTTTCTCCTCCTGATAGTCCTTCACCGAAGCCTCCGACTCCACCGAACTATCCAACAGCCCAACCTGCCTCGCAGCCGCCAGGGAATCAAGAAGATCCAATTCACGATCGTAATGCATCTCCCTCTCCAGGGACGCAATACGCTCCCTCTTGCGACGACACTCGGCTTCTTCTCTCTCCAGCGCGAGGGAAAGGCGCTCGAGTTCTTTTTCCTAATAAGCCGAACCGGGTTTCATTAGCTTCTTGTTTGCAGCTCATCAATCCCCTTCCCTTTATCGTATAAAGAGAGGGGGGTGGGGGGAGATACTAAAAGAAATCATACCTTCCAGTTACGAGCCAGCATGACGCGGTTGCTTTTTCCTGCGCGCGGCTCCCTGTTATTCTTGTTCTTTGGCTTCTGCGCCTTCGCGGATTTGAGCGACTGATCTTGTTTGTCCACGAACACTTTGGACACGTAGATGTTGTAGACGGTCTGGTTGGGGTGGGTGATCAGATAGACTGCTGAGACGGAGGAAGGGTAGTTAGGTGAGGACGGACCTTCTTGCGAGCCATTTTGCGGATGAATTGTAGATAGTGGGATATTCAGGTTTATAGATGGTGGGATTTACAGGAAGAGGAGTGGGAGAGATGGTGGAAGTGAGGACTTGGTCGGAGGGTGGAGGATGGAGAGAAGAAGATCGATGGGGTCAGACCACTTATTCAGGGATAAAGATCGTTTATTCACTTGCAGATGTGATTTCACGTGGAACAATGGCAGAAATAAACATGGCGGTGACATGTGCCTTCGTTGCTGAGAACCTCATATAATATCGTCAAAATATGGACGCTTATACCGTTTGAAGTCGTTGCACCTCTAGCTCGAAATAATCATTGACAGTATACCGCAAGAACATGCTTGGTAATCCACATTGCTATAACTATTTACTTGGCTCCTAATAACTTTGACCATACTAAGAGAGTTAATCTCTTTATACGGTCCGATAGCCGACACTATGAAATCAAGTAGAATTAAAGGGCTCTGAGAGGGAAAAAGACAAAAGATGTAATATATGTTAAAGGCTGTATGGACACTGTATCCAGTTGGGCTTTAACCCGACTATCCTTCTTAAATCAGGCATCTTTCTGATTTCTGATTTAGATGCAGTGTGACAGTATAAGGCCACATAATGACAGCCCAACTTCATTTTTTACCGCACACACTCTGAGGATTATGGAACAGATCCTTCGGGTCAACCGCTCCCTTTATCCGTTCCAATCGTGGCAAGTTCGAGTCCCAGTACGCACGCTGAGGATCCGGCAATTCCGGATCCACGAATCCCGGGTAAACTGGTAGATCGGCCACCGGTTTGCCCAGGACGCGGGAGGTAGTGTTCATCAGGCCGTCGAGAAAGTCGTAAGAGGTCTGTGGCACTGGCAACGCAAGCGTACTGGCCAGGCTTTCCATCCAGAAGAGGACATCCCGATGTGGATACGCAGTGGCATCCCTGGAGGTTTTGCTGATAGCACCGCCGGACTGGAGGAAAGTGACAAACCAGACGGGGGCGCCCTTGTCAGCGGTATCCAGATACTCGAATAGCTCGTCAACCCCCGACGACGAGAGGAGGGTATCGTGCGTAAATCCTGTTCCTCTATCGATGAAGTTCATGGGCAGGTTGTTTCCCACGTCCAGAATAAGATCCTGGAACGCCTTGCCGACTATCCCTAACCAGTCGGTCAAAACGACCACGTTCCCGGGATTCTCGATCGGGAAACGGTCCTCGAGACCAAGGTCATCGTATTCCTCTTTGGTCCCGAAGAAAACGCCAGTCAGGACGATGGATCCAGGAAGTACCGTAAGCGTGGAATAGAACTTGGGGGTCAATTCAGGGTCCGAGACCAAGGTCTGCCAGTCTTTGAACAACTGCGCTTTTTCGGCAGTGCTGCCCAGATTGAAGGTGAAGGAATACTGGACCGCATGGTCTTGCGCTGGTTCTGTGCGTACTTTGAATTCGGTGATGATCCCAAAGCTTGCAGCGGCGCCACGCACGGCGAAGAACAGATCACTGTTTTCGGTCTCCGACGCCCGCACAATGCGAGAATCCGCCAACACTATTTCGACCTCGAGGATGTGGTCAACAGCGAGGCCCCATTGTCGCGCCGTGGGTCCGCTTCCTCCAATGGTAAAATGCCCCCCGGCTCCTAAGTCCGGACACACGCCGTGCGACATGGCTCGACCACCGGCCTTGTATAGCCGTGTGTCGACGTCCCGTAGACGCGTACCGGCGCCAATGGTTGCCACATGAGTGTTCTCATCCATGTCGAATTGCTGGAAATGCTTTACGTCGATGACGACGGCACCGTCATTTCCTCCCAACCCTGTGCAGCCTCAGTAAACAATAGATCCAACCCCATCATGGCCACCTTCGCATGCATATACACATACCGAAATTCGCATAGTTGTGCCCCCCACTCCGGCCCTGTACCTTATAGTCGTACTTATCCGCACACTTCACAATAGCAGCAACCTGTTCCGACGTTTCAGGGAAGGTCACTGCAGCCGGCGTAACCGGGTAGTTGAGATTGTAGGGGTGCACCGCGGTGACCTGGTACAGGGGGTCATCTGGGAAGGCCACGAGAGCCGCGTTGCCTCCGACGGCAGACTGAAGACATTCTCTGCCTGGCACGCTGGATGAATTTCCCATGTCGAACCACAGAATGAGGATTGGGATTGCCAGTCCACAAATGGCTTGGGGCACACCTTGGACCAAATATGTATATGGCGCTCAAGATGTGCCAGGGGAAGGAGGAGGGGCTTTTCAGGGATAGGTCACCTGGCTATAGATCATATAGATCACATCGCAGGGTCACATTGAGCTGTAGATCCAGGCACTTATGCAGGCGACGACTAGTTCTGGCTGGAATCAAGATACCGAAGCGGAGGTACCGGTACTTTGCTGAAGTCCGAAGGAAGTGAAACACCTCTGTATGATAACGCGGTGTACTGTAAGTTGGGTGGTTTCGGGAGTGCTGATTGGCCAACCTAGGAGTTCCCGGGTAATGGTGCGGTATTCAGTCTGCGGAGATACTCCCCGGTACCCCCAGGGGAGGTACCTTACTTCGATTCGTCAATCCAGTTCCGCGGGAAGCGTGTGTAACCTCCTCCTCAGACGTTGGAAACAGTCCTCAGGGGCATCCAACGTGCACATCCTTTACCAGTTCCTCCGGCATTTGTCCCGGCGAGCGGGTCCCCTTCCCTCTCTCGGGGACCAAGGCGAAGATCGCGCGAACCAGGCAGGGATGCCGGATGCATGAGGCCAAAGCGCATCGTTCAAGGCTGAAGCCGAACGGAAGATGAAGATGGAGATGAAGATGCAGTTGGAGATGGAACTTAGTCTGGATGCACTATGCAGTGCCAATGACCAAGTTCACGACCTCTTGGCATCCATGGATGTCTGTTGGACGAGAGAACCGGATTCTGACCTCTCGGGGACCATCTTAACGGTTCGTTGGTCGCCGACCACAGGATCTACCGTGGTTCTGTCTCTTCTCCCCCGGCGATCCCGGCGGTCTTCACACCCTCTCTACGTACTCCAACCTGTCGTTACACATGGAGTTGCATACACCTTCCAAGTTGAGGCGGCCTAGGTTCGATTGCATTCATTGATTTGCCTGAAGACCAAAGTTCGTATTTCACCTGTCGATGTTTACCCCGGTGCATACCTCTCTAGGGGCCCTCCTGCTCTTTCAAGGATCAACAGGGCTCCTGCTCCACAACGGTGCTGTCTTTGGCATCTCCTCTCTCTTGTCTGGCTGCGTTTTCAACTCGAGTCGAGAAAATGTGCCGGTGGTAGCCGGGCTGGTGTCCAGCGTGGCGCCGATCCTGCTCTGCATACCCTCATTGATCCCGTCGTATCCATCGCCACCGAGCTCCTGGGCCTCGCTCGCATCCACACTAGGAACGGGGTTTTTGCTGGGTTGGGGAACTAAGGTAAGGTTGCAATTCGACCGGCCTCGCAACCAGCAAACGTCTGACAAGCCGATCATATAGAATGGGAGGGGATGCACGTCCGGCCACATGCTATGTGGACTGTCTCGCCTGTCGCCGCGTTCCTTGATCGCAACCGCCATTTTTTTCACTACCGCTCTGCTCACGGCAAATCTAGTTGCTGAAGGGCGGAATATTCCCCCCTGCGCTGCTGGAATGCCATGCTACATGCCCGTATATCCCTCGGCGGCGGAGTTTGTCTTCATGGCGAGCACAACCGTTCTCACGTTTATCGTCAACACGTTCGTCGTCCCCAGGTTTTTCGATCGATCGGAGACCTCCAAGTCTGTGTTCGCCTACCTGGCCGGTCTGCAGTTTGGCATGGGCCTGTTCTTCTCGGGAATGGCAGATCCGGCCAAGGTTCTGAGATTCTTCGCTTTCCCGACCAATTTATCTCGATTCGACCCGTCATTGGCTCTGGTAATTCTCTTTGGGATAGGTCCGTCCCTCATGGTTTACCAGTCGGCAAAACCTGGACGGAAGATAGACAAACACTTGGATAAACCAGCCAGCCCCACCTTGGCAGGGAGTTGGCGTCTGCCAACTGCCACCGTCGCGGACATCGACTGGCGCTTTGTCGCCGGTGCGGTGGCCTTTGGAGTGGCCTGGGGGCTACGAGGGGTGTGCCCGGGCCCGGCAGTCTTGCGGTCAACGGTACAGCCGGTTTGGGGTCTTGCGGAGATGGCTGGGTATATGCTAGGGAATCTAGTATAGAGGTCGAATGGCCATCTGCGTGCATGGTATAATGCTTAGATACAGGATCACCCGAGGCGAAAGCCGTGAAGAGCCTTTCAAATGCTGGCAAGAAAAGCTAAAGTCAGCGTCACTGCCAACCAGTCACAGTATAATGTAACATAGGTAATATTGATGTACATAATCAGGCATGGGAATCACGGTATAGAGATTGAATTCAGGTTAAGCTTACAACTCAGTTTTATCCCACTTCAAGTCTTCAGTTGGCATCGATCGTTTCTCGGTGTCCGTCGGCATGTAGCCTTCCAGTTCCATCCACTCGGCAGCGAACGCAGTCACGAGCATACTCCAATCCTCAACAGTGTTGCCATCCAAGTGCTCGCCGTCATCCGGCACGCCTTGCTGGTTGTGCCACACTGCGGGAAATCCGTTACGTGGGTGTGCATCAATCACATGTAGGACCTCGACGCCACGGGCCAAGAAGGGGATATGATCGTCCAGGATAGAAAGGAGAGGACTGAGTTCATGCTCATTCTTGGAGTTGTGCAGAAACCATACGCCTTCGGGAGAATCCTGCGGAGCGGACTTGAACTGCCCCAGATCGCGAAATCGGCGTTCAAGGGCCGCCATCTTTTTGTATGCCCAATGGGTCGTAGCGAAATACGACTGGATGGTTGGACCTTTGGCGCCCAGCAGATCAAGGAGCACAAACAGGGAGATCGAAGACAGCGGGGATTTGAATGTCGACATGGCAGGGTGAACCTCCGAATCCCACTGCTGCGCCAAGGAGCGAGCTCCGTATAGCGAGTCGGTATCGGTCCACGATTTGAAGGCCTCTTCGCCATCCAGGAAGATAATCTGGATGCCCTTCTGTTCCTCCAGCGAGGCGTGAGTCCGGCCCTCCGCTTTCATCGCCTTCCACTTCTCTGTTAACCCCGTATCGATGCTACGCATGGTATGCATCAGCATAGCGCAAGGCGCAGCGCTGTCAATGGCCCCAATAAACCCCTCCGGCTCGTATTTGCTGTCATAGTGCGCCACCAGTGTCAATCTTCCGACATCGCCCTTCTCCGCCCATGGGGGATCGCGCGACGCTATCAAATTGGTAAACGGGACCTCTTTCCCGTTGGACACGGGTGTTGTATATGTGGAGTTCTGGAATTCAATGTTCCAATCGGGGAGCGACGTTCGGATGAAGTTCGCAAAGTGGTTGAGGACAGCAGCAGAGCCCTCCGTGCCAGAGACGCGGGGCCTTAGGATCGGCGCTAAGAGCGCCCCGTGGTTGATATCGAAATCATCGTTCGGTCGGGGAAGGGATTCCAAGGTGTTGTCGGAGATATCTTGGTAGGAGCTTCCCAGGTGAAGAAGGAACAGCAAGGTGACGTACAGGGGGAGTAGCCATGACGGCAAGGGATAGGTAAGCATCATAAATGGTGATTGTGTTTCCACGGCACCATTGACCCTGGTGATGAGGCACGCCGATGGAGGAGAAGCAGATGAGCAGGAACGGCGGACATCAAGGAGGTCAGCCAGTCCGCCTGCG
This sequence comes from Aspergillus persii, assembly GCA_002215965.1. NCBI lineage: Eukaryota > Fungi > Ascomycota > Eurotiomycetes > Eurotiales > Aspergillaceae > Aspergillus > Aspergillus persii. The sequence continues at coordinate 3,560,467 of NGZO01000002.1, read as the reverse complement.
ACGGCCACAACAATCGGCACGTGCCAAGCGGTCACGTTGCTTCCCCAGGCTCCCGTTTGGGACTAGCGCCTTCGCTCTTCTCCCTTCGATTGACCTCATTATTGACATTGAGTTAGCAGACAATGCAACTATCGAGGCACAGTAGCCTCGTACTGTTCCACGAGAGTCGATCTCAGGGTCCGAGGTGTCGGGAAATCAGCATAGCCACACTCAATGCCCCTACTATGCTCACTGCCCTCATTGGACGTGATTTATGTTATCTATGGGAAAAGGGAGTTTTCGCTTCGTCGATACCACCCTGCAAGGTGGTTGTCAGAATACGGTACAATTCAGTGGTCCATGCGGAATGTCGATTCGAAAAACAAGACGGAATGGGATGTCTTTTCCTTGAGGCTTCTGCAGGACGACTTTCGGAGTGATCGTTTTATATGCAACCCGCCGATTGAGGCAACGTTCCAGATATCAGATAGCCCTGGGTTCTGCTGCGGCTCCTTAGTGGACGGGGAGTATTTGGAGTGCATTCCAGTTGCCATACTCTAGCAGGGGGTGTGTTGTTAATGTGCCGATGCCTTCCATTCTCAAACCTTTCCAGTGCAGCCCGTTCCATCCCTTACTTCATTTCATTCACCGAATGATGCTACAATGCAAATGCTTTACCTGCAAGCGGCCTATCTGGATAAGCCGGCCGATGAGGTGAGCTGTTAGGTCACATTATCCTTGGTTTTCTTTTTCGATACCCATCAATGGGTATTGGGAAGAGGTGCCAAACCGGGAACGTGGCTACACAATCTAAACTCAGAATCCAGATTGAAAAATACCATTGTCTTTTAAAGGCTACCATCGACCTTTTGCATTTACATTTACCTTGTCTTCGTCCCAGGAGGCTTTACATTTTGATATCTATTGAAAACTGCCCACAATAAGACATGGCCAACCAAATTTACCAGTATTCGTTGGTAAGCGCCGTGATGGACGGTATCTGCCAAGAGGGCTCAACGGTTAAGGAAGTCCTTGAGCACGGCAACCACGGTCTCGGGACCGTACGCGGCATAGATGGCGAGATCATGATCCTGGACGGCAAGGCGTACCACTTCTCTGCAAGCCAACCGCCCCGAGTCCTCCCACCGACCGCCACCCTACCCTACGTGATGGTCACCAACTTCCAACCAACGCTCCACAAGAGCCTCCCGAGCGTCTGCGTGAACTCCCTGCCCGAAGCCCTCTCCCCTCTCCTCCCCACCCAGCACAACAGCTTCATCTCGCTGCGGCTAGACGGCTGGTTCCACACGGTCCGCTTCCGTCTGATGCCCCCGCAGAGCCGGCCGCGGGAATCGCTGTCCGTCCTAGCCACGCGTCAGGTCTTCAGAGAGTGCCGCGCCGTCCGCGGCACGATCTTCGGCTTCTACTCCCCTCGGTATGCCAGCGGGTTCAGCGTCTCCGGGTTCCACGTGCATTTCATGTCCGAGGACGGCACTTCCGGCGGGCACGTGGTGGGGTTCGAGGCGGGCGGGCAGGAAGAGGAAGTGAAGCTCGGGGCAGCGGTGATAAGGGACTACCGGGTGGAAGTGCCTGCCGGGGACGAGTTTCACGAGACTCCGATTCTCCATGCGGTGGAGAAGGAGATACATGCTGTGGAGGGAGAATATCTAACTACTGCCTATACTTCATAGGATATGTAAGATGGGTATGCTGAGGGTACTTTTGACATGGATCTTCAAGGTGGCGATCAGGCTGTCTAGGCAATCGGGCAGTCTAGGAAGATCTGGTGCTAGTGTGATTAGCCATCTAGCTAATATGACCGCGTGTCAGCATATACTGTCCCATGAGGCCTTATATTTGGATTATGGTCTATAGTCTAAAGATTTTCCGCTAAGAACGACGGGGCAGCCGGAGTGCCGCTGCCACTAGACCCAAAGGAGATCCCGGAGTCGCCAGCTTTGCATTCCCCTTTTGGAAGACACTCCGGCGACTCCGGCCCAGAACAACAGCGTCGACCTTCCGTGCTTTTCATACATTCGAGTATCACTGCAAACAGAGTGGAACGCGCCATAAGCCGCCATGGGTCTCCAAGGTTCTCCTGCTCGATATTTATACGTCCGTCTCCGGGCGACGCATCTAGCGCTCTCCCGTATTTTTCTGGTGTGTGTGGAATCACCGTATAGAGCGACAGGACCAGCACAAGTACAGGCATAGGCACAGGATGATGACCGAACCATCGAGCACCCCCAGCTCAGGCAGCCTCAAGGCCCGGCTGGAAAATATCCCCGTGTCGGACAGCACCGACGTCGAGAACAACACGCCGCCGCCCGGCTCTATCAAGAACGAAGGCCAACCGTCCGGTCCAGGCACACGGGAGGAGACAGAACGCAAACGCACCGTCACCGGCGTGCGGTGGATTCTGGTCTGCGTGGCCATCTTCTCGGCCAACGTGCTCTACGGACTGGATACGACCATCGCCGCGGACATCCAGGCGTTCGTCTCGGAGACCTTCGACAACGTGACGCAGCTGGGATGGTTGGGCGTCGGGTTCACGCTGGGGTCAACCGTGGCTATCTTGCCGCTGGGCAAGGCGTTCGGCACGTTCGATGCCAAATGGGTGTTCCTGAGCTGCTTGGCGATGTTTGCCGCGGCCAGCGCGCTGTGCGGCGCGGCGCCCTCGATGAATGCGATTATCGTGGGCCGAGTGTGGGCTGGTGCTGGCGGAGCGGGCATGTACTTAGGGTATGGTGTCTCCATCGCAGTGAAAAGATAGGAAAAGAGATACTGACACGGGCAAATTAGAACGCTCAATCTGGTGACTATGATGACTAGTCCTTCCGAGCAGCCGTTTTATATCGGCTTGACTGGATTCGTGTATGGCAGTGGCTGCATTCTGGGACCCATCGTGGGAGGTTCGTTGGCGGACAGTTCGGCGACGTGGAGGTGGGTATGTATCAATGTTACGAGCAAAACTCCGGTGGAGAGAGAGATCAGTCTTTGCTAACGAGTAAAGGCGTTCTATCTCAATCTCGTCATCTTCGGTGCCATGGCCCCCATCTATCTGTTTGCCCTTCCGCCGCTCCCTCAACGCCCGGAAACCCCATTTCTCAAGAAGGTGCGCTCCCTCGACTGGCTCGGGATCATTCTGAACGCCGGGCTTTACGTCTCGTTCGCGCTGGCCTTCACCTTCGGCGGCTCGCTCTGGGAATGGAGCGACGGGCGGGTCATTGCGCTGCTCGTGGTCTGCGGCGTGTTGATCATCGCGTTCTGCATCACGCAACGGTACTCGGTGCTGACGGACCCCGTCAACCGCATCTTCCCGTGCGAGTTCCTCCTCAGCAAGCAGCTTGTGTTGCTTTACGTGTGCATGGCGTGCGGCGGCGCCGCGCTGTTCGTCTCGGTGTACTACATCCCGCTGTACTTCCTGTTCGTGCACGGCGACAGCGGCACGCAAGCGGCGGTGCGCCTGCTGCCGTTCATCTGCTTCTACGTGGCGACGATTCTCACCTGCGGCGCCGTCATGGGCCGCACGGGGTACCACAACGTGTGGTACATCTTCAGCGGGCTGTGCATCACGGCGGGCGCCGCGGCCATGTACACGGTGCGCTACGACACCGCGGCAGCCAACATCTACGGGTACGCCGTGCTGCTGGGGCTGGGAATGACGACGACGCAGGCGGGATACGCGGTGGGCCCGCTGTTCGTCAAGCCGGACCGCGTGGCCGAGCTGATCCAGTACATGAACATCTCGCAGGGCTCGAGCCAGTTCATCGGCCTGGCCATCGCCAGCTGCATCTTCCAGACGCTGGGGCTGCAGCGGCTGAAGGAGGTGCTGGGGGGCACGCACTACTCGGACGCGGAGATCCGGGCTGCCATTGCGGGCGCTCGCAGCCAGCTGCTGCAGACGGCACCGCCGGAGTTGAGGGCGAAGTGTGTGGATGCAATTGTCAAGACGATCGGCGACGTGTGGGTGATGGTGATTGCGGCGGGGGCGCTGTGGACGTTGTGTTCGCTGTTTTTGATCCGGAGGAGATTTGTGTAGGAATGCATGATTGCATAGATTGTAAACATAGACTGCGACCAATGGAATATGTGTGTGGGTGTTACATCTTCGAGTCTTGTTGTGTAGGATGAGGATGTAAGCGTGCATATGAACCAACTCCGAGATCAACAAGCTTAGCTCAGACGACCAGCTACTAGTTAGTTAACTACTAACTACTAACTAAACCAATCGAATCTCACCAAAAGCCAATTCAGAAATGCCAAGCCTGATACCTAAGCTGACAACTCCGGCAACTCCATGGAGCGCACTCCCTCTGCCAGGCTGAGGTCGGAGCTGCCGGCCTCGATAGCTTCGCATCTCCAATGAATCGCACGCATCGCCTGCAGGGATGCGAACTCCGGAGCCGCGAGTGGAAGGACGATGCGGACCCCGCCTAATGAAACGTCAGGCGTACTTATAAATGGCAGCCAAGATCGAGTGTCTCGATGATTTCTTCATCTCTCGACATTCCCCTTACCACGATTCTGTCATACAAGTGAACAACGCAGCTCAGAACACTCAGTACAGCTCACAATGGCTCTCCCGCAGACCTACAAACATGCCATCTTCAAATCCCAGGGCGCTCCTCTTGTCATCGAAGAGGTGCCCCTCACGCCGCCCGGCCCCAATGAGATCCTCGTGAAGGTCGAGGCCTGCGGCGTGTGCTTTTCGGATATGTTTGTGCAGAACAACATCATGGGCGCGGGCTTGTATGTATCTCCTTCCTGGTAATTGACTTGGTGTATCTTGTGCTGACAGCGTGCAGCCCCCTCGTCCCCGGCCATGAAGTCGTCGGCCGCGTCGCTGCCATTGGGTCGAGCGTGTCTGGATGGAAGCCTGGCGATCGCATTGGAGGCGCCTGGCACGGTGGACACGACGGTATTCCCTTTGCCTATATTCTCCTTTCGCCTGATGCTCGACTGATAGCCTGACAATGAACAGGAACGTGCAAGGCCTGCAAGAAAGGACTCTTCCAGATGTGTGACAACGCCGTCGTCAACGGCGAGACGAAGAACGGTGGCTGTACGTCCCTTTTCCCTTTCTCTTTCTCCCTCTCCCTCCCTCTCTCTCTCTCTCTCCATTTCTCCCTCCTCTATCAACCCAATCTAACAACCCAAGACGGCGAATACTGCCTTGTCAACCAAGAAGCCGCCGTGCGCGTGCCCGCACACCTCCCTGCCGCACGCTACGCCCCGATCCTCTGCGCCGGCGTTTCAGTCTTCAACTCGCTGCGACACATGAACGTGCCCATCGGCGAGACCATCGCGGTGCAGGGGCTCGGCGGACTCGGACACCTGGCGATCCAGTACGCGGCGAAGCTGGGATACCGGGTGATTGCGATCTCGCGGGACGGCAGCAAGGAGAAGTTTGTGCGCGAGCTGGGCGCCCACGAGTACATCGACTCGAGCAAGGAGGATGCGGGCACGGCGCTGAAGAGACTGGGCGGTGCCACGTTGGTGGTGTCGACGGCGCCGACGGCAGACGTGATGACGCCGTTGTTGAAGGGGCTGGGGTTGTTGGGGAAGTTGTTGATTTTGTCGGGTTGGTTCCCTTGCTTCTTTACTTCGTCCTGAATCTTTTTGGGTATACTAACGTATATATGATAGTTCCTGGCGAAGTCCCTGTCGACACGGCTGTCATGGTAAGCTCTTCACCTTATCCTATCCCCAGTCTGATGTCAAGCATAAAAAAGAACACTGACTCCGCCAGCTCAAATACGCCCTCTCCGTCCAGATCTGGCCTGCTGGCCATGCCGCCGACACGGAAGACGCTCTGGCCTTCACAGAGCTGCACGATATCAACTGCATGGTGGAGACGTGGCCTTTGGAGAAGGCGAACGAGGCCTACGGTATGACTGACCCCTGGTACAGGCACATAGCTTTCGACGGAGCTAATTCAGGTAGATGCCATGTTGAACGGGACGGTTCGCTTCAGGGCTGTGATCACGATGGAGTGAAGGTATTGCAGGAGAGTTTATTTGGGGCATGATAGAGGAAGTCGAAGGAGTAGGAGTAGAAAGTAGATTGTTGAGTTTCGTCTATATTCCAAATCATAGCTGAGGTCCATGCATACATGAATAAAATGATGTCGTTCTTTATCATATCTCCCTATTGTCATATTGATCTTACTTTCTACACCACGTAACTCCATTGCATCTCAATCGTAACTCATATCCAGTAAGAGACATAAACCTAGGTATAGACATAACGAAGTCAAAGCACCTCGTGGCTAAAAATTCCACGCATCAGCCAAGTTCCTCGACCCGGCATACAGCGGCTCGAAGCTAAAGAACGAGTCGACGTTATACGCCAGCCCCATGGCGCCCGCCAGCGTGCTCTGGAACATGGACGACGCCGATTGCTCGTCGGCCAGCAGCGAGCTGGCCGCCGTCTCGGGCCCCATGGACGCCAGGAACGGCTCCATCTGGTCCGATAGGGGCGGCGTCAGCGTCGTCGCCGCGAACCGACCGGCCAGGAAGTCGGCCTTGGCTGCCAGCCCGCGCGTGACGTTGGCGGCGCTGCCGGCCACGGCGAAGTTATTCCCAAAAACCTCGAAGACTGTCACGGCCGAGTCGATGGCCGCGCGCGCGGCTGCCGTCGTAGGGTGCGCTGGGTACCCCAGGATGAAACCCACCATGGACAACGTGGCGCTCCATTGCCATTGGAACGCCTCGTACCAGCCCTTGAGGAAGTCGGTGGCCGGCAGGATCTGGCGTAGGATGTGCGTGATGGCGATGGCGTGGTCGACGCACGACACGGCGTGGTTGTCGGCGACCGGGGTGCTGAGGAAGGCGGCGGTCGAGGTGGAGGGTGATGGGAAGCAGATGAAAGGCCGGTAGACGTTCATGGAGAGGTTGTGGTAGAGGAGTTCCAGCAGGAGGCGCTGGCGTTGCAGCCACGAGGGCGCGTAGCGTTCCAGATCGAGCGGCGAGCGATCGGTCGAGAAGGACTCACCGCCGTCTCGGCGCCGGGTCTTCATGGCGTCGGGGACGCTGCGCAGCCAGCCGCGCATGCTGCCCAGCTGCGACGTGAGGAACTCCGCCAGGGCTTCCAGCGACGCAGAGTCCGTATATAGGCTCTTGACGCCGTGCGCGGCTAGGATCTCCGCGCGCTCGTCGTAGAACCGCAGGTAGATGGCCTCCGCGGCGAGCACCAGCTCCGTCATCAGCCGGCTGTAGGTCAACCAGGTCACTTGGTCGCCGTACGCGGCGATGTTGGACACCGACAAGCGAGCCAGCTCGTGGTCGTCGGCGGGCAGTTGGCACGACGCCGCCATCAGGTCCGGCACCGACCAGGGGCGCCCGAGTTTCATGCACGTCTTGCTCTCGATCGTGTACAGCGTCCACCAGATGCGCTTGCGCAGTTCTCGCTGCGGTCGGGGCAAGGTCTCGCGCGGCTCGAGATGCAGGCCGAGGATGTGGGCGGTGCGCACGGCCAGCGCCAGGGTGGTGTGCGCCATGTTCTGGAAGGAGGCGTTGCACAGGTAGACGGCGGAGAAGATGTGACACTGCAGCGTGGCGATGGACGGGCTCTCCAGCTCCGAGATCAGCAGCGTCTGCGACCGGCGGTAGTACCAGCGCCCAGCGATGCTGGCGTCGTTGATGTCGACGTGCCCGTCCGGCCGTCGCGTCGCAGCGGCCGGGTCGACATTACTGTCCGGGGTCAAGGCGACGCCGTACTGCATGCACAAGGCCAGCACGATGTCGACCAGGGCGGAGGGTTTGCGCGTGGTGGCGGAGTCGACCCAGAGCGACTTGTAGTGCTCGCGGAAGTCGGCCTCGTCGAGGATCTGGTAGATGGGATGGTACGACTGCCAGAACAGGTTCAGGAAGAAGTCCTCCTCGATGCTGCTGAGATACGTCTCCGAGCCCAGGGGCGCCTCGGCGACGGCGGACGGCGTGGGCAGCTCCTCCGCGACGGGCTTGGTGGCCGTGGGACTGGTGAACATGCGACTGGCCGAGTTGGGCTGCATCATGGTCTGGTCGTCCTCAGGCTGTTCGAGCACGGTGCTGAGATAGGCGCTCATGCGACCGATGAAGTAGAAGGCCGACGAGGGCCCGTACCACTGCGTCTGCGAGGAGTGCGCCGTGCGCGTGTGAATCCCCTCCCATCCTTTCCTCGTGCCCTCGCGGCGACTCTGTCTCTGGCTCTGGATGCTGCGATCGGCCTCGCTGGCGACCGGCTGGGTCGCGGACTGCAGCTGGTCTTCTAACTCTTGCACGCGTTGGCGCAGTCGCTCGATCTCGCGCACGGCGTGAGGCAGCGTGCGGATCTCGGCCGCGCTCTTCTTCTTGCAGTGGCCGCCTCGATTGCGACAGTTCTGGCAGGGCAGACTGCTGTCGCACTTGATGCGATGCACACGGCACCAGTCGCAGGCGCGAGCGACCTGATTGCGCTTGGAACGCGGCGCAGTCGAAGTGGAGGAAGAAAGCGAAGTGGAGGAGGATCCGCGCTTGTGGGGGTCGTCGGGGCGATCAGGTGAATGCGCGACAAAGGTTGAGAACATCTTTTGTCTTCTTTCTTTCGTTTTGTCTTTGCTTTGGGGTGACCTGGAAGACAGTGATTGTCCAAATTCCGTCAGAGTCGGTCAGAGTCGGTCAGAGTCGGTCAGAGTCTAGCATCGGTGCAGTTAATATTATACGACTCTGTTAACGGCCAAGACCGTCAACGTCTCGCCCCCCTTGGCCTCAGCCCTCAGACGATCGCTTGTTTGTCCAGGCAGAGACGACTTGCCGATGATCGATCCTCGTTGATGCGGAATTTCCACGGTCGTCAATGATAAGTCGACATGGATGAGCTCTGCTCTGCAGCCTCGTGGCCAGTCAGCGTCGCCCGATTGTCTGGGATGCGCTGCAGCAGCCTGCTGATGAGGTTACATCTATGACCTGCCGACTGGCTGATATTACTAGCTTCGTGGTTTCTTATCGAGTTAGTCCTGGTTGACTAGGGAATTTACAAATGGCCATTCCTCGTGGCAATTTAACCCCCTGAAGCTCCATGCTGGAAGCGAGTTCAAGCCGAATCATCACGTCTTCAGGCTGGAAAAGCTTGGCTTTCTGGTTGATTGCCTTCGTGTCTTGATCATCCGTTCCTTACTTATGGTTCTCTCCTCTTTTCTTTGTGTTTCATTGCCAGCTTTCGTCGCACAAGTCTCATCCTACCCCTAGTCCACCCCCGACCAGGTTCAAATACCTCAAGTCGCACCAGGAGGCCTCCTCAAACTGCTACCTCCTCGCTATCGCCATCGGCTATCATAGCAGAAACTCATCTTCTTACGTACCGAGGAGCCTCGGTGTTGGTGCGCCGGTGGACGTGCATGATTAGCGCTGAGGTGAGACCGATCGATAGCATGTCCTGTTGTTCTATTCTAATATTAATGCTGGAGGGCTCCCTCCGCTGAGCCTTGCCGTGATGCCTCGGAATTCCAATCTGTCTGTCATAGATTGCTCGCTAGGCATAACTATAAGCATGAATACGAACGGCCAGCCGGTCGTTGAGACCTGGCCAATCGCCCCTCGAAAAGGCCCTTGATCTACAGACTGCAAGGCCAGTCGTCTTGATCAGAGCGATTTCCGTCAAAGTCTAGCCTGGTGAACTACTATTCTTCAGAGGGAATTCCTTCCGACTGACAAGCGGGCCAAGACAACTGTCGATTGTCCCATCGTCTTGTTCACCGTCCGTCTCCATCAAACGCAAGGATCTAATGGCCGCATCTCCGGATCCTTCTTTACTCTATGAGGCATTCCCTCATCTCCTTCTGGAAGGTCTTCGTGGCTTGGATGCTCTCTAGTATTTAGCTCTCGCGATCCGTCAACACTCCGGTCTCACCTCAGCCCTTCTGTCGTCCTACGGCCACGGCAAGGCGCTCGTCTAATTGCACCTGGTCCCTGTATTTGAACTCTAGTCCATCCGTCCATCCACTCGGTTACGGATCGTCCCGATGCAACTATTCGACTTATTGGATGGGGATGGGGCAGATTTTGGCCCCCCTGAGTCCGAGCTAAGCCAGGATGTCTCGAGCGTTCCATGGTTAGGGTTGTTGATACCATTCCCCATATTTCTTTTCCCAACAGCGGCTGATAGTCCACGTGGAGGTCAGCCTAGCCGCGTGAGAAGGGGGGACTGAACGTACGATACGATATACTCTAGGCCTTGGGGGCCGAACCTGTCCTATTCTGGAAGTCGCTTCATCGCCATGTGCTGCATGGAGCTCGGGAGTTGATGCCTCCGGAGTTCCATCAGCTTGCTGCGCGCTGAAGGGGCTTTGTAGGCAGGCGAGGTGTATCAGCATAGGATCGTAGGCCTCGTATGACTCCGTGCTTCTCGAGGCTGCTTGAATCCAAGGAATCCAAGGAATTCAAGGATATAAAAGCTGAGTCTTGACTCGACGATGAATTTCCTGCTTCGTTCCTCAGACACGGCGTCTTCCACGAGCCTTTCTAGCTGGCTTCTCATCTTTGGTCACCATGTATCTTGGCCACGCCGTGAGCCTGTTGGCTGCTTTTGCAGTATCCGCCCGTGCTATACCGACTGAATCTCATATCAAAGCGCGTGGGCTTCTGGGATCTTCCTTCGGAGTCCCCGGGAAAAATGCTACGTTCGACTACGTCGTGGTGGGCGGCGGCACTGCCGGTCTGACCTTGGCCACTCGGCTCGCGGAGCAGCAGAAGGGCTCGGTGGCTGTCATCGAGGCCGGTGGATTCTACGAGATCGACAATGGGAATATCAGCCAAGTGCCTGCCAGTGATGGAGCGTACACCGGCCGATCTAAGACCGATTGGCAGCCCTTGATTGACTGGGGCTACATCACCACTCCTCAAGCCGTAAGCATGTCCACTCAAGTATGCACAAGTATGAATGGGACCTACTGACTGGCCCGAATCAGGGTTCTTACAATGATGAGCTTCATTATGCCCGAGGGAAATGCCTCGGAGGCAGTTCTGCGCGGAACTACATGGTCTATCAGCGCGGAACTACGGCGTCCTACAAGCGCTGGGCCGATGCCGTGGGAGACAAAAGCTTTACCTTTGAGAAGTTCCTGCCTTGGTTCGAGAAGAGTATCAAATTCACTCCGCCCAACATGGAGGCGCGCTTCAAGAACGGGTCCGCCGAGTACGACGTACACGTCATGGGCAATGGCTCTGGCCCATTGTCGGTGACCTTCTCCAACTACGTGCAAGCGTTCGGCACCTGGGCGACCAAGGGGCTGCAGGCCATTGGGATCCCCATCATCCCAGGGTTCCAGAGCGGCGCTCTCCTGGGACAGTCTTATAGCATGTTCACTATCAATGCCACCACGATGGTGCGTGACTCCTCCGAGACCTCCTTCTTGCGAAAGGGCCTCGGATACTCCAACTACATGGTGTACCAATCTGCCATGGCCAAGAAGATCCTCTTCGACAAGAAAAAGCGTGCCACCGGCGTAATCGTCGATACGGAGGGCCTTACCTACCAACTCAACGCCCGCAAAGAGGTCATCCTGTCCGCCGGTGCCTTCGGCTCGCCCCAGTTGCTGATGGTGTCTGGCGTCGGTCCTGCATCCACCCTCAAGTCCCTTAACATCCCCGTTGTCGCAGACCGACCTGGCGTGGGTCAGAACATGGAAGACCACATCTACTTTGGTCCCTCATACCGCGTCAACGCACCCACGATGTCCGCCCTGGGATATCCAGACTTCGCCGCCGCCGCCGCCAAAGAATTCAACGACAACGCCGCAGGCATGTACGCGAACCCTACCACGGACGTGATTGCCTGGGAGAAGACCCCCAAGCATCTTCGCTCGCACTTCTCCAACTCTACCCTCGACGCTCTGGCCAAGTATCCCGCCGACTGGCCTGAGCTGGAGTACATCTCGCTGAGCGCCTACCTCGGCTACCAAGCCAACCTAGCCACGGGCGATCCACATGACGGATACAACTACGCCTCGCTATCTGTAGCACTCTGCACGCCGCGCTCCCGAGGCAACCTAACGATCTCGTCGGCCGACACGTACGTCGACCCGATCATCAACCCGAACTGGCTGACGCACAAGGCCGACATCGAGGTGTCCATCGCGGGCTTCAAGCGGGTGCGCGAGTTCTGGAACTCAAAGGCTATGAAGCCCTTCGTCATCGGCGAAGAGGCCTTCCCGGGCCCTCATGTCCAAACCGACGCCGAGATCGAAAAGATCATCCGCAAGAGCTTCAACACCATCTACCATGCCGCATGCACCTGCGCCATGGGCAAGAAGGACAACCCCATGGCCGTCGTCGATACCAAGGCGAGGGTCTACGGCGTCAAGGGCCTGAGGGTCGTCGATGCGGCGGCGTTCCCTCTGCTCCCACCGGGTCATCCCCAGTCGACTGTTTGTGAGTATTTCCGCCTTGTCTGTGGGGTATTGAGCTATGCTAACCTGGGTGTAGATGCGTTGGCGGAGAAGATTGCTTGTGATATTACTGGTGCTTGTTGAGTTAGAATTGTGGGCGATATATAGATTAGAAGGAGCACCTGATCTTGAAGGAGCATTGCTGCGTTTGTGTATACATAGTTTTTCGTAGCAGTATTTGGAATATATCTGCTTTATAGCTTGAATCGAGTTCACAGAGGGCTGAATTCCTATAGATTATAGATTAAATAATCATGAGGGTCTTGGTGCCTGAGGTTGCACAGTCAAACACTCCCTCCCGTGTTTGTTTCGTCTTTCTTCTTCTCCCTTCAATTCTTTCACTCTTTCATTTCATCAAAATCATCAAAGTCATATTCGTTTCATCATTGTTCTATCATTCGCAGATTCCAGAATCCTTACAATATGCCAATTCTAATCTTGTCGATGATCGCGAGTCCAAACATGTTTCAAAAGCTGCCCTCTAATGGATATATTGAATTGACCGATCATAACGTACAAGCGGAGAAATACATCAATCTATTCCTTCTACCATCCACCCAGAAACTTCTCAATTAACCCCATCCCCACCACATCATACGCTGCTTTCATCGCCTTGCTGTCCCTCTGGGCCACACCCACCTCAAATGTGCACTGTTTCCCTTTACGTCCTTGTACATACGTTTGCTCGTAATACTCAACCAGCTTAACCGCCGGATTCTGCTCCTCCTCGCCCCTCGCCGCACTCTCGCGCAAGCCGTCTAGCCACTGCGAGAACGGAACAGTCGTGAAATCAAGTCCCGCGATGCGCAGCTGCGAGAGAAGGTCGAGCCATCCAAATTCACGCGGGTTGACAAGGTTGTAGAACATCGAAGGATTGGCCGCGTTGGTCTTTGAAGGACGAGGACCCTGGGCGCATGTATCTGCGATCTGCAAGATGGCCGTGGCGAGGATATCAACGGGGAGCCAGCTACACGTCTATCGAACCCAAAATAGTCAGCATACACGGTGGTGCTTTTGAAATATGCACTTGAGGGAAGGTATGCACCTCTTTCAAATCGGGCAAGATCTTCATCGTCTTCGCAGACTGTATCATCAACGGGATAGCCTCTCCGTCGTTCCAGATCCCTCGGCCTGTATCCCCGACCACCTGTCCGATGCGAAGCACATAACTCCTGGCGCCGCTCCGCGCCGCGTTCCGCACAATATGCTCCCCTACAAGCTTCGATTGCGCATATCCCATGCCGGCCGCGAAGCCAAGATCCTCGATCGCCGCCTCGGGAATCGTCCGTGCAGAGTTAGGAGCGTTCCATGCGGCCGAGATGGACGAGCAGAAGAACACTTGCGCCGGATCAGGCCGCTGCACGGAGAGCGAGAACTGCAGGAGATGGTGCAGGCCCGCGACATGGGGCTCGAAGCTGTGCAGGGGGATGTTGAAATTGACAGGCCACGCGCTGTGAATGATCAGCGAGACATCCCGGCGCAGTTGGCGTATGGTGTCTACATCTAGGCCGAAGTCAGGCTGGTCGAGATCGGCTGTCAGGGCGATGATTTGAGCGGTGCGCGTTGGATGCCGCGGTATGGTGAGGCCTCGGGCGTCGAGGGAGCGCAGGACGCGCAGGATGGGATTCTTGCCGCGACAGAAGCAGTAGACTGTGTCGATGGTGTCGAGTGTCAGGAGCTGGTGGAGGAGATGGGCGCCGATGGAGCCGGTGGCGCCAGTGAGGATCTGACCAGGTTAGTCTGTATACTCTTTACTTCCAATCAGCTGAAGCACATACCACAGAGGAGCGATTGTCTCCATGTCCATCCCCGTTGGTCACTCCATTCAGGTACTTGTGTTCCTGGAAGTGAGAGTATCGCTCAATCTTGTCCGTCATATTTGCTTGCTCGTCGTCTTCCGCAGCCTCCCTTTCATTGACTAGGTAATGCAAATACCCTGCAAGTTTCTTAACGTTTCCCTTGGTGTACACGATATTCTGTGGCAGGGTGTACCCATTCAGGGCGATGGTCTTCTGGATAATGCGGCGAATTTGAATTGCTTTGAGGCTGTCTACTCCCGCAGTGAAGAAGTCGGTCTCCAATGACTGCACTGGGGCGCCGACGATATCCTGAAAAATGGTCTTAAGACACTCCTCCAATCCGGCCAGGTCAAGCTGCAGCAGGCCTTCATGTTCCCCTTCGAGTCGTGTATACATGTCCTCAATCTCGCCCGCGAATTGCCGATAAACTTGGGCACGAATGATGCTCCTCTTGTCAGTTTGGGGATATGCCACGTGGGAGGGCATCAGAGTCACCATCTCTCTAGTGATTTGCGAGAAGCCCTCTGCTCGGGAGTTTGCGTCGGAAATTGCCGGCCAGATGGCTTCCAAATAGCTGTCGTCTGAAAGATGGTCCCCTGCAGGTGCACGGAAGACCAGTAAACCGGGAATTGCCCGGTCGACGCCGACAACAACCGCCTCACGGACAAGCTCGTCCTCGCGAATCCGGCCTTCAATAGGGAGTGGAAGAACCTTCTCTCCATTCACGAGTGTAATCCGGTCATCGATACGGGTAACATATTTCCACACCTCCGGAATAGTGGGGTGAGGCATGAAGACGTCCTTTGAGTGCCAGGAACCAGGAGCTGGGTCGTCCGAGTTGGAGGTTGACAGGGCCGGATGACCCTTGAGATACACGCATTCATACAGACCGTCGCCGATCGGGTTCATATACACATAGTCCCGAATATTCGCGTAGATTCGAATATAGTTCCATGAGTCGTCGCCTTTGGCTCGTCGCATGGTATCGCCTGCGAGGCCGGCCTCCGTCCTAATGCTTCAGTCAGCAAATGCTCGAGGCACCCTTTGTCATGTCTATTATGTGAACTCACGTTCCAAATACAATCCCTAGATTGACTCCCTCTTGGACCAGCCGATCACCCAGTTCATCAGGTGTACGTGCCCCTGCCCCTGTCACCACTTGACATCGTCGCAGAAGCTCAACTCCTCGGGGTTTCTCTGCCATGAGACCTAACACATATGGCACGGTGTGCACGGCCTCCGGCCTTACCTTTTCCAAAATCTCAATCAGTGCGTCTGACGTGATTGGCATGGCGGAGTTGTACAGGTGTGCTGTCTTGCGCATCCACATTGCTTGCAGCGATGTCGAGACGCCATACAGGTGGTACCACGGGAGAGCGTTGAAATTGTGCAGTCCTGAGCCTTGCGTAGGATGGGTCAAAAGGGCTCGATGAGTGAGCTTCACAGCTTTGGGGAGGCCCGTCGAGCCCGAGGAGTGCATGATCAACGCAATAGCGGTGTTTTCTTGCTCCCTATCGATGGGCCTGACAAAGCGCTCTTTCGTACCCAGAGGCTGGTCATATTCACTCCGCAGAGGAAGAGGATATGTTTTGAACGGATAGTCGGCATTAGCGCTCTGTAGCGTCGACAGTATCTGAGCCGAATCTCCGTGCACAATAGTGCTACAATCCGTCTGCTTCAGCAGGTTGACCACCGCAACTGGGGCGATTCGCAGAGACAAGGCCAAAACTGTGTGCCCAAGACGGCTGAGGGCGAAGAAAGAGACGATAAAGTCGATGTTCGACGGGGCTAGGAGCCCCACAACCTTTTGCTCATTCTATCACCGTTAGCGATATCCACCGGTCTATGAGTAAACTGCATTCAATGACTTCTTACAGGGTTCAGTCCCAAAGAAAGATATCGCCAGGTGGCTCCGTCAATCAATCGATCCAAATCCTTTCCCGTGAAGTACTCATAGTCAGCTACGGTGCCTGGGCGTGGATACGCGAGAATTGGTGCTGGAGGGTCATCTGCAGCCCGATGGCGTATGATATCGTCGAGAACTTTTAGTTCCCCAAACTGTTTGTACAAGTGTTGAACATGCGATTGGGATAAATGCGCCATGGTGTTTAGGACACAGTCTCTGGCTAATCTGTTCCCCGGGGGCCTCTAGCGGCTTCTTTTACATGAAGGCAATTTATGATAACATCCTTGGACGATACTGAGAATATTCGCTACTCTTGAGGGGCCCTCGGGGAATCTCCATTGCAAAGTACTTTCAGGAGCCCCCAAATCTTACTCCGAATCCCCTTGGAGTGACGCCCAAGTGATTATCGGTCACATTTTCAACAAAAGGATTCACAGATGCAAGAACCTGGAGCCTTGAGGAAATAGGTAAGCGGAAGAGGTGAATCACGGGTCTGGAAGTTCAAGGAGGCTCCGAGAAGCGTAGCTCCGGAGCTTTGCAATGGTGCAGTTCTCTATTATTGTCAACGGAGGCTCAAAGGAGAAAACGGAGTTCGATCCAGAATCTAAATTCGACGACAGTTGCCTTCATTCCTTCTGAGTTACCGCCAGACTGAAACACGTCAACCCAGATGGATGGATTCCTGATATTCAGGATTGACATGCTCAACGCCTCAACAGATTACGCGGAAACTAATTCCCTGAGAGGAATACCTAGCCCCCCGGCTTCACGTCCATGCGCAGCTGATACCTAAGCTTATGCGGGGACGGTACGGTAACGGAGAAAGCCCCCGTCCGACCCTGCAGGTGGACAATGCCGATGGCAAAGGTTGACCCCTGTCTAGTGCTGATGAGATCCAATGCTACGTAATAAACGAGGAGTCCTCAATGGCCGTGTTACATGCAGTGGTAGCCCAAAAAGTTGCTATCTGCTGCAATGCAACTCCGCCACGCTTAGTATTCCCTAACTAGGCCTCTTGGCTTGTCCGACTCTACAATGGAGGTGTGTCCTTGACCAAATCTCCCATCAGGCGCTCGGCCACCCTGGTACCATGCACCTCCGCTCGCTCGATGGCCTGACGGATCTCCTGGTTCTCTGGGTCCGACAGCCTGACAGCAAATGCACCCATGTTCTCCTCGAAGAACTCAATCCGTTTTGTCCCCGGAATTGTAAAGATATCCTCCCCCTGCGCCATCATCCACGCCAACACGAGCTGACCAGACGTGCACTTTTTCTTCTCGGCAATGGCTTGCAGAGTCTCCACCAGCTGCAGGTTACGCGGAAAGTTCTCGCGAGAAAATCGCGGGATCGATCGTCTAAAGTCGTTCGCGTCAAAGTCGTCGATCGACTTGTAAGCGCCCGTTAGCATTCCACGTCCCAGCGGCGAGTATGCCACCGTAGCAATGCCCAGCTCCCGACAGGTTGCCAGCAATCCGGTCTCAGGCTTTTCAATATCCATGGAGAACGGGCTATATTCGATCTGAAACGCGGAAATAGGGTGAATGGCGCTGGCACGACGGAGAGTGTCGGCGCCACATTCGCTAAGGCCCAGGTAGCGGACTTTGCCAGCGCTGTAGATTTGGCCCTCTCTGTTAGTTTCTCCGTTGCCATCGGAACTGCATGTCAGGTGTCAGATGGAGGCCAGGCTTACTCAACGAATTCTTTCATGGTTGCTACTATTTCCTCGACGGGTGTCTTGCCGCTGAACCGGTGGCTGTAATCATCCTCCGTCAGCCTTTTACTCCACATGATGTATCACAAAGGGGAAAGTGAACAACAAGGGCCCAGTCGCCCAGAAACAACAAGAAAAAGCACATACCAATACAGCAAATCAATGTAATCGGTCTTCAGGCGCGCCAGACTCTCCTCCACAGCCGAGCGGATATACTCGGGGTCATTGCGAATTTCACGACCCCCGTCAGCCGCCACTTTGTTTCCGAATTTTGTGGCCAGGAAGATCTACCGGACAATACTCAGCCAGGGCTACGGCCAGACCTCGTATCGGCGGTCGAATTGCCAATGACAACGTCGATCAATGCACATGCAGCATGCACCTACCTCGTCCCTCTTTCCCGTTCGCTCGAACCACCGGCCGAGAAGCTCCTCGCTGTCGCCGTAAAGCTGTGCCGTGTCCCAGTGGATGCAGCCGAGCTCGTAAACACGATCTAGTAGTTTGAAGCGGTCGTCGTCTGGGGTTGGGACGCCGTAGAAGGCTAAGGAATCGTTAGTATGCTAGGGTGATCTTTTTTAGGTACAGACGCACCGCTCAAGCCCATCATGCCGAATCCTAGACCGGGGATTCTGGGGCCATTGCGGCCGAGAGGGCGGGTGGGGAGAAGCTGAGTCGACATGGTGCTGACTTGGATTGGATAGATTCTGGAGATGGCGTTCACAGGGTAAGTGAATGACGATAGTGAGTCTTGGGAGAGAGGCAATGTCCAAAGCTCAGCACACTTTTATAACTGCGAAGTCTGCGAAGAGCCGGGGTTTTCCCCATGCAAGGCTTCGGGAGTGCCGAATCGGGAAGTCCTGCGACTCCGATGACTCGCGCCAAGAGAAGCATGCAGCTGAGTATTACAATCTGTTGAATGAAATAATAGGTAGGCAGAACAGTTCATTCATTCCTCTAGTTCTAACTCTCTAGAATCCAATACGCTCTAAGTCCGGTTTCCGGTTTCCTTGTCTAGTGAGCCCCGTTTGTTCCGTTGGACGTGCCGTTCAGCGCCTTGGCCAGAGCGGGTTTCCACTTGATCAGAGTGACTCCGTCGTAAACGGGCAGCAGGACGCTGTCGATGCGCGAGTCCTTCTTGCAGAATGTGTTGAACTTTCGCAGCGCGATGCCGTTAGCCGTCCAGTAGGCGCGAGACTTCTCCGACAAGTACGGGTTGGCGTCAGCGGAGATGGTCATGCCACGGGCGAAGACTATGCGCCTAGTTAGCTACCATTCTATTTCTGGATGCTTTGGTTCCGGAGATTCCTCTCACTTACCGTTGTCACACATGATGAAGCCCTTAGGAGAAAGGAGCTTCTTGTCCAAGACAGCCTTGACATATCCCTCGTATCCTTCCTTGTTGGCGTCCACGAAGACGATGTCGAAGGTTCCGCTGAGCTTCTCGATGGAGTCTTGAGCAGGACCCTCGATGAGGGTGACGCGGTCGTTGAGACCGTACTTGTCGAAGGTGCGACGCGACGCGGCGATCATCTTAGGGTCGAGTTCCAGCGTGATGATCTCGGCCTGTGTTGAAACAGTGCTCTCGTACCACGCCAGAGCGCTGTAGCCGGTGTAGCAGCCGATTTCGAGGACTGAATAGACAGCAGTGAGTCTAATGGCATGGGAGGAGATAAAAGGGAAGGAAGGCTTACTTCGCTTGGCTTGCTGGTGCTCCGCGAGGAACTTCATGGTTGCACCCTGCAGAGGCGAAGACATCTTATCGGCGTCCTCGAACTCGCCCTCAGTCCAGTTCCAGAGCTCCTTCATGTTATCGGAGACATCGTTGGAGACACTGGTGCAGTAGTCGGTGACCTGGGCAGCCTGCTCGGGCTATAGAGATATGAACTGTCAATGGCTGTGTTGTGTTGGGTGTTACAATATGAGTGTAGAGGCTGCATACCGTGAACGAGAGAACGCTGGTAAGCATCTTGAGAGTTTGTTGTGTGTGAAGAGGGCTTTGAAAGTGTTGGTGATGGAAGAAAACTTGTTAAATTGTTATTGAACTTGAAGCCTGTTCTGGGGGATGTTTGACGGTCTTGAGCACCATATTTATATTCGCTTCCAGGACTCAAGAGACTGCAGTCTTCGGGCAACGAAGACATCTCGGATGTTGAGATAGCCTGATAGCCTTCCATTCTGCTCAGCACGGAGTTTTACAAGTCGCTTTGGACCCCAATCTGCACGGTGAGTTGTCGCAATGCCGGAATCTCCAAAACATCTAAGCTTTGCATCTCCATCCGGAGTGCGATATCTGTCTCCGGGCTGATGTTCATGCAACTCCGGCGGCCGATGAGCCGCTTCAACGTCGACGTGTGACATGTGGAGGATCTTCGACACCTGCACGAAAGTCCTGTAGAAGTGAATGGCATTGTTATCTTCGGAGCTCACGGGCTTCCAAAAGGAGATATTCATGGATCCTTCGAGGCGGTAACACGTCCCCAGCTCCGGTCTGAGGTGAGACTCGGATGGATCCTGTTTCTCTAAAGATCGATGGAGTCGAGGTTATCTTCGCCTAGGCTAACCTGAAAGATCTATGACGGTATATTGGAGACTTAATCATAACTGAATCTGATTATCAAAGGAGAAGTCCTTCAACGGAAGCATCTTCATGCCCGTCTTCTCCATCTGTCTACTTAACCAGTTGGCGATTCCTGGTACCCTTGCTGTTCGTTAGCAGAGCTCAACTACCTATCATCCATCATGTCCCAAGCGGCTCCTCTCCGCGAGGACATTCACCCTATCTTTCAAACCGCCAATGCGCGGCCAGACCGGCTTGTGCATTTGATTCCAGATGATCTGGCAAACGCGGTCCCTGATCATCCACTTTTCGCCTACCCGAAGACGTCCAGGCCTCAGGATGGCTTCGTAGACGTATCCTGCAAGAGCTTTGCCGATGCAGTCAACAGAGTCAGCTGGTACCTCAGGTACCTCTTGGGGCCTCCCAAGAACTTCGAAACTATTGGGTACATGGGTCCGAGTGGGTGTTTTTTCTGTCATCATTTCGTGGATCGTTCTGACCTTTGAGTTGAAAGGTGATATACGCTACTTTCTGTTCATGTTTGGGGCTATCAAAGTTGGCTATAAGGTATTTCATAGTCTAGTTTACCTGACGACTTGCTCTTTATAAGATGAGAGGCTAATTGGATCTCTAGATGGTGTTCGTGTCCCCACGAAATAACGTCGAAGCTCACGTGAACGTCCTCGCCGGTGTGGACTGTCATGTATTTCTCCGAGCCAAGGAAGCGAACATTGACGCTATCTTGAAAGAGAGGCCGATGCTCTCCTGGGTCGTCCCGGAGCTGGAGGATTTCCTCCTCGACTACCCAGTGGCGATGTATCCCTACAACAAGACCTTTGAGGAAGCTTGGTCTGACCCCTGCCTGGTGCTGCATACAACAGGGTCAACTGGCCTTCCTAAACCGATCACTTGGAAGGTCGGCATTCTTAGCACATATGAAGCGTGGAGGACCATTCCCCATGTTGATTGCTATGTGCCGACGACAGAGGTGTATCAGCAGTCCCGCCGAGCGTATACCTCTATGCCGCTTTTCCATACAAGCGGGCTGAACGCTGGTATAACGTGGGCTATGCTTCTGGGCGTCACTTTGGTGTATGGCGCGCCTCAGGTGGTTCCCAATGCTACATATGCAGATGAGATGCATCAGTATGCCAATGTAGATGCGTCGATGGGAGCACCGTCGATATATGAGGAGCTATGCCGTGACCCGGAAGCGCTCGAGAGGGTCAGTCGGCTGCACTACGTTGTCGCCAGTGGAGGTATGTTTTCGTTCTAGTCACACTTCCCTCCGAACCTAGGTTCAAGATGTTGATTTTGTTTAGCTCCGCTGTCTCACAAAGCCGGCGACCTTATCTCCAAGCACACACGCGTCATTTGCAATCTCGGGGCAACCGAAACCGCCTGTCTGCAACGACTATCGCCTTCCATCGACGACTGGCCGTACTTCCATTGGCACCCGACACACTCCGGTATCGAAATGAGGGAGGCACTGGACGGGCTCTACGAGCTATTCATTGTTCGAGACCCAAAGCTGAAGCTCTACCAGGGAGTGTTCAACACATTCCCTGAGATTGAGGAGTGGTCAATGAAAGACCTGTACTCCCGACATCCGGACCCGTCCAAGCCATTTCTATACATGTACCAATGCCGAAAGGACGACGTGATTGTCCTCAGCAACGGCGAAAAGATCGCTCCTGCCTTGATTGAAGCCACGCTAATGAGCCATCCGCTCGTCAAGGGAGCCATGGTCGTTGGCCAGGGCAAGTTCCAACCTGCCGTGCTTATTGACTTGTTCTGTGACCAGCCGCGCGACTCGGCAGAACGGTATCAGCTGCTGGAAAGTATGAAACATACCATTGCTGAGGCCAATACACATGCACCTGCGCACGGGAAGCTGGATCAGTATCATATTCTGTTCGCGGACTCGTCTAAACCGATTAAGTATCTTGGACAAGGGAAGATTCAGCGAAAGGGCACCTTTCAATTGTACGAGGAGGAGATTGAGGAGTTATATAGAACAGCAGATGAGGCTGTTGAGCACTCCGAGTTCTTGGATCTCCCTGCTTTACATCTCGACAGCCTATCAAGCGTTGCTTCGTGGTTGCAGCGGTTGACAAAAGAGGTCACTACTTTGGAATCCCTGCAATCAGACACGGACTTTTTCGCCGCGGGCATTGATTCGCTGCATGTCATTCAGATTGCCCGAGAACTGCGCTTTCAGGCTAGAGAACTGGGGTTGGGGGATAAGAGCGTGGAGATGTTTCCTCCAACCTCGATTTACACCCATCCCACTATTGACCAGCTAGCTGGTCATATTCTGGAGCAATTGGGAGGCATGCTGTCATCAGATAGCATTCTAGTTAAGACAAACAGCTCTTCTAACGAAAGCTCTCCACTGGATCAAATGAACCGGCTGTTTCGGAAATATTCTGATGGCTTGCCTCAGTCAAACGGACGCTTTCCTCCTCCTCCTTCTGAAAACATGGTTGTTCTTCTTACGGGAAGCACGGGCTCTCTTGGATCGTATCTCCTTGACGAGCTCCAAAAGGATGAGAGGGTGCTTCGCATTGTCTGCCTCGATCGGAGCGCGGACGCCGTCCATCGACACGCCCAGCTGGGCCCGCAACGAGGCCTTAGCACCATAGATCTCAACCGCGTGGAGTTTCTACAGGCAGACCTCTCGGAGCCAGGTTTCGGTCTTCAGGAGCCGATGTATAAACGGCTGCTTCAGACTGTCACCCATGTGATCCGTAAGGAAATTCGCATTACTGCATCTTAGCCAGACACTGACCATGAATAGACAACCAATGGGCGGTCAATTTCAACTGGAACACCTCCAGCTTTGAGCCATTCATCCGAGGTGTTCGCCATCTGATTGACTTCTCTCACGCCTCTGACTTGCATTCATTCATCACGTTTATCTCCAGTGTCTCCGCCGTCGGCTCCTGGGACTCACCACGCCCCGTGCCCGAGGAACCCATCCATGACTTCCAGGTTGCTGCGAAGATGGGATACGGCCAGTCGAAACTAATTTCAGAGTGTCTCCTCGACAAAGCGGCACAGATATCCGGAGTAAGATCTGCCTGCTGCCGAGTCGGCATAGTGGCAGGTCCAATCGAACAGCCTCTGGGCTTATGGAATCCAAACGAATACATTCCTTCGGTACCGCCTTGCCCTTATTCTATCCCTATATGCGGTGGGAACACAGCTGACTGCCAACCAGATATTTATCTCTTCGGCTCACATGAAGACGTTCCCAATAACCTTCCCATCCAGAGACCGCCTAGACTGGATCCCAGTTGACAAGCTTTCCAAGGTCCTGCTCGAGATTCTCCGTTACTCGACGGAGCCCAAACAAACGCAGCTATCCTCGAAGACACACGTCTACCACGTCATCAACCCATCATGGACATCTTGGTCCAAGATTGCGCCGGAAATGCTAGCCTGCTACCCCGACAAGCTCGACATGACACCATTACCTTTCGAAAACTGGGTAGAGAACCTGCAGAAAGTCGTCGAGACAACAACGGTTGATCCCCGTGACAACCCGGCAGCAAAACTGCTTGACTTCTTCAAACGAGCGGTTCATGAGTTAGCCGAAGCTCGCATGTTGCCACCCATCCGTGCACAAGAGGCCAGCTCTTTGCTACGGAGCGTAGGGTGTGTTAATACGCTATGGATAAGCAATTGGATGCGTCAGTGGGGGATCCCCTCTGGTGGGTCGAGTGAGAGGAGTTTCCAGAGTGAGGAAAGTGCCGGATCTGGGAGCAGTAGCGGCTTTCTGCAGCTGAATTAAGGCTATTCCTAGAGCCAGGCTTATGGTTCGAGATATAGAATGTTTATACGGTTTGGAGGCTTTTCCCGAGATACAATTTTCTCTTTTCTGGTGATGCACTGATGAGCGAGGAGGATTCCAGTACGCAGTATGTCAGAGATGAATTGTCCAATATTATACCCACTGTATGACTAGTTGATGGGCCATGAATGGGAGGTTGAATGGTTACATTCAGTCGCCTTCGACGATGTCGAAGGCATCGAAGAATCTATCATCTTGTGGATCACCAACCGTTGGACCCGGTCCAGGATATGAATTCCAACGACTACAGCTCACGGTAAGAAGGCAGTTTACACTGCCAGCATACCCTAGCCGGAGGTATCCTGCCTCACTACAGCTGGGTGTTCGTATCAGATGTTCAAGTACGCAATCAGGCAACTACCTGGTACTATCCAGGGAATCTTCCACTAAATTGTATACATTGTTTGCATTACCTGCTTTGCATAAAAGGGCTGGTGTCTCCCGTGCATTAAGAAAAAATCAAGAAATCAAGAAATCTCAAATATTCCGGTTTGATCCAAATCCAGTCCTTATATACCAGAGAACCCCTTCTCTAACTGTGACTGATTATATATACCCCCCATTGCATCACGCAATTCCAATTCGCCAATAGTTGGCGTGCCTCTGCCCATCGATTTATATAAAGGGCCGCCGGGATGGTCTGCGAGATGTTTTGAGCACTTCAGAACACCATCAAAAGTTCAGGTTGCGAGATCTTTGCAAAAAGAAAGATATATATATCTCTTTGTTCCTATACCTCCTTCGAAACACGAGCTCTACTAGCGCGGTAAACCGATTCTATTGCAAACGAATATCCACTTGACTGACAGAGGGTAGATTCAATATCGTACAACGTTTATCGAGTGGCGTATATTGGCGGATATCAACATCGACATCGCCATTCCACCTTCATCGAAGCAAACTATGGCCAGTCCGGATAGATATTCCATGTGATGGGCAACATTCAAGATGGCATGAGCTATGAAGACAAGCACGCAACGAAGCCCTCGGAGTCGGCGGCCTACCTAGACAAGGTGCTGATTAGAACAGTGCCCACACACAATTTTCATCGCATAAAACCAATCTATCAGTCAAGCCCGGCGCCCAGAATACAATTCGAGGGCACCGAGTGATTATACCCACACGAGCCGATCCGGCCTTACCAGGAATAGACGAAAGAAGTGATCGATGCCTTGGTCGAAACACATTTACTCGAGAAGTAAAGGTTATCAAATGATCTGACAGCAACTGATACAATCTTCGGAACTTCAAAGCGACAATTACAAAGGGGACCTTGTTTCATCCAGTGGTGGAGACTGCTGACAATATGGAACGTCTCAGAATCGTACAAGGATTCGTTGATGCGGGCTATGCACGAGAAACTGGTCTACTTCAGGGTTTGTCTTTCTTCTCTATGCATGCCCAATTTCATGGTCATCCAAGTTGAAATCGACAGTCAGCTTAGCTACCTGCGAAGCAGAGTATTCTGCAGCCAGATGAGCTGGTAAGGAGGTAATTTGGGTAATTCAATGGCTTGAATCTGCTTATTGGATGAGGCAATATGAGACCCATGGTCATATACACGGATTCAGAACCAGCTTTAAAGCTTGCGAAATCTGCGCAATTCCACGCGAGGAGCAAGCACATTGACGTCCGAATTTATTGGACGCAATTCAAAGAGGAGATAGTAGTTCTCTATAGGTTATGAGCCCGGCATCGCTCTGATAGCAAAAACCCCTACAAGCTACAATACTGATCCCATCTTTTATCTTCTTCCTACAACGATCATGTCAAACACTCCGGTTAAAATCCATTCCCTACGATCGATCGAAGATTGGCAGGAGTGGTATAACTCCTTAGAAGTTCATCTCCGAATCCACCAGGTCTATACGCTGGCCAGTGGGGAGAGAATGCGCCCCCTTCCCCTGAAGTTCGACGATAGCGAGCCGATGTCTGATAGACGTCTGCAAATGCAAATAGATCGGGATAAATAGATTCCTGAATGGGATAAATTGAATGCGAAGGCCGTCGGAATGGTGATCGGTTCCCTGTCTCCGGCCATTCGTAATGACTTCATTCATTACATGAATTTCCAGAACCTCTATCGGTTATGAGCCCGGAGTCTCATTCTAAAGACTTATCTACTGGATCAACCGCGATTTCTTCCTCCCTACTACTAGTGAAGCCATTCAGTTTAGCTTACTATCTCTATCGAAAACGCCTATCCAGCCGCATCGATCTAATCTACACCAGACCGCGAGACGGCAGACCGTGAAACGGCAGACTCTAAAGCATCTAAGTCGTGTACGGATCGAGAACGCTCTTGGGATTCCTCTTGAATGCAGAGATATCAACCTAAGCGATAAAGCTCTTGGGACTACTCATGCAGAGACGTTAATCTGAGCTAAAAGTATCAAGAACTGCGAATACTGCGGCGTGTAAGAATGCACTGATAGACCGCAAGATACGGCGTGCAGTACTATTACCGCGACACTGCAGGGTGCGAAGTCGACAATAATAGAGAGGAGGCAGGATAAGAGGGAGGGAATGTGGCAGATTGGGGCAGTAGCGAATATAGGAATCTCTTATTATTTTATCTATACGATTTATAGTTCCTACTTTATATAAAAGGACTGCATTTCCCCATGTATTTTAGAAAATAAGAAATCACAAGTATTTTGGTTCGATCCAAGTCCAGTACTTCCATAATATTTTTGATAGTTAGATATTGACAACAAGCACCTTTTCTCCCGTTCATTAGAGTCCAAATTCATTAGTAAAAGCTCTTAAATACATACGGTCGATATGATATTACTCCTGGCCATCCAGTATAAGGAATCTATATAGATCCCCACAAGCTGTAGGAAGCTCCACAACTATCCCTGCAACCATGATACGGAGGGCAAATTAACATAAAAGCTATGCCGTATAAACAAATACGACCTACGATGTAAAGAATGAAGGGGAAATTAATTTATTTACTCCGTATACTCCGGAAGAGGAGAACGAAAGCCCGCTGACTAAGTCGGGATCGACACGTGCCCCCGAATGTCTCCAACTGTTTGTTCTTCGTTTCTTTTCTTTCTTTCTTTCCCTTCCTTCGTCTTGAGCCATTGACATCAACGCCATGTCTTTCACCATGAGGCTGCGGCCGTTATTACCCTCCCAATTGCGCACGGCATGCCCTCGAATGGCGCAGAGAGACATCGCCAGCAGACTGTCGATCCGGCAACTCGCGACTCCGATCCGCAACTCATCGTCCTCAGCCTCCACAGTGCATGCGAGAAACGCTATGCGACGAGGTAGAACCGCTCCAATTCGTACGCGAGAAATAGGAGAACAGCGCTGACGACATGCGACAGGTCTCCCGGACCGAATCCTGATCTATCATGCTGGGAACAAGCGAATAAAGTTCCTCGGGGCGATGCGGATAACGACAATCTTTATGTTTGGAGCGACTTGTATCCTCATTGCCCCGGCCATGGATGACAAGGGCGAAGAGCGGTGGAAGATCGGTGCTAGTATGGATCAGCCTTCTGCTCGAGAGGGAGTACATTGCGCTAACCTGTACATCTACCTAGTCATCGCTGGCAGCGCCATCCCCATGCTGTTCGTTGCCTTCGTAGCCGCTCCTTACGTGAACTTCGTACACCTCAACATTCCGGTCTTTGCTCGTCAATCGCGGGAGCATGCGATTCAATATGCAACCAATCTGCCTCCGACAGCAACCCTCTATATCAATACCATGAAATTCTCGACGGGCCCGCGCCTCACAAAGGTGCGGCTTGGGGACCTGGCCTCTGCGAAATCAGGTCTTCCGCCAGTGAATTTTCGTCTGCGCTACCACAGGAAATCGACTACCATCAACAGCTTCCTCGAGCAGCACAAGTTCTTCGCAGAGCCAATGTGCCCTCCAGGACCACCATCAAGGGCATTCTTTCCCCAGGTGTGGGAGACTGTATTCAAGACTATTCAAACCCAACGCCCTATGATCCCGAAAAACGTAAAGTCGGAAATGTGACTTTTTCTTTGGACCGCCTGGAGCCTTCCTTTATTTTTGTAATTGTAGGAAAACTGGGGGAAGGTTTGCGTGACCAGACATTCACTGGCCCAGCCTCAAGGGACCCTCCGTTTCGTTCTCACTTTCAGTTCATTCCACCTTTCCCTCCACTTCTGTTGCGCCCTCCCTCGTTCTGAAACACCTTGGACTCTGCTTCACTTCCCCTCTTCTGTTTTTCGTCCCCTTTACCCATCCTTCGTCACCATATCTACCTTTGATCCGTCCCAGGAACATCTTCCTTACCACCACCTGCGCCTCACCCCTCCCTCCTTCTACAACACCTCTCATTCCTACTACGCTCAACTCTAGTCTCTGCCTTTACGAAAGACAATCAACACTTGACTTCCAATCATGTCTGCAGCCGCCAAAAATAAGCCAGAGGGCCTGTTGGGTCTCTCCAATGCCGAAGCCAGGGCTCTACTCCTTGGTATTGTTTGTGAGGACGGCGGCAAGGTGAGATTCTGAACGGGCTTACAGGTCTCGAAGGAACGAAGACTCATGGTGTCCATCTTTTGCCTGTTTACAGATCGATATGGAAAAACTTGCCTTGAAGTATCCCTACAAGAACAGTTCCTCCGCTAGCACTTCGTATCGCAATGCCAAACGCAAGCTTCTCGGACTTGACACCACCGCGGCCGCTGATGGCTCTGCTGGCAATGGCGCACCTTCTCCCGTCAATGCGACGGCCACCAACAGCGCAACTACCACTCCTCAGAAGAGAACCCCCGCCGCCAAGCGTAAGAAGGCCGCACCGATTGACGCCGAAGCTGCTGCCGCCGGCCTTGCGGAAGATGCGGCTGGTTCTCCCAAACCGAAGCGGCAGAGAAAGACCCCCGTGAAGAAGAAGAATGCTGCTACCAAGAACCCGAGCGCCGCCGAGGAAGGGTATGTCCTTCTGTCCCCCTACTTGGGGCCATGCTTAGAGACGCCTCCTAACATTTCAATAGTGGCGAAGCCAACGAAGCAACTGTCAAGGCTGAGTCCAATGCCGACGACAGCAAGGAATCCGTGGATGTGAAATTGGAAGCCGCCGACGATCATGCGGGCAACGAGAATGTGAAATCGGAGGAGACCCAGGCGCCGTTGAAGCTGCAAGGACACGGCGAGGATGAGCTGGCAAGCATCGATCTCGACGCCGAGCTGGATGCTCTGGATACCCCCAAGTCTATTAAGGATGAGAAGGATGAGGTTTAGACCTGGACATCCTAGTACATGCCTTCTCTTTCCTTTGCAGACATGAGTCTACCTCTGAATCATGCGCAACATCTTTTTGTGTCCCCCTTTTGTCTTTTGTTTTACTTCCTTTTCTTTTTGACCATGCCGGTGTTTTTGATGCTTTTAAATAGCTTCAGCCATGTCTTGCCGGCTACTTAAGATGCGGATGGGTGTTCTCTGGACTTGGTGATCTTCATCGAGACGATCTATGACCTGCTGGCTTTGTTTCTGCTGTTTTGGGGGTTTCGAATTCATAGTTTGTGAAATTGAACTAGCATATCTCATCTTGACGGGTTCAAGGAATGGATTAGCAGTGAGAATGCATTTTCTACTAGTTATCAGTTTACTTCATAGATTCGCTTACAAATATCCTCCAGTAAGTTCATATCACCCACAGAAGCTGGCCAGAAGGGCGCAGGGTCTCACGCAATATTACAGAAATGAGCTGAAAGACCCAAGGAATATGGTACTCTTCTAAATAATATTTCAGATATAATAAATCCCCGAGATAGAATCTACCCGAAATTAAGACCTCGCTGGTCTGATCAATCGCCCTTTTGCAACAATCCACAACGCCGAGTAATACATCGTTAAACAGACAGTAAAAACCCCATAAGGGAAGAAACTAACAGCATATCAGATGCAAATATAGCGCAAAATAACAACCTCTCTCTATCGATACTCGCACAGCTGGCTCTCGCACGTAGTTGTTTCAAAGCGCCTCAATAGCTTTGCGAAGCACCTCCAAACTACGATTCGAGACCTCAGAATCATCATCCCCGGTGGATGATGAAGCCTCGCGCAGAGCCCAAGCGACATCACTCCACCAGCCCAGCCCGACATAGCCGCCGCCCTTGCGGCGCTCCAGACTCTCCTTCAACCGACTGGTATGTTCCCACTGCTTGGCGGCGTCTTCGGCGGTGTCGATGACCTTCTTAGGGATACCGCACATAGACGCGCAGTGCATTCCGAAACTACCCTCGGCGACGCCTTCCTCGAGTTTATACAAGAAGGTGATACGTTTCTCTTCGTCGTCGACGTGGATTTTCATCCGCTTCGGCGAGATCTCTGGGTGTCCTTCGAACTCGGCGGCGAGAGAGTGGTAGTGTGTTGCGAAGAAGCCGAGGGCGCCGATGTGCGTGGCGACGTGGTGCAGGACGGCCTGGGCGACGGCGACACCGTCGTAGGA
The DNA here is from genome assembly GCA_002215965.1 of Aspergillus persii. Classification (NCBI taxonomy): domain Eukaryota; kingdom Fungi; phylum Ascomycota; class Eurotiomycetes; order Eurotiales; family Aspergillaceae; genus Aspergillus; species Aspergillus persii. Next base: position 3,529,810 of record NGZO01000002.1, on the reverse strand, counting down.
GCTGGTTCCGCGGCCCAGTTCGTCGAGAATGACGAGTGATCGGGGCGTCGCTTCGGAGAGGATCTTCTTTGTTTCGGACAATTCCACAAAGAAGGTCGACTGGGCGGCGAAGATGTTGTCGTTGGCGCCTAGACGGGACATGATGCGATCCACTGGAGTCAGGCGGGCGGATTCGCAGGGCAGGTAGCAGCCGATTTGGGCCATTATCACGGCAACGCAGGTCTAGAATGATACAAATTAGACGGGCTAGTGTCTAGGGAATATTATGTCGAACTTACCATGCGAAGAACGGTTGATTTTCCGGCGGCGTTAGCTCCAGTCAGAAGGTCGATGTTGGCACAATCGCCTCCCAGACGCACATCGTTGGGAATGAAATCGTCCACTGACGAGAGAAGACAAGGATGTCGCAGCTCCTCGAACTCCAACACGCTCCGCTCGTCCTCCACGAACACGGGGCGGCAGCTCGGCTGGCCCAAGGCACCCGATGCTTTAGCCAAGCTGATCAAGCAGTCCAAGTGGGAAATTATGCGAACCGCGGCAAGCCAGGTTCCGTAGTGCTCGTCAAACCGCGCATAGAATCGACCAGCGACTTCCTTGACGATTTGACTGTGCGTTTCTTGGGTCTCCTGCAACTTGCGGATGAGAGCGCGCAATTCAGGGAAGTAATAGCGTTTAACTTGCTTGGTGGCAGACATCTGGTCCCAGTTCTTGGGGATGTTCTTCACCTTGATTGGCACCTCAAGCTGATAGATTTCTTTGCCGTTGTCTCTGTAACATATGGCACTGGAGCCAAGCTCGCGACGTGTTCGCTTGAGTAGGTTTTCGAGATCATTGTGCAGTTCTTCAATATGATCCTGTGAGCTATCGAAATCTTCCTCGACTCCCCGTTTGGGAACTAGGATGCCATTCTCCTTGGCCTTGGTCCGGTCGAATGCAGTTTTCCAGTATTCAAGCAGTTCGTTCAAATCGGGCATGCCGTTGATAAGTTTACCAATCACGCCCTCTCCGGAACCACTCTCTTTCAGAAGGCTCATGGTGTACTCGATCTGCTCAAAGCCCTCCAAGACACGCACGAAGTCCTGCGCCTTACAATTGGCGGCGTGGATACGGGAGATGAGACGCTCCAGATCGGGCATCTTGGTCAGCTGGGACGAGAACTGGTCTCGAACGCTTGGGTCTGCGTTGAGAGAGTCAACCGCATCTAGCCTGGCATTGATTTTATGCGCATCCATCAATGGATGGCATACCCACTGCTTAAACATGCGCTTTCCAAACGGAGTGATACAGCGGTTGAGGAGTTGGAAAAGCGTCCCATCGGCACCCCCATCATATGAGTTAGCGAATATCTCCATGTTGATAAGCGTCTGGCCATCAAGGACCAAGCTAGAAGCTTTCTTGATTGGGTCATAAGCAGTAAAATTGCCGATGGTGATCAGTTCACGGTCGAGCTTCAGGACCCTGAGATATTGGACTAAAGCCCCAAACGCGGACATGGCGAACTCCTTGTGACGAGCTTCTCGGAGAACCTCGGGCCAAGCTGTAAGGTTGTCGTCGTCCTGAGAGACAAAGTATTCGCTCACATCCAGCTCCTTGACCGTGATCTCAGCTTCCCAGAATTCCTTGCCAGGCTTCAGGTAGTTCCAAATCGTTGTAGGGCCGGTGTTGTTCTTGAGAATACGGAGCGCTTTCGGCGAGACAGTCGACTTTTCAAGCAGTAATTCCTGCGGGCGTGTCTGCGCGACAAAGGTCTCGAATTTGGTCATATCCACGTCGTCTGTGAATTCAGAAAGGAAAAACTGGCCAGTCGCGGTGTCCACGAAGGCAATGCCAAATGTCGGCAGGTCATCGATAATGGCTTCCTTGATGGCCACGCAGTACGTTGACATGTCATCTTGAAGCATAGAGCCCTCAACCAAGGTGCCGGCTGTCAGGACAGAAGCGAGTTCTCGCCTGATGATTTTGTCCTCTTTACCACCCTTCTTTCCGTCCCTTTCGCGCATTTCTTTACCCAATGCAGACTCAGCCTGGTCTACCCGAGCAATTTTGAAGCCCTTTGCAACAAATTGGTTGGCCCAGTGATCAAGACTCATCTCGGGGACACCGACCATGCGCATGTTCACACGGTCAGTGAGCTTGAGATCGAACAGTTGATGGCCAATTGTGGCATCATTTTCATAGAGCTCGTAAAACTTGCCCTTTTTGAAAAACACGACAGTGTCCCAGAACTTCTGCTTGATTTCCCAGTACTGCTTCTCGAAAGGGGAGAACCTTGACCAGGCAAGAGGGGGTATATAAAGAGTTCGAGGATCATACTCGGGATGACCGATAGGGTTTCCGTCAATATCTCGAATGTTAGCCAACCAAGAGTACCGTTGCTCCGGCTCCGTGACGTGCGCTTTTTGTTTGACGGTACCAGAAGAAGGTTTCGCAGAGGGCGGTGGTGTTCGGTTCTGGCGAGGCTCGGAATTCTCTGGGTCGTATGTCCATTTCAGCGCCGTACCAGCGGAGGCCTCGGGGACATCCAGATCCACCTCCTCGTCGACCTCGGCCGGAGGAGGCAGGGAGGATGATTTGCTTTTCGCTGGGGCTGACGGTCTCTTGCGCTTCTTCGTCGGTTTTGCCTCTTCGTCCGAATCGTCGGCAACCACAAAGTCATCCATTTCTGGAAGCTGTTAGCCCAGCACACAAAGTATAGCTCGACCATAGAACCAACCGTCATCTGAGTACCCAGCTTCCGCCTCACCCTGGTCGAATTCCTCTTCGCTATCAGTAGATGTCTTTCTCCGTTTTGACAACCGGCTATTCTGGCGTCCCGGGCGGAATATTACGTCGTCGTCGTCCTCGCCTTCAGAGTCGGATTCGGCATAGCTGACCTTTTTCTTGGCCTATGATTATATATCAGCATTTCTCATGCAACAGAGCCGCCACTTAATAGCATATATAGCATACCCGACGAGAAGGCGACCCCGTTTGCTTCTTATCCTATTCGTGAAGACTGTCGTTAGCACACTCATTCCCGCAAAACCCGGATCGCAAACTCAACCATACCCCAGCTTTGTTGTCCTCTTCCTCTTCCTCCTCAGGAATAGGCAAGTCACTACTCGGAACAGGCGTCAGATCAGAGAATTCGGGGATGCTCTTCTTCTTCGCAGTGGCCCCTTTGCTAGCGCTGGTTGTCCGCTGCTCCGAAGCTCTCTGAGCAGGCGACGACGCGGGTTCTGCATTGCGAGCAGTCGAGGGTGTCGACGGCGAGGATTTCTGGAAAAAGCCGAGAATGGATTTCTGGCTTCGCATCGTATTCTGGGCGCTGGAGGTTGCGCGTTTCAATGGCCCCGAGGGAGGAGTTGCGGCCGAGGGGGAGGATGCGGCGGGCGCACCTTTAGCCATTCTGAGCTAAGGGCAGTAAAGATAGGACATGCGAAGGATGGATTATAGGGAAATATACACGATCACGGAGCAATGCACGGGGAAAGGATGGACTCGGGTTGGCAGGGGGCATGGCAGACGCAGACGGGGTTTGGCGGAGGGAAAACGTGACGGAGCGGGCGGCAACGCGTCGACGCGTTTAGTGGTTTTTCGTGCCTCGCCGAGCATCAACTGGCCTTAATTGCACCCCTTTTCCTTTTTGCTCCGAAAATAGAAAGAAGTATACACTGTGATGTATCCATATGCAAGTTCATTATATACACTATCTAATAATACATAATTGGCGCTGTAGAGTATGGTCGAGGTCCTCTCGCGCGTCCCCTTTCTTGGGCTTCATATCCAAATTCGACCCACCATAGCGGAGATTTTGTTTATTGCTTAGTGGAATCAGAAGATGACTCGGATTCTGGCTTCTCCGCTTCCCATCCAGGCGCGCTGAGACCGAGTTGTTTGTATTCCTCATCGCCAACGATGGTCACGATCTTGAACTTCCACTTGCCCAGTTTCAGGAACAGCAGGTTGCCGTCCACAATGAACTCCTTAGTCTTCTCCGCCGGCCAGTTAGTTATAGGAGTGAAGGTCAACTCATCCGACATAGTACCACTGTCACCGGGGCGGCTTCCGACGTAAGCACCTTTGTTCGTGGCAAGGCGATGGCCCTCGCTCTTCGAGGCTACCAGTCCTGCAGACCAGAGGACCTTATGCAACGGCTGGTTATACACCAGAGACTCAGGCAGGGTTACGTTGACGCTGGGCATGTTCGAGAAGTTTGTTTGCGGAGCTTGGGCGTTGCCGGCTTGAGGGTTCTCGAAGGCCGCCGTTGGCGAGCGAGACTGGCTGGTAGGAGTGGTGGTTTTCATGGGCATAGGAGTTGGCTCTGCAGTCGAGGATCGTGGTCGGAACAGTTGACGGTGTTGCGTAGCGACGGCGTCTGCCTCCGCCTTGCCATGGATGAGTTCAACGAACTCAGATGCCAAAGCATGCTGAGCGACTCGCTTGGACGGGTCTTTGACCTGTTCCTCCATGATCTTCGTAATTTCAGGGATGGGAAGGAAGGTGAACATCTTCAGATAGCGCTCGACGGCGTCATCGGGGGTGCGGACAAAGAACTGCAGCCAGTCAGAAAAGTAGAGTGTGAGAAAGGAGCACGGCCAAACAAACCTGATATAGCTCGAACGTCGAAGTCATATCCTTGTCGAGCCAAATAGCGTTACCGGCAGACTTGCCAAACTTCTCGCCATTCGAGGCCGTCAATAGGGGCGTAGTAAACCCAATTGGCTTGTCAATATCGTCTTCCAAGGGATCGCCTCCTAGCTCCTCGGGGGCATTTCTGCTGGCAAGTTTCACGGCCTCCATCCCAAAGAGGATATTGCCATACTGATCCGTGCCCCCGACTTGAACCTGGGTGCCTTTTCGGAAGAGCGTCCACCAGTCCCAGGCCTGCAGCAAAGGATAAGAAAATTCGGCGAAAGACATTCCATCCCCTTTCGCAAGACGATTCTTGACACTAGGAATTGTGTCAGGAAGGGGTCTGGAAACGAGTGAGTGGGTGACAAGAATTTCGAACTTACGTTTCCCTCCCTAGCATAGGACCAACTCGCATATGCACGGCTAGGTCTCGAAGTACCTCTGTAAAAGGGGTCTTGTTCCACCAGGTGTTGTTGTTGACCAGACTCCGGTTCCAGGTCAATGTCTTCTGGTAGCCGTGTCTCCGGCCGTACGCTTCGATGCTTGCGCCCAATCGCTTCAACTGCATGTGCATGCTGGCCATATTGGCTTTGCGGACCGACGAATGGACTTGGTCTCGTCCTTTTAATCTTCCAGTAGGATCCCCGACTCGCGCTGTAGCACCTCCAAGCTATTCGTCGGATGTTAGATATTTCCACGAGCATCTCTAAAAAGGTGTAACGAACCACAAAGGTTACGGGCAACCCCCAGACGTAGCCCCAAGCCAAGACCATGAAAGGCAGCATATGGCCAACGTGCATCGAAGGAGCCGTCGGATCGACACCGACGTAGATACCAGCCCTCTTCTCCGTGAAAACCTTATGCAGCAAGTCTCGCTCACTATGCAACCACAATCAGCCTGACATTCTCCTCCAGCAACGTATCGACATCGTCACTCACCCGACAACATCGTGTAGCAACCCTCTCTCTTCCAGGAACTGCGCAAAACTCTGCCTCTTTCCCTCTTTGATCTCCTTCGCAAACCCAGCCCACTCCTGCTCCGCCTCTTTCTTCCGCCGAAGATACTGTTGCGTGATGCCTCGTTTTTGCGCCTGCTGGCGTTCAAGGACCGTCGTCTGCAACACGGGTCGGACGTGCTTCGTTTGTAAGGGATTCGCTCGTAGGGGCTCGGAAGTGCGCGCGTAGCTGCGGACGCTGCATTTCATCTGTCTGATCGAAGATCGCACGGTCAGCGCCTGGAGGCGTGCCCTGCAAGGCAGGGACCCCAATTGTGGCCTCATGAGGCCGGGTGAAAGTCGGATCGGTCAACAATCGCGATATATGCGCGACGGACCAAAACCAAAGGGCGTGGGGATATGGACGAAGTGACTTTTATGGTTTCGCAAAGCTCCGACGATAAGAAGCGGATCAGTTGCTTCCCCGACGGAGAATCTTTGATGCGGAGATTTCAACTATGCGAGCTTCAGTAAAAATTCCACCAGCCTTTCACGAATTACTCTGTACGCACAGCCTGGGTGGGTAAAGGAAGAACTTTCAAAGAATACGAATTTACAGGAGAGTCTACTAGGTATTACAGAGGACGGATAGAATGCAGCTCGGCGAACGAGTCCTACGTAGCCGACTGGATTACCAAAACCAAATTCAAAGCTTAAGATTGTATTTCAAACTGGTATCAAATGTATCCTGATTCGATTATCACGTCGAGACCAGGAGCCCTTTCAACCTGCACCCAAGCCATCGAAACAGCCAGAGTACAATCCAGGGTCACTGACCTCTACTAAAACCCCTGCCGAGGCAAACACCACCAAGAGAGAGATTGTATCAGAGATGCCTTCATCGCGTCCGTGAAGTAACAAGGTGGGTGTGCCGAACGCATATATCAGCCTCCCTCCATCCGGAACCTGACAGCCCTTAAGCCCCGAAAGGAGAGCCGCCAGGTTCCAGGAGGAGAGATGGGTCATATAGAACACACTAGGCTTTCATCATCTAGAGCAGTATGTTAGCTAGAATTGTCCGAGACAAGGCCAGGAAGCGTAAAGAAGAGCAAAGGTAGGGCTCACCTATCAAAACTTGGAAGGATGGAGAAGAAAAAGTCGCGGCGAGAATTTCGTGCGTTTTTATTTTCGTGCGGCGGAGGCGCTAGACTGGATGGCGCAGGCGGTGAAGATGCGGCCATCGCGATGCTTCCGCGGCGTTACCTGATGATTTCTCATTTCTCAGCGGCCCTCCGTGATTGCATTGCGATTGCCTTGATTTGTTGAGCTGATTGACCGGGGATACTCGCTGCTGGTCAATTGCCTTGTGTCTTGGCTCTCCCCCTGACAATGCTCCTCAGCAGAGCGGGACGTCTGTCCCCTCGCGTATGCTCCAGCTACATCGAGATCTCGAACTATGTCCGCAGCAGACACTCCAGCTTGCGGCCGGGGGTGTATGGCAATGTGGTACCGAGAAAGGCCTTTCATGCTCGTTGTGCCCTGCTTGAAGAGGCGCAGACTCGTCTATCACCACGCCAGATCTTGGAGCAATACAAGGCGTCCGGTATGTCCTCTACACTCCTGCTGTTACTATATCAATATACCACTAACACAGATGCCCTCTAGTTGAATTCCCGTTTGCCACCTATGACTTCGAGACGTTCCTGACGCAAGCAGCACCAGACCAAGAAGTGGTCCTGCATGGGTACCTGGGCGACCGCAAAGACCTATCCAAGAAGCTGGCCTTCGTGCGCTTGACAGACCCGACCATGAAACATAGTATCCAGCTTGTGTCACTTGCGAAAAGCGGCTCCTTAGAGAAACTGAAGTCCGTCCGTCCGAACAGCCCTGTCGCAGTTCGCGGGAAGGTTCAACAGAAGCAGTCAAAGGGGTCCGAGATGGAGAAGACGGATCCGTGGGAACTCCAGCTGGAAGACGTCTACCCATTGAACGAGTTCCCGAAAGATATCCTGATGAAATCAGATACCGTCTTCGCGCCGAAGCACCGGTACCTGCAATTGCGAGCGGACGCGGAATTGCGTGAAGCTCTGCGGTTCCGGGCCCAGGTACATAACGTCTGCAAGGAGGAACTTGAGCAGTGCCGTCCGGCATTCGTGGAGATTGAGACTCCTCTGCTATTCAAGTCCACGCCTGAGGGGGCGCGAGAATTCCTGGTGCCGACTCGCAAGCGGGGACTGGCTTATGCATTGCCGCAGAGTCCACAGCAATACAAGCAGATCCTGATGGCCAGCGGCATTCCGCGATACTATCAGTTTGCACGCTGTTTCCGCGACGAGGACCTCCGTGCCGATAGACAGCCGGAGTTTACTCAGGTATGAACCTACTGTCTTTCGAATCTTGGATAACGTACTCACTGTCCTTGTGTTAGCTCGATCTTGAAATGTCTTTCGCTACTGGAGATGATGTGATGCGGGCGGTCGAGGGTGTCATCCGCCGACTCTGGTCAACCCTCATGAAAGATCCAGCTCCAGAGGGACCTTTCCGAAGAGTGTCTTACGAGGAAGTCATGAGTCGCTACGGCTCCGACAAGCCTGACACTCGATATGGCATGGAAATCTCACGCATTGGGCACCTCCTCCCGGTCGACCTTGTCAATAAGATCACGCCTCTACAAGACCCGATCGTCGAAGTCTTCAAGGTCGAGAACAACGAGAACGATCCCGCCGCAATGGCTCAATTCATCACCGACTTTCTTGATTCTCCTGCCGGCGCGCCATTCAACGACAACCCAGAAGGCGGCCCTGGCGTCTTCGTGTACGACGCAAAGAAACCCCTTTGCGGGCTGCAGCCCTTCGGTTTCGAGGCAGCCGAGTACATGGAAGAGCTTCTTGACCTCGATCATGGTGACTTGATCATCATCCAAGCGCGCGAACAAGCCCCCTTCTCCGGCGGCTCTACCCCCATCGGCGACCTGCGTCGGGCTCTGCACTCCGCGGCCGTCGCCTCCGGATTCAAACCAGCCCCAACCGGCTTCGACTTCCTCTGGGTCGTTGACTTCCCCCTATTCTCGCCGTCCAGCGATTCCGAACCCGGCCAAGGCGGTGCCGCCGGCATCTCATCCACGCACCATCCATTCACGGCGCCCAAGAACGCCGCCGACGTGGACCTCCTACTCACCGACCCCACGAAGGTCGTCGCAGACCACTACGACCTCGTAGTCAACGGCGTGGAGCTCGGCGGCGGCAGTCGACGTATCCACGACGCGGCGGTGCAAGAGTTCATTCTGCGCGACATCCTACAGATGCCGGCGGAGCGACTCGCCGACTTTGCGCATCTCCTTGAAGCGCTTCGTGCGGGATGTCCGCCGCACGCCGGTCTAGCTCTGGGATTTGATCGCCTCGTTGCCGTCATGCTCGGCAAGGAATCTGTGCGCGATGTGATTGCGTTCCCGAAGATCGGGAAGGGTGGTGAGGACCCCATGGTTAAGGCTCCTAGTGCGATGACGGAGGAGGCCTTGAATACATATCACCTCCAAATGCAGGAGTAAATGATCCCGCATAGCTGAGAGGTATGGCTGGAAATAAAAATAAAAAAACATGTACAATGTGTATATATAGTAGGTAGATGTATGATATAGATGTGATACCCAATCTCATCTCACTTTCTGAGAAATGTACAACAAAATCCTTAAAATGATAAGTATCATTCGTTCACCAACCATGCCAGCGCACAAAAGTAGGCTTAGTCTGCTATATATCTACACTATATGCAACTCACTTAAACAGGAAAAGAGATTGAACAAAATACAGAAGAGCTGTTATACAAACGCCATCCCACACCGCAAAGGGAATCTAATACAGACACGAAGGGTAGAAAAAAACCAAGAAAAGAAGTGGAGGGTCTCCAAACTGTTTATAATGCACTCTCAAGCTGCTGAGGCGTTCGGACGAGAAGCTTCCGCTGCAGGAGAGCTCTGGTCCACTATCTCGTCACCCTCTTCCTCGTCGTAATACACGTAATCGTCATCCTCCTCTTCCGACGAACCGAAAGCGTTCTTCCAAACGCCATCCCATAGACCCTTCTTCGTCACAAGACCGCCCACCAGAAGGATGGGCAATTGCCAGATACTAGCCCAGAACAGGCCACGCGCCGTGCCGTTAGAGCCCTTATGTCGCCAGAAACCATAGGCTTCCTTGACAAGCCAGCCGTTCGCGAAGGTGCTGCCGACGAGGAATCCGTGGCCCACCACCCCAACCCACCAGAGACCAATGGAGATGGGGAACATGAGAACCGAATAGCGCAGGGCGACACGCGCATTCATGGCGGGGTTCACCCAGCAGAGCATCCTGTATCCGGCATTCTTATAGTCGTCTCGGATGAGGTGCGAAAGGGCGTTGAAATGAGGGAATTGCCATGCGAAAAGCACCGCACCAAGAAGCCAACCGCCGATGCTGTTCTCGCTGAACAGCATATCACGCCATGTGTCATGGCCAGTGGTTGCAGTCTGGCCGGCCGCGGCCACCCAGCCCATCAGTGGGGGAATACCTCCGACAATGGCCCCCACCCAGGTGTTGGCGACATGCAAGCGCTTCATCGGGGTGTATACAAAAGCATACAAGCAGATGTTGGCAGCCGAAAGCGCCGTGACCGTGGGGTTGGTTCCGAAGTACAGCAGTCCGAGGCCTGAGGCAGCCGTCGCAATAGCAAACAGAATGGCCCCGCCCCGGGAAACGAGACCCCGTACCAACGGCCTGTTTCGCGTCCGAGTCATGAGCGCATCATACTTGGGTTCCAGGATCATGTTGAGAGTATTGGCACTGCAGCACGATAGAAATGTACCGGTCGTCAGATAGAGAAAGGTCAGAGTGGACGTCGAGAGAGTAGGAAGCGGGGTCATGGCCGGATCGAGGGCGAGGAGAGATGAGATCGGGTACATCCCGTAGGCAGATGTCGTCGTCAAAAGGATCAGGAAGGAAAGGCGAGGCTTGCAGAGGGCGAGATAGGCGGCCATCTTGCGGCGGAGGGACGTCGACGGGAGAGCGGACGACAAAGAGGATAGTTGCGCGGAGGCATCGGGTGGGAGCGTAGTTGCAGATCCATTCTTTTGATCGTTTTCTTCCTTTAGGCGCTTCCTCCGGCGATGAGGCAGTTCTGTTTGGCTCGGTTCGGAGCCAATGGGGCTGGCGTCGGATTCATTCTTCGACGATGATGCGAAGTCGGCGGGATTCGCCTGAGTGGAGGAATTGACGGTGCGCAATGGGGAGAAAAAGCCATTCCTTTTCACAAACCCGTCTGGCCGTTTATTAGGTGAGAAATATGACTTATTCAACCTCGACGGAGTGGACGTGTTATCGACAATGCTCGATTGTAGCCGCGAGAAGGAGATGAAGCTGCGGATTGCGGAGGGCGGGGAGGAGCGATTGACGCGCCAGAGACACTGGGAGCATACGAGAGACGGGTCTCGAGGCGGAGCCAGCCTCCGCAGAGAGGGGCGGAGGAGGATCATGGCGACGAGGACATGCGCATGTCAGGATGCAAGTCGGAGAGAGGAATTGAAGACCCGTTCGAGAATCCCGCGAGGGCAGATTTCGGTCCGCCTGGCGACAGCAACCACAAGCGCAGTTATTTTCCTTCGGGCAAGTCGGACCACCTGTTCGGCCCTCTTCCTATACATCACCCACGCCACTCGTCCCTCGTCCTCCGGCCTTATAGCCCACGGGTCCCGTTCTCGAAAGTCATCATGGAACCCCTTCAGAAGACACTCATCGACCCTCTCCAGCCCTACCTGCGCCCGGTCGTCTCATCCCTGCCGGAGCCTGTTCATGATGCCATCAAGACCTTGATCGGAGATACCTGTCACAACACGCTCGTGGTGGGTCTGGATGTCACCAAAGACCCGGCTTGCACATCCCTGGCTATCTCCAAGGCTCTGGGTATCGCCATTGTAGGCGCCAGTGCTATTGTGAAGGTACCCCAGATCTTGAAGCTGATCGGATCCCGCTCGTCGGCCGGCGTGTCATTTGTGTCGTACGCCCTCGAAACCGCCAGCTTGTTGATCACGTTGTCGTACAGCGTGCGCAACCAGTTCCCATTCAGCACCTTCGGCGAGTCAGCCTTGATTGCGGTCCAGGATGTGGTGGTCGGCGTGTTGGTGTTGACCTTTGCCGGCCGTTCGGCCGGTGCAGCGGCCTTCATTGCTGTTGTCGCCGCCAGCGTGTATGCGCTGCTGGTGGATCATACCTTGGTGGATGCGCAGACCATGGCGTATCTGCAAGCCGGTGCTGGAGCTTTGGGAGTGGCCAGCAAGGCGCCTCAGATCTACACGATTTGGCGTGAGGGCGGAACCGGACAGCTGAGTGCTTTCGCGGTATGTTATCCGGATGTGTTAATAGGTGTTCATTTCTAACGATCGATCCAACCTAGGTTTTCAACTACCTCGCCGGCTCCCTGTCTCGAATCTTTACCACGCTCCAGGAGGTGGACGACCAGCTGATCTTGTACGGCTTCTGCGCCGGGTTCATCTTGAACCTGATCCTTGCCTTCCAGATGCTGTGGTATTGGAACACTCCGACCACGTCGAAGAAGGCTGCCAAATCCAAGCCCAAGTCCAAGCCGGCCGAGAAGGCCACTCCGGTGACTCCTGCTGCGCGTAGCTCGGGAGCATCCCCATCTCCGAAGCCGTCTGGCAAGACCCCGACCACGCGCCGACGGGGTTAATTGTGTTCTCCATGCTTTTTTTCGTTTCTTCAGGAACTAGTTCATGCAATATTAATTCCCGTTCCACGAGTTAAACCATATACTCTTCCCACGTAAATCCACCACCGGGAATCAATCACCGCTGCCCCGGCGGCGCTCCCGTAGTCATATACCTCAGTGTCTCATTCAAAGGCACCACAGGCCCCGTCGGCCTCTGATGCGTCGCAGCAGCAATATCAAACTCCAAGCCACTTCCGGCGCCAGACCTCCTCCTCACCCCCACCACCTCCATCTCATCGTCGACTTCCTCCTCTTCTTCTTCCTCCTCCCTCCCCTCCTCGCCCTCTTCCTCCTCCAACTGCATCCTCAACCCCGTCACCACATTCTGCACGCCCAGGCTCTTCTCCTCCAGCGTGAAATTCCCACCCCAATTCCGCTTCCTCGCCTCCTGATTCGCCTCCACCGGCGCCCAGCGCCACAGCTCCGCGAGCTGCGCCTCGCTCAGCCCGCCGGCCTCGTGCAACGCGGAGTCACCGGCCTTGCGACCGCGCGCGACCCAGTCTTCGACGCGGGGGTCGAGTTTCGTACGGAGTAGTTGCTCTAGAGTGTTGGATTGGGTGCGGCCCGGGTAGGAAGGGCCTGGGTAGGCGACGAGAGAGCCCAGGAGGGCTTGGTTTTCGGAGAGGTGTTCGGAGACGCTGAGGAGGTTGTTGGAGATGATGCTGGCTTGGGTTTGGAGGGAGGACCTATTTGGCATATTAGCATCGAGCGTGGGGAATTGGAGTCACTTTAGGAGGTGTTGGAGAGTTGGTATGTTGGGGAGAGTGGATGAGTGAGTAGACGTACCAGGGTGGAAGGGGATCGCTCTGGTTGAGGCTGGTGATGAGAGAGGCAAGGGAGCGCGTGAGTTGTGCGAGCCGTTGGCGCGATTGCTCGAGGGTTTTGATCTGGTCCGGGGTTGGAGCGGACATGGTGTCGACTAGGGAGTGATATTGTATGGGAACCTGGGAGGAGCGAGAGGAAAGTGGGTGGATTGAGGATTGATGAAAGAGGATGCACGTCCCAAAGCGGAATAGCCCCGTTTATCTACTTCCCCCATCTATACTCTACATCTATGGAGAGACCATCAACTTTCGGCACAAGGCGTTGGATACTCGGTCCATATTTGCTCATCTCCTCTTGAAACTGCAGGTACTTTATGATTTTTTTTCGTTTTTTTTCGTTTTTGTTTTTTAAATTGGGCATTTTGTTCAGCAGTTGCACTGCAATATATATTCTGACCTCCGTTGATGATCACACATATTGTGTTCGAATGTTCAATTTTTCTTAAAGTTGGTGTATTAAACTAGTCTTAATTCGAGTAGATCATTAAGATCATTTAGTGACTTCGATTATAAGATAGATTAGTTGAAGCATCCAAGGCCCGTACATATGCCACAGACAACGTGGTGATGAAATTATCAGCGTGCATACTTATTTCTCAACATGACCACAAGACCAAAAAGCCTCAGCTGGGCAATGGGTGATTCTTGTAACGTCTTATACGTCAATAGAAATCGTATGGGTTGATATATCTATAGGGATGCCCAACACCGCGTAGCGACCCGAAGCATCTACGAACATACATACAACTGACCACTTGAACCTCGAAATCAAAGAAGTACCCCAAACAAAGCATCACTTGCAAAGAACAGAGAGTTCCCATAATTCCATATCCATAAACCCCAACCCCTCTTACCAAGACCCAAAACATCGTTGCCTAACGATCTCCCTCCGCTAGTCCTGCCCTACAGATCTATACATAGCAACGACCGCCCGCCTTGCAGGATACTCGACTCCTAAAGTGCAGCATCTCCGTCCCTAATACAAGTGATATCTTCACAAGAATCTATAAATACACTTATCACCTTGACCCCGCCAATCAAGTACCCTGATCCGGGGTCATCAAGTGTCTTGGGAAGCCATGGCGCGGACGCTCATTCGTCGCCGTGGGGGTCTGACAGGCCGTGTTTATTTTTAGTGGGTGTTGGGGTGCTTGGCTCGCTAGGTTACACTCGTACCATTATTCCTGCTTGCTATTACTATTGGGGAGAGATAGGTATGGGGTATATATTGGCGCTGAGGGGGTCGGGGTGCTTTCTCTTTTCTTTCCTTTTTGTCCTGGGAGTTGGAGGAAGGGTTTCTTTTCTTCAGTCAATGAATTTGTTATATACATCTCTTCTTCACTTGTTGCATCCACATGGTGGCGCTATTCTTTCTCGCTGGCTCGATAACTCGATCAATCGCTCTCTTACCCATCCATGTGTGATAAACTCTGTCGGTCAACTTCGTCCAAACAACTTCGACCTCGACTTCACCTACCCAAACAATAACGATGTCATGCTATCAAGGAATGCAATGAACAACAAACACAGATACACCAAGCCGTATGGAAGACTCGATGCTGGGACAATAAAGAAAAGGATTGGGTATTAGTTCCTCGGGTTGAGGTATGGGTATGGGTATCGGGCATACGATATTCACCGCATGACCATGAACATGATATCAAAGGAACGAAAAGAAAAAAAGGATGCAGGAAAAGATAGGAAAGGCAGATCGATCTCCAACCAGACATTCCATCAACATAACATTAATGGTATGTTTCGACTTTCTCCGCCGCTGGTGTATCTCGCAGGGCCAAACAGGATAGTCTGTCTTGTAGATGGATCGATCCATTACAAGGCAAAGAGAAGGATGAATCTTGCCATACACAAGTCAAACTCTCCGTTTCACCTCATCGGAAGAGCAAGGTCAAGAGCAATCATTTCTTCTGGTCTTCTTGTCCCTGTACACCCTCTGGGGGTGGAAAGTAGGGCTGGATCTTCCCACCCCAGTACGTCTGCTTCTCTGAGCCCTTCTCTCGCTCAGGAGAGTAGGTTGTCTCGGGCGCCGGCACGGGAGACTCGTTAACAGAGGTATAATGCGATTTGGAATATCCCACATTATGCTGCGGACGGCCATCGCTGTCCACGAACCCAAAACCCCCACCTGGGCCTACCCCCCCTGTCGCTTGCACGGCCCCGTACCCCTGCTGCTGGACAACAGGGCTATACATATCATGATACTGCGTCCAGCCGTGTGCAGGGGTGCTGATCGTGGTGTCATTCCAGCGAGCGTGCAGGTGACTTGAACCGCGCTCCTTGCGAGCCTTTCTGCGGCGCCAGCGGATGAAGAAGAAACAGCCAACCGCGAGGGTACAAAGGAGAATTACAAATGCCAAAATTGGCAGGGCAATCACCAGAGCCAGATTCTTTACGCCGTGTCCGTCGTCCGGATTGAGCAGGTCGACGGTGGATTCGGGCAGCATGGATTGGCTGAATATGCGAGATGGGTTGATGGGAAATTCACTTCCTGTGGGGACGTGGAAGTGGCAGTTGTAGCGCAAGGCTTCGAGGACTGGGGTTTTTGTCTATCAGACACAGGCTCTTTCCAAAAAGAAGAAAAAATGGAGGAAGGATACTTACAATTTGCCATATAAACCTGGGTCGTGGTAAGGTTGTAACAGAATTCGCACTGACTGATTATATTATCGGCAAACGATGAAACGCCGCACCAGGTGTCGACATTAGCGCCGCTGGGGCTTTTGAGATCATATTCTAACGCCGTATCGAGACTCTGACAGGAAACGGTACATTGAGACGAGATATTGTTCACACTTTCAGGAAACCCGAAGACGCAGCTAGTGAAGGCGTATCGTAGGTTATCTGTTCGAGATTTCCTTACGTTAGAGACTTGCTTTGGCTTGAAACGGCCGGGTTTGGAGTAGGAGATGTGTAGGGGAGGGAAAACGAGAGAACTTACACAGTCCCCATTCGACATCCGTCTGACCAGACGTCGAATCGCTATAATTGCTGCGCAACTGACACTCGACACAGTTCTGGAATTTGGACCCCTTCTCCGTATGCTGGAACTCATCGTCTAGACAGGTGATTTCGGACCCCGTCGTGCTATTTGACCGTTGATTGCAGGCATCCACACAGGGAGACCCGGCAGTGCTCCGCAATCCGGCAGCCGGGGTTGTCAGGCCCAGCAGAAGCAACGACAGTAGTAGGACTGCCGCCCATATCGGCGTAGACCTGGCAGGGCTCAAGGAGCCGAGCATCGTGGTTCGTGTTTTGCTTCTGAGGGATCGATCGGTCTAACGAGATCTGATCTCGAATCTGGTCTAGTAAAGAAGAACCAGACAATCTTTCGCTCCTCGTTTCTACGACAGCCAGACCAGGTGTCGCAGAATCAACCGTGCTGGCATCAAACTCACCAGAACGTGGCCGACAATCAGAACAGTAGGATGAGAGATCGGGGCAACCTAAGGGATCTGACAAGAGGAAGGGACAAGAACCAAGAAGCTATACCAGCGACAAGACGGCAAGAACGGCAAAAGATTCCAGGGTTGGCATTTTTCGGTTCCTTCCGTGAGCCTGATAAAGTACCAGGCCCAAAGAAGAGCGGACAGGGCAAAAGAGGAAGAACATCGAGCAAGCCTCCCAGCAGGACAAGAGGGAACAAGCATGAGGAGCGGGTACGAGGCGTACTGGGCGCTAAGAGAGCCTGTCAGATTGCACGACACCGCAAATGCACGGTGATCCAGCATGAACCCCGGTCCACTGGCGTGGGAAAGGGACTGTGTGACGGGAATGGAAGAGGAGATTCGGATTGTGATTGTGACGAGGCCTGCAGGCCGCAGCGGGCGCTGGATGAAGCCGTTCATTTGCCGATCGTCGCGGGCTAGTCGAGGCCAACAAACTTGCTAACGAGCCAACGACACGAAGTAACTCGATGTACCCCTCATCGCCGAAGGATCGAAAGCGATTGGCGGAGCTGAGGCCTCTTGATTCTGTGTCGGATGCGTCGCGCCGAAGGATGAACAAGGATGGACTCGAACTGACTTATAATATCGCCGTTTTTGTCGCCGTGATGAAGTGACGGTCCAGCGACACTAAATTAGTGGTCAAATTCGACAATCCACCAAAGTCCAGGTCGATCGTCCGATTACCCCGACGGGGAGTAACGTTGCCCATACCTGATCCCTACGGTCCAGAACCAAATAGCTTAAAATCGCGTGCGTGAGTGCGAGGGTAACCCCAGTATGCCTACCGCCAATGATCGCCCGATGGACGTAGCAGGTCTGTTGGTCTAATGGCGAGAAAACATAGAGGTCATGAGATAATAATGGGAGATCGAATAGGAAAGCAAATAAATGAATAAATAAATAAAACAAAGAGCAACAAAAGTCAAAAAGCCAAAAAGAATCCACCCAAAATTCAGAGACGCCACAATGCAGATGGTACCTTTTGCTTTCTCGCTGGTGGCCATGGAGAATAAGAAAACAAATCCAACGAATAATATCGACACCAAGAAAATATAATCGAGAAAAACAAATCAGACAGCTTGCCATGGCTCGTAGCACAGTCCCCATTTCTACCCAAGCCTTACCCGTAGAGCTCGTCGTACGACGGCACCAACTCCTGTCTCCTCACTGGCTCCGCCTCGCGGGGTTTGGCGCGTCGAGGTTGCTGTTGTGGCTGTAATTGCTGCTGTGGTTTCTTGTCCTGATGCACAGGCTGATAGAGGAGTCGGGGCTCATCGGAAGGCACCGACGGAACCGAGGAAGCAAAGCTAGAATGCTTAGAGCTGGCGGTCGTGGGCATCGTAGTCGGCTCCGTAGCTGTACTCTGCAGACTGCAGCGGCGCATACGAGACGTGACCGACAACGGGGGCGACTTGGATGCTCGGCCATAAGGATCCTCTTCTCGTGCCCCAACGCGAGAGGCATTCTGGGGGTGGTGGTGATGGTATCGCCCACGGGAGTCCCCAAGAGCAGAGGGCACGTCTTCTTCTTCGTCCTCGTCGACCGAGCACTCGTCGGAATCCGCCTCCCACGCTCGTGGAGAGTGAGGATAGGGCAGTTTGGTCTTCGATCGACCACGCACTTTGGCGTCGTAGTGACCCGTGGGCATCGTCATGGCCGAGTCAACAGATGCCTTGCGATCCCCAGGGCGTAACGGAGTAGGCATGCGCGACGAGCCCGCTGGTCGGTCCAGTGCATCAAGCGAGCCATGTCGTCGACTTTGTTCAGAGGGTCTTGCGGGCATAGCGTTGGGTTCTGCCCCGGGCGACTGGCATTGACTCCACGACCCCTCGGTGGGATAGCTGATAGAGATGTCGCCCCATCGAGCATGAAGCTCGGACGACAGCTTGCGCTTTCTTCTCAATTTCTCAATGATGGCCGTCATGATCCTCCGAGGACCTTTCATGAACCGACGCCTGGAAGACCAAGGCTTGGTAAGCATCATGGGATCATAGATTACAGAGGGTCATCGGCCATAGGGCAAAGCCCAAGTAGGCTGTGTTAAAGGCCCAAGACGTAAGACGTAAAAATAAATAAATAAATAAAATCACCAAACCAGGCATACAGAATCAACCAACACTAGGGAAGGGGATGAAGAACAAATGGCGCATACCGAAGAGCAGCTAGATAGGAGCTGAACCGCTATGAGCAGATTTCTTGTTTCCTTTGCTTTTTCCCTCTTCTCCCTCGTCCAACAGAGCCCTATTTTTCAAAAGCTCGGGTCCAAGGAACAAAGAGACTTAAAAAAACGAGCGAACACAAAAAGAATAAGGGGAGAAACAGCCACCAGCCTGCATGAAGGTGAGGATATATCAGATCATATCCCAACGAGCGTAACCGCGGGCGCATGCCTCTCACGTCAAGTAGGGAATGAAAGATTTCGCAAATCCAAACCCAACAAGACCGGAAAAACTAAATGCAAACGGCGTGACGACAGGAAGATCGCCGCACAGGAGAGTCAAGTGCAGGTCCGGTCAGGCAAGAGCTGTCCTTCAGCAAGAGGGAAACCTCCGACCTTCCCACTTTCACTGAAGGGCAAACGACGCGTTGGCGACCCGACAGTCTGGGTCGTCCCCCTCCTTTACGCTGTCCTTTCGTCCCGGTGGAGGCCTACCAGATGCCTATTGGGATCACCCGCGGCGGTTTTGAGGCGGGACGGCTGGCGAGCAAACCATCGTTGGCCCTGTCGGATCCGGACTTGCATTGCTAGAATCCGAGAAAGCAGACAGAGAGCTGGGAGGGGGCGGTTTCTCCAATCAGAAAATCCAAGGGGACCATAGGGGACCAGGAAAAACAGCGCCGGACAATCAGGATGGAGGAGGGGTTGCCAGGCGACTCGGCGGCGCAGTCATGGTGCTTGAGAAACGACATGGATATTGAATGCGGTGCACGACGCAAAGCAGGCGTCGGGTCTCTTGGCGCGGCGCTTGCTGACCAGAAGACCCCTGGACAAGCTAAAAGATGGGACAATCAATTTCCCTTTTCCTCCTGCCGTCGTCGTATCAGCCCCGCGCCGCAAGCCAAGACGTGGAGGCTTTTTCTCACGACCTCGTTGGCGAGGTGTCAGACGAGTCAGTGGAGACCAGCGTCAGGAATCGTGACGAGATCTCTGGTCGGCCTGACTGAATGACTGGCCGACAACTCCATTCGAGTCGCTGTTGCATCCTCGCAGGGGTCGGAGAGGAATGCCAAGAGCCACAAAGAGGGGAAACGACGCAGGTAACGAAGGTCGCGATGGTTGGATCCAACGCCATCGCAACGCCGCCGGTTAGTGGGTCAGGGAACAAGCACCCGGTTGATCGTCACGGTTGGCCCCGAACCATCCACAGAGCTTAACTAACCGCCGTGATGGAGTCATTGTGTCTTCGTCACATCCCATTGACTCGAATTCTCCTCGCCGCCGAGATGATCTTACAGTAGGCCGAGTACTAGAGCTGTGCAGGTGAACACTTGCGGGCTTGGGTGCAGAAGGGGGACATGTACTGTACTTCGGTTCTGGGAGAAGTCGAGAGTGAAGACGCGGTCAAGGGGGGCTTCCTGATCCGGTAAAAATGGAGCAACTGGACAGGGATGGTATTTGGAATCAATCAGAGCGAGGAAGGAGGATCGATGAAATGCTGTGCCGGTGGCTTTGAGCACAAGACTTCAGCAACTAGGCTATTTCTCAGCGCCGATGCAGCCATGGAGTCTAGAAAGGTTCGGAGGGCTAATGTCAGTCGCTCTTTTGAGGCCCCAGCTGTTGGCCTGGAGTATTAGTTAGTTCTATGGACTGTCCAGCTCTGGCTTTTGCTACTTGCCATTTCTCGTTTTATTTGGTTGGATCAAATCTTGCTTGGTTATTAGTCTTTGGAACGCAATTTTCTCCAAGACACGGCATGGTCAATACTATGCTTTTGACCCATTGCTTGGTATCTGGAGAACAGTGTGCACATCTCTGGGAACGTACCACAGGAAGCATTCAGCCCAATGACATGGTCATGGGCTCAGAGTTTCAATTGCAGTATGGTATACACTGCATACGTGGACACGAGATCTCTGTCGTGTATCCGTCATCTTCGTGGCTGACCTGACGGATGAAGCTGTCTTCGAGACGACGAAGGAAAGGGAGTGTCCCATCACCTGACAGACACGTGCACCTTCAGACCTAAGGCACCGCGGAAGAGTCAGTCCTGGTTTTGTATTCTTATTTCCATTCACCAACTGAGGAATGGGAAGCCATTGTCATTACTACATACCATGGACTCCATGAGTATCCCATCAAACGAGTGAGTTATCCTGATCCAGACCCAAACGCCTTCCAAACCATTTTCATCAAACATAATCGTATCTCATAACAGCATCAGAAATCACAGATTAGTGATCAATCTTGACAGTACTGGTTTTGGCCGTCGCGGTCCTCGCACTTGATCGGACGGACTCCCTCCTGTCCCAGACTCTACCGGCCTCGACCCTTCCGGTGAGGTCCTATTCAAGGGATCTCCCCTTTGATTTGAAGACTGGTTCAGACCACCGATATATGTTGTGGAGTGTCGATGTCGATCGGTACTAGACCCTGATCCGGACCCCGACCCTGCTATGGTCATCGATCCTCTACTACCCATAATCCAGGACGGCTTGACGGCGGCCGGTAACCGACTAATCCCAATGCCCGAGTATCTTGATGGATCGTACACGGGAAGAGGCTGGTATGCCGGAGGCGGAGAGCAATCGTGTGATTCCCTTCGTTGTGTTTGGCCTTGGCCTTGCCTTTGACTATGGCTTTGGTGCTGGCCCAATTCTTGTCCTTGGTTCTGCTCCAGCGACTGCGGCTCTCCTCCATATGTCCATGATAGCGATGACGAGGCCCGTGTGTCTCCTAGCTCCAGATCCCCGGGGGCAAATCCATACCCCTTATACCCGTGCCCGCTGATACCGTCTGCGGCGTGCGCGGCCAGAACTCGTTCCTCGTACCGACGGATACGATCCCATTTGCGTTTTTTTAACAAGACGAAGAGAATGCCGGCGGTTACTGCGCCAAGTCCTGTCAGTCAGGTTGGGGGACAAGGTGAGGGGTACGATGTGCAGGTAAGTACAAGTTGGGATCGCATCGCATTAAGTCGGTTACTCGGGTGGCTTGAGGGAACAAACAGAACGGAGGGACGTACTCGCTATGGCGGCTACACCACCGACCACGACGCCGATGATAATCCTGTCTCGGGATGCATTGGAGGATGAGTCGGAGGATGAGGCGCCGGATGATGTATCGTCTTCGGATCGAGCGTTGTTGAAATGAAATGCACCCATGGTGAGTATTCAGGGCCACAGGTATTAGGGCAAGATGAGGTGAGTGACTTGGGCTTCCTTAGATCACCAAGACCGACGACAACCTCACCAACAGAACGACAATGCCCAAAGAACAATTCAAGGTCGCTAGAGAACTGAAACGAAAAGGAATGAATGAAGAGAAGAAGAACAGGCACCGCGAAACAACAACCCACCCTTGCTGTTTAAAAGAATGGCAAACAAGCAAACAAGCAACTAATCTCCCTAGCACAGACCCTCGTTTCAGAAGCGAATTCCCCTCTCTCATGCATTCAGACAACTATTTTAATCTCGAAACCTAGCCTTGACCAGATCGCATCAATTGACCATGAATTAGCGGATCCTGCTCGCACCCCCGACCTGTCAGGACTGCGATGCAACTGGCTCCTTCTCCTCCCCCCGCCCAAAAATAGTCCAAAATTAACGGACTTAACAGGAGAAGGATCCATAGCTCTGCAGGGTCTACGAGAATCATTGGCGAGGGAGGAATTGAGCGGTGCGAGCCCAAGCGCCGATGTTCAGCGTGCAGTTCGTGTCGGCGCCAATGAGCGCCAGCCACTCCCCACCAGATGCTATTAAAAGATCCTTCACAGTCATACAGACACAGTATACTATGATTAGCGGTTAGACGTCTTGAATCGAGCAAGGAGAACTCTGCCGTATTTCTCGAACCGGGATCAGGCCTACCTATTGACTAGGCAAATCCAGTCCCTGCCTCCAATGCTTATTTCTTATACGGAGTACGAACCTGGCTTCTCTATTCAACCTACTCTACTCTGCATAAGGCCTATACAACGCCATCCCCTTCTCCGACCAGAACTGCAACTCCACGCCCTGCCCGACAAAATACACACTTCCCTCCTTCAACTCCCACATCCTCCCCTCCCCTTCCATCCGCCCATCTCCCTTCGTGACAATCATCAAACTCGGCCCTCCAATTGCCTCATGTCTCTCCCTCTCCCCAGCCCCCAAACACGTCCCCAGCACATTAAACTCGCTAAACGGCGGCGCATACACATCCGACCTACCCAACAGACCCTTCCCACTCTTCTTCCGCTCCAGCACCACCTCCCCAGCAGCATGGGGAGTGAAGCTCAATGCCTGCGCAAACAACTCGACATTATCGCGGTCCGGCCGCGGACAGAACCCTGAATTCAGCACATTATCCGACCGCGCCATGCACTCGATGATGTCGCCTGAGAGCCACGCGTGCGCGCTGTCCGCAGGCACGCAGACTGCCTCGCCCGGCCCGATAGCCATATAGTTCATCAGGAGGGCGGCGACCAGCGCGCCGTTATCGTACTCGGTGTACTGCTTGCTCAGGCGGTCCAGCAGGCCCGGGATGTAGCGGTTCTGGGGCCCGAACTGCGCCTCCGGGAGGGCCTGCAGCTCCGAGATGGTCTGCGCGACGAGGTTCGGCTGCAGGGAGAGGAAGGTCTTGCTGACGTGGCGGAGGGCTGCGTCGTTAAACCCTGTCCCTGACCCTGAGATTGGGTCGGCCGGGGCCGACTGCGACGGCAGGTACTGTGATAACGGAGGCAGGGACATGATGGCGCCGATTTGGTCGAGGGGCTTGAAGCCGGCGAAGAGCTCGAAGTGGGACAGCGCGATGGCGATCTCGGGCTTGTGGTTGGCGTCGCCGAACTTGTGCGGGTCTTGGGAGTGCAGCTTCTTGGCGAGGGTCTTGTCGGGGTGGATTTGGAGGGGGAGGGCTTTGGCGAAGGAGAGGATCTGCTCGTGAGGTTAGCATATGGCAACTGATTGTATGAGCCGGCTGTAGGGGCTATTGGGTCTTGTATATGATAAGAGATGAGGGCAAAAAGCTAACCTTGGGGAGGAACGGAATTTCCGCGCCACTCTTCTCCAAAGTCGCTTTGCCCACAAGCTGCGGATTCTTCTTCAGATAGTCGGAGAGAAGCTCGCCGGTGGAGAGCAGTCGAGACGGCACGGTGGGATACGTGCCCATCCACATCTACGTATAGAGCGTGAGTCTCATCCGGTAAAGGAAATCCAAAAATGTAGACAACTTACTTCAGAATAGGTCTCGTCACCCTTCAGATCCCCCGTCCCAGGCGTCTTGGACCAGAGCTTTCCAGCAATTGAGTCTTTGCCTTGCTTGCCCCAGGGATCGTGCTGAGATGGGATGTTAGTATCCGCTATAGGACGCTCAGAATGAGGCATAGAAAGTCAACGCAGAGTGACATACCTTGCAATCGCACTTTAATTGCACTATTGAATCTGCCATCGTTTGCAGTCTTTTAGATAATTAATCATGCTCGACGAATTCTATCTGGGCTGGTGCTGGTATGAATTCGATTCTTATAGATCCAAGACCATCACGAAGAGGTCGCGTTACCACGACGTCATAGCCAGATTTCGTCACCGCCAGATAATCCTATACTTCCGAGGAACATGATTTTCCAACTTTACTTTCTCCAACTCGACAGCATTTTTATGGAGAACAAACCAATCATGGCGGTGCACATGGGGTCTCATCAGGCTGACGTCAACAAATCTCTGGTCAAAATTCCTTCCGCTTATTTTCAATCAACTTACTATAGATAGAAGAATAATATCTTCATATAATTTGTAATTAATAACTTATTTTGTCTTTAATATATCATAATATTAAGACACCACAAAATAGGCACCTCGTAATAAGGGAATCTGAAATACAGATGGAGCTCGCCACTCGCCTGGGAAATATGTTAAGCAGTATTAATCAGGTTATAGTTATAATTAATGCACCTAATGCAAGAGTTGCATATGTAAAGTCACGTGAGCAAACATGCGGATCAAGGGGCAAGTGAACAAAGACATCCGCACATCTATCACCCACGACATCCTGGCCAGAGCCTAATCAACACACGCCGATATCCAATCAAGATGCCTTCTGCTTCGGCCCAGGCGCCTCAGCCTTCAATAGATTTCAAGTCGTATATCGAAAATGAAGACTTTCTCGTCAAACGGGGGGAGACAGAGCCCAGCAGCCGTTCCCAAGCCTTAATCTTTCATATACAGAATCTAAACTGGTGGGTTAAAGTGAGCTTCAGAGACGAGATACCCCGTATGGCCAACGAGCCGATCGGAAAGGAAAAGACCTCGAAACCACGGGGACGTAAAGAGTTTCAACAGTTCATCAGGCTCATGGATTTTAGATCTCTATTACTCCTGGATGGCACAGTCAGTGAAGTGATATTAGAAGAGTCAGGCGATCAATCTAATTCGATGGTAAAAACCCATAAAACAGGAGAATCTACAGCTAGTCCGTTTTCAGACTTTATTCGGTAACTAAAATACACTATTCGAGAGGATCCTTTGAGAGTGATCTATCTATCCCCTGTGTAACGAATTCCCTTTTTTCCGCAAGATCTAAATGACCGAGCTATCTGAATAGATGGAGACCGTGGATGGGGTTTTTTATGTTATCGATGCTAACGATGAGGCGTCATACATTCTGAAGGCTGTCAATCAGTCCCTATATCAGCCTCATAATACGAAAGTCATTCGCAATAAACTTGGAAATTTGGAAGCCTTCCGAGGAAAACCAAACATTATTCAATCGGCCGTGTTGCCGTGGCCACAAACCCTTATACCATATCAAATACGACAAAATATCCCTTACTTATATTCGGCATTCTATCGGTGTTCTATCCTAGTAACTCTTTGTAAAACTTATTCGATGAAGATCGCGTCAGGGAATATTCATGGGAACGTTGGACTATACAAATCGCCACTGCAATAAACTGCTTGCATGAAGAAGGGATAACCCACATGGATATTAAAACTTCTAATATTGTTATTAATAGGGACGGAAACGCAGTTCTGATCTATCAGCAGCGTTGGCGGGATTACACATGCATGGCGCGCCCCTGAAATTAGAGACTGTATATCGCCTGGCACTCTTCTATTTAAGGTATGCCAGATGAATGACACATGGGTATACAGAAAGTTCTTGTCGTAAAAGTCCCTTCTTAGAAACTCTGAATCACGTCGTCGCTTATCTTACAAGGGTAGACACAGTGACTCGCATGACTCTTCCAGACGCTATATCCTTCCTCGAGGCTTCTGGTATTGATGGAAAACCAGTGGATCCAAGAAGTACAGATACTCTTATTGCAGTAGTTGCGTAACTCCTTCTCCCACCACCTCGGTAATTTCTTAATCCACGGTGCTGCCGTGCTTAAGTGCTCGCGAGAACAACAAAGCAAGAGTTTAAATTATAACATATCATGACCAAGTGTTCTCAGTAGCTAGAAGATACGCCAAAATAATGGGCTTTCTCATATCGACTTGGACCTGTGAAAGAAACGAATGGGGTTTATCTTGGTGAGGGGACAAGCATAGCAGACAATTCTTCTATCTCTGAGTGCGGACAAGAGATAAAACAGTGATATTCTCTAGCTTAATCCACGAATGGTAAGGCTTTGAGCCACTCCCTACGTTCTTCGTCATTCCTGGCCTCACGGTCCAAGAACCTTTTCACTCCCTCGTCTAGCTCTTTCCTGGATCTATTGTAATCTACATCACTAACCATCCCAATGTTTAAAACAGCCAGTGTCGTCAACAAACTCGTTCATGAGCTTAACACTCTGCGCCCATAGCTCGCCATACTCCTCCCACTGTCGGATTTCCTCGTCCGAGAACTGTAACGGGAACGGCGTTCCAGGAGAGCTGCCATCTTCCCCAACGCCAACAATATGTGCCCACTCTTTCTCGACATCCCTCAACAGGCTGTTAAGCAGCGGCTCGTAGTCCAACAAGATTAATCCTGGAACCACACTAACTTGATGCCGGAGAGTATCCTGGCCTTGTATCGCTTGAAAGGCTGTTTCGTTCACCTGAAGACAACTAACTAAGTAGAGGCTATGTAGCGACTGTGCTGTACGGAGCGCCTTTGCTTTCTGCTGTTCGTCTGGGCCCATGGAGTTGAAACTAGGTGGTAAGGGGACCTTCCCCAAATCGCTAGGAGTAGGGCCGTTGTAATCAAGAAACGCCGGACGTCTAACCTGCATGAAAAGCGGAAAAGCACTAACGGACTGCCAGTCAATGATTCCCACGATAAGGCTTGGATCTTGAGGGTCCACAAATATATTCTGCGAATGAAGATCACCATGCCATAACACCGAGGCGTGGGTGGCCTTGTTTTCTGGGAGAACGTAGGGTGCCACCTTGAGATAGTTCTCTAACCCAGAGAGCTTTTTGGAAAGGCTAGGCTGGTATTGTCGGGGGGCCGCAGAAAAGACCTTCAGGCATTAGGGGGTATCGGAGACCTGCTTTTGCAGCTGCAATCTCCTTCCGCGCAATGCCCATCATGAACATGAATTCGGTGGCCAGCGGACTAGGGGCATTGAAACTTGTGGCGGGGCGGGAAGATCTGATCTATACGCCTAAATAAAGTATATTTCTAACTTTAACTCAAACTTCTAAACATCTGGCTATCTCCGGCAGTACTATAAAGGCCAATTAGCAAACTTCTTGAACGCTGTATATGATATCTATCAAACCCCGGAAAACATGAGAGAAGAGTATGTATTAGCCTGCATATTCATTTCTCGACATTACGACCCGACCAAAAAGCCTCAGCTGGGCAATAAGTAGTTCTTGCAACGTCGTATATGTCAATAATATATTATAGTAAGTATAGGCAGGTAACTAATATTTAACCTCGATAGAGTTTCGCGACTTAAACGGGCCTCGTCCTTAGAGAAGAATGTTGTTATTATTCCCCTAAGATGTGCGTACACATGAATGTAGTAGAAACCAATTTTCTTGCATATAATGAAGCTAAAATGACTGACTCCAAGCTTTAATGCGCCATATCAGAGCGACATGTACAACAGGTTGTTATCCCTTTTCACTTTTCGAAACCCTGGCGCCGCTTGTGCTTGAATAAATGCGGCCGCTTGCAGCAGTCTATGTATCTACACTCTATTCGCACCCGCTCGCTGCCCTAGAATATTCCATTCGAAAGCCTCCCAGTGTACTCTCAGTCTGCAATCCTTAGCAAGGTTATGTTGATAAAAAATATAATCCTACTACTGTTATGCAACGTTGGAGCCCTACGCGCTGCAAATAGAATATTTTAATAATTAAAGTGCTAGGTTTCAGTATCTAGTCCTAAATAATGAATGGGTCGACGATGTACAACGGGCGATAATCAATATGTGACAAACGTCATTCTGTCTAGTATTATGGCAGACCTGAAAAGCAAAAGTACTAGGTGAGATCAGCTGGTTGGAATGTCGCTGCACCATCATGTAACAAACTGAAAAGGGGTATAACATGCTGCATATAAAACATTTCATGAGAGATTCAGCTCAGACCAACCCACGAGCACTCTTACGTAAAGAGAGGGGCATGAGCATGGCAAACCAGGTGATACCTTGCCTAGCCTTTTGGTGCAATCATGCAGGAGCTGAAAGCAGCATCCCCTCCCGAAGTGGATCTATTACTCAAGCTGGAAACATGCACAGCCCATGGAAGAGGAGGGGTTAAGAGTGTGGGGGTCCATTAAATTTAATAGTTCCGGATGATTGTCGACACACCCGATAGCTCTATCCCTGGCAAGGCAGGACATACATGTTTCGCACATCAAAGTCTTTAGAAAATTTGCTCATGTGGGTCTAGAAATCTGTATATAGGGCTGAAGAGTTAGATCTGGTTATAAATATGTTGATTTATAGATCTAGATGTCGAATTCGAAGCTGTATATGCTTTTCTTTTTCTTTTTCTTCCTGGGAAGAGGAGAAGGGTTGGGGATATGGTTGCCGAGCGAGGCGAGGAGTCTGCATGTGAGAAGATGGTTGCGCACACCACCTTCCATATACGTATATACATTGATGTATATACGACGCTTCCGTCCAACCCAGCTTGCAGACTGTTAGCCAGGCAGACATGCACGACCATGCTTTTCTTCCGGTGGAAACAAACGAAATGAATATCTATAATTGTACGATATCCAATCAGTACACCCCACATTGCATATTCAGTGTTCAACATGAATGCCGCCAGCAAGCATCGAGTACCAGCTGAACGCGGTAAATGCGGAGTCTCACTCTTTCATATTTGCCACATAAACCCTGTAAGACGACCCAGTGTAATATATCAAAAGGGAAAAACCATAAGAAATCTCCCCCTCCGCTAACCCATGGTAAGCAAGCTTGTTGGAACTAATGCGCGTGAACAAGCAATCATTCTGCGCCCAACCTGCATGTAACCTCTCCAGCACTGGTATCGGCGTAGAAATTTTGATTGGCCGATATCGACACCAGACACCATGTCTTGGTTCTCCTCTTGAATAGAATACCCTATATACTATAGGAAAGTTTTCGTACAAGGCCGCATCACTGATAACTCATTTTGAAATATGTACATTTACGGAGACCGTGTTTGCAGACATTACTTGGGCCAGAACAATCCGTCCAATTTATTGCAAGAGTTTCCTTTACTGGCCCCTTCTGTCTGGAGCCACACTCGTCCTGCATTGCACAGACAGCTTGCATGGGCGACAGCCTGATAATCGACCCTTGACGGCCTCAGCTCGGACCTCCCAGCTTAACGTACGTTACGATTTATATGACGTATCAACTTCCTGATTTTCAGCCAGCCTCTTTCAACCGTGGTAGCCGATCCAATAGGAACCTCATATCAAAAAGCACCAGACGTGCACCATCTGTGAGAAACACCCGAAACGGTTACATTTCAGCTCGGGTCGTTGCCAAACCCCCTACTCCACCAATATTCGGTGATATGAATGAATAGACACTTCGCTTGTGGTGTGATGAGTGCACCTGTGGGCGGCTTCGTCATTGGAGCTAGACCTTGTTCTCAACAGAGCTCAAGAACGCCCAAACTAAAAGGCAAATGAATGTCCCACTTGATCTATATAAAGCCTAATCCGTCGCTTCTTATTCACAACATGAGTCTACCAGTTCAGACACCAGGCATTCTCAACTTCATTCTTATTCCAAATCAAGTCAATACTGCTCAAGATGACCATTATCGTCAAGGGTATAGAGACCCGTGATGGCAGTGGCAAGCCCTACCTCCGGAAAGACATCGACACATGGTATGCGGAGCAGGTTAAAGGCAATGGAATACAGCTTACTCTCTTTGTGGAAGCTCTGGCTCTCATTCAGAAACGTTCTCTAGATGATATGATGTCTTACTTCCGTCTGGCTGCCATACATTCTGCTCCATGGTGCGAATGGGACGATGTAGAGCAACCCCCCAATGACCCGAACAAAATTCCAGGATACTGTGTCCATAACAATTACACGTTCCCCACATGGCATCGGGTGTACATGATGCTCTATGAGGTGAGTCAAGCCTGGTGCGTGAGAAAAATGGTGAGCAGATAGAGGACTGACAAATACACGCAGCGAGCTTTGTATGACGCGATGCTTGAATGGATCGGCACGAGCGTTCCAGCCAATCTTCGAGCCACCTGGAAGACTGAAGCTGGCAAATGGCGTCTTCCATACTGGGACTTTGCTCGTGTTGCCGATCGACCTCCATCGACTGCTGGCGCCTTGCCTTACGATATCGACGATGACAAACTCAGACTGCCCATTCTTTGTATGATGCCGAACGTGCGAATCACCGTGTTCCCCAAGGACAAGGATCCTATCATCGAGTCTCGACCCAATCCTCTTTATAAATACGTGACCCCCAAGCTGATGGGCGAGTTTCCATCTCCATACAAGATTACTGGAGAAGATATTCCGGAGCAAAAGGCCAAGGACCCGAATGACCCAACTGTGGAAGTGGTCATAAATCCCAAGTTTACCTATCCAGTAAGTCTCTTGTCCCCCCAGTGTTCAGACTCCCCGGAACTGATCATCCATCTAGTGGGATAAATGCAATGCGACAACCAAGTACGGCATTCTCGATGGGTTCGATCCGAGCATCTGGGCCGACGGAGGCCAGAACTGGCTGCGGTCCAACTACGCTCTCAACGAGCATCCTTATTATGGCCCCAAAGATACGGGTGTAAATGCCGAAACGCCGGTCCCTACACTCCAGGATCTGGTCTACCGGTTGTTCCAGTATGGCCTTGACTCGTGGGGAGCATTTTCATCCACCAGGTACACTTCAGATGACCCGGTCGGCAAATCCACATCGGCAGGCGTGAGCACATACAGCGCGGGGTTGGAAGGTGATGTAAAGAATGCAGTGAATCTAGAGTTCATTCACAACAACCTTCATGTAAGCATCCGGAGTGTCATGAGTGCGCAGAGAAAACGAGTCTGACACTGCCTAGAACTTTGTGGGAGGAACCCAGTTCCTTCGCCCACCGAAAGAAGGCATCCACCTCTGGGGCGCTGGCCATATGAGCAGTGTCTTTATGGCGGCGTTTGATCCCATCTTCTTCATGTTCCACAAGTATGCCCCTCTGTATGTGAATGGCGAGGTGATGCTGACATTTGACATAGTAACGTCGACCGCTTGACTGCCATGTGGCAAATGCTGAATTGGGACAAGTGGTTCGATGATAGCTACAGCAAGCCCATCAAGGATAATGATCTGACCCCCTTCCATAAAGACGAAAATCGCAACTTCTGGAAGTCAGATCATGTGAGAGACTGGCGGGCCCTTGGCTATGAGTACGAAATCCTCCAGGGACGAACTCACAATAGTTCGGGCGATCGGCGAGCGCTTTTGGACGACATTGCCAAGCTGTACGGAAACTCGACGAAAAGTCTCTTTGACGGGCTTCCTAGGAATGACGGCGACGATGATGATTTCGTTATTACTGTTATTTACGACAAGTGCGTTGTATATCACTTTCTTGCCTTGGATATATCACTGACCTACAAAGATACGCTTTGAACGGTGCACCTTACAAGATCAATCTCTTCTTGAACGTCGACAACCAGAACTTCCATGGACCCGAGTCGGAAGGCTTCGTCGCCAGTATCTACAACTTCAGTGGCTCGCTGGACTCGGGCGCCTGTGGTAATTGTAAGCAGCAGAAGGAAGACGGTATCATGTGCATTGCCCAAGTGCCCGCCACCGTACCAATGCGCGACTACCTGAATAGAACCCACAGGGGGTATAGGAACGCATTGCAACCCGTGTACCTGGCTCTGAACAGTCTGGGAAAGGTGAGTCGTACTGATCCCCTTGATGTTTTCCCGGTTCACTGACTCAACATTTATACAGCCTGTTCAAATGGATATCCAAATCGCGCTGCATAGATCTTCGAGGCCATACTACAAGAACCCTTTTGAGCCTATTGGAAGCGATCCTTTGAAGTATGATTTCCTTAAGCACGGAAGACAGGCCGACGAGGTCTTTTCTCGGACCTATTTCGGAGGATAGTATGCTTAAGGTACACTTCCAGCGTGATTTCGTAGTACTAAACTCCTTTTGAGAGGCCATTCGTTTGATAGTGTCAATGGCATGCCAAAAATTTGACCTCTATAGCTCCGAATATTTAGATCGGAACGTTGTAGTCACCTGCGGGTAGTATTCTGACTTTTCGAGGACACCGGATTAATTCATCATGGATAAGTGAACTTAATCCGGATTTTCGCAGACGCTTCGTAGGAAAGTAATTGTGTGGTTTGATCGGTACCATGGTCTACCTAGGTTCGGTCCTCTTATATCAACTCTGCGCCGGTAGCTCAGAGGCATGGAGCTAAAGATAGTGTCATGTTTAGTATAATACTAGCCGCTAATTTGCACATGAATTTAGTCCTTGGGGTTAGTATTTTTAGACCAATGTGGTGACTAAAGACTCATATAACATCTTACTATTCTTCCCCATCACGTTTCTAAGTATTCTCTTTTCCAACTCCTAAAAGCCGCCTAGAATATAGTACTACCGTCATGTCCGAGGCGGTCGAGCCACCGTCTTCTACGATTTACAACAGGGATAACCAGAGCTACTACAGTGTTAGAGGAATCCATATACCAGCCGCACCAAGGTGGCGCATAAGCAAATTCCACTGGAGCAGTATAGGTGAACTCCCACTAGCCCACAATCCGTAGAAAAATACCTTGCAGCGGGTGCTTAAGAGCATGTCGGCTCGAAAGCCATCGGCTCATCCCTGCTGGCATGAATGTCGGCAGGAGAAGGAAGCCCCGGTCAGTGGCACACGAGAATTAAGCTTATACTACCTAAAAAAAGGATATGCAGATATGCAGAGCACCCATTTGCAAGTAGGGAGCGATTCAAGCGGGGAATCATCCCGCAGCAGCAAGGCCAATACTGACGGTGCCAGCGATAACAGTCAGCAATGCAAGCAACAACCCAGACAGTGGAGGTGTGTATTCGCCATGCTTGCAAGGATTTTGGGTTATGTGGATTCATCTGGCGTGGACTCTCGTTGGTCTCCAGACTGGCTTCCAGCAGTATATGCATATGACGTTTGCGTATCAGCTGGTACTGGATATCCCACATCCCCCAGCGAGACATGCTGTACTACCAGCTGCCCAAGTGCTAGTCTTGGTAAAACGATCGAATAATAAAATGGAGAAGGAACAAGGGGCTGGGCGATTCTACTGTCCGCCGGGTTCTCAATTCCGGATACTCCATGGCATTGATGCTCTCTGTTATATGGTGGAATTTACTACTACTTCGGCCCACCCACGGGGACAGTCGAAAGATACTTCCAAATCTGGTTCAATCTGTAATTCCCCCAGAAGGACCTGCACCCAGGCGAAACGCAGCTGGTGGGGAACGGGACGCCGTTCTATCTGTGGGACCCCAAGGGGGCGCCGTCCTACAATAACGCAGGAGGCTTCGTCGCATCTGATGGTTGGGGCGCAATGCATCCGGGGGCTGGCACGCCAGACTGGGTGCAGTTTGCAGGAACGGGTCACCAACAGTATGATGGCATCATGAGGGCTACCTTGACTGCGCCCAACGTGGTAGGAGTCGGCAAGGGAGGTCTCACCGTTGATGATAGTGGACTGTTTCATCCCACTTCGGACCAGGCGTCCGCAGTGGACGTCATCTTTGAACCGTGGAGATGCCAGCTTGGGTATTGAATTCAGGCCTAACTCAATTTCATGTTCCCGGTCTCGGGCTAGGATAAGGGTTGGCGTCTTGTGTTGTGCTGTTATGCTATCGTGTTTTCTTTTCTGATTCGGTTACTTGATGTTTTCTAGATGTATGTTGCCTATCTAGTGGGACTGGTTTACTTCGTACTGAAGGATAAACCCTAGTAGCCCGCCGGGGACAAGGGATTGGGATATTGCAAGTCAAGGCGAGGAATAGTATATGTATCTCTCCTTGTCAAAACTAGTGTAAAGATAGGAACTGTTTAAGAATATCTAAGCTGCATAACAGGGGTTTTATTGCTGAAAGCTTTTAGTGATCCTTCGTATCAGGGTTGAATAAGCTCGTCACTATTCATAATCTCTTAATCGGTCATTCTTATGTTCATATCAATTAAATGTGCAATGAAAACAAACCGCCAACGCCTCCCTGCTCCTTATGCATTATTAAGAAAAGAAACAGCAAACCTCCCAAATGCAGTGCCATGTATATTAAAAATCAAAACATCAAATTAAGTCGTGTTCCTATCCATAAATATCCTCCGCGTCCGGAACCATATCCGTAGTCAAATGGCGCGCACTAGACCGATACCGCTTCTTCTCAGATGAAGAAGAGGAAGAAGAAGCACCGCCATACCTCCCTCCGAACAAAGAGCTCGCTCGCCGACTGCTGCGCTGTCCGGGCCTAGAGATATGCGAAGAAGAAGAAGAAGAAGCCCGCCCGCCTTGTTGCGAGCAGTACTCGTCCTCGTCTTCTTCGTTCAGATCGTCAGAGTACATGGTGTGTCTGTCTCGATCGCGACGATCCAGGCCGTTCAGGTTCAGACCGAGGCGCATGCTCTCCCTGGATCGAGAGGAGGTCGTTGACGACGAAGAAGACGACGCTGCGTACGGCGACAGCATCCCGAGATCCTCTGCGTAACGCGGCACGGCGGGGATGTACCGGAACCGAGGCGATGGGTGATCGTGCGTGGCGACGTGCTCGGCCACTTCGGTCGGATAGTCCTGGTGAATAGGCTTGTATGCGAACTCGGTGCGGCGTTCCTGGTGGGTTCTGGGCAGAATGGGTTCGTGGCTTTGGATGTCGAATGTACGCTTTGGACGAGGTGCCAAGCGTCCTGATAGACGACGAGGGTTCAACGTTCTCATGGAGAAGGTGCTTTGTCTGGTGGAGCGAGTTGAAGGGATTGGGTTCTCCGGCACGTGGGAGGCAGATCCTCGGGGTGGATGCTCGGGGACGAAGCCAGGGCCGTAGCCTAGCGTGCAGTGGGACGATTGATGGGGGTTGTCGAACTGGTTCCAGGATCCGTCGGTGGGAGCTGAAATGTCGACGTCGCCCCAGCGTTCGTGCAGAGGCTTGTAGGTGTCTGATCTGCGGAGGCGGTTGAGAGGACGGCTGACGATGCTTGCCATGGTGGATTTGATCAAAGAGAGAAGAGAGAGAAAGAATGACAGAAGAGGAATGATGAATGATGAATGATGATCGAGGAAGAATGGATCAGGATCCCAAGTCCAATCCAGTAACCGAATTCAACGAGAGACTTCTGATCAAGGAGTCATGACAGAAGGGTCCTCTGCTATACAGCACAACAAGGCCAAGTCAAAGGACAAGACGAACTCCGCACAGACCAAAGCAAAGCCCAAGTAAGGTTTTCGCCGAGGATTCCTTCGAGTTTCAACTGTTCCAATTCGATCCATCTGTCCAACTCCAGTCCGTGGGCGAAACAGTCGATATAAAAGCTTATCCATCCAGCAACACCCCAGGATGCTGGCGAGCACCCTCCGCCGGGAATCGTTTCAGAGCGTCGCATTGCATCTTGCATCCCTGCAAGCGGCTGTGCCAACATTAGAAACACTCCATCAGGCACGGCGTCACACTCAGCGGTCATAGGATAGGCGCCCAGACCAGCGACGGCGCTCTGCATTAGCCCGGGGGGATCGTCGTCCGGAGGCGCTGTGATTTGCCTGGCTCGTGCTTCCATTATTAGCAAATTCTCTGGAAGCAGTCTATATTAAGGACTTAACCTGGTCTGGACTGCAGTAATTAGCGCCGGTCATGTGCAAGAAGGAGGGGCAACGAGGAGGTTAATTGATCGAGTGCGAGAAGGAAAGCCCAAATTTAGAAACACACTGCAGCGAGTCACCGTCACTTGCATCTGGCGACGCGCCCGACCAGGGTCTTGAAACAAGCCACTGCGGATCGCTGGCGGTTCTTGCTGTGCAGAGGCCCCGATCTAATTATATCTTGTTTGGGGATCATTCGTCCGTGCCCTGCATGGAGAACCGGCCGATCGTTACGTCGATGGCGGTTATGCGCTGCCATGGAGGTCCAGAAAGGCCAAGTCGTATCGCCCGTGCTTGTGCTTGTGTTTGGATCAGTCCCGATGGATCTCGTGGTAAACCGCTTACGCGCGCGCCGAATACAGGCACTAAAGAACGCTGCAGGGTGGTGAACATGCCATCTATGTTGATTCCTCTCGGTAACGCCGGTCTTCGAGATACATACATACAGTGCAAGTGCTAGGGCGGCGTTAAACATATCTAAGTATGTCACAAGAAAGACCAAACTCCAAGGCTCGGCAATGCGAGAGTAGCTAATTCCAATATGGACAGTACATCAAAGAAAATGACGACAGGACGAAGGCAGGCAAGGAAGAACGAGGGGGTATAGAACATGAAACGAGTTCTGTTTCCAGCAGAAAGCTCCCCAGGAGCAAGTAATAATGATATGGGTTGAATGTTCATCAGATCAGATGTCCTTAAACATGTAACGTATCAGAGCAGGTCTTCCGCTCTAAGATGACACCTACATTCTTCCGCGGCCAATGAAATCAATTCTTAATATACTGAAACGACGTATACGGTGTCCCCGCCGCCTTGGAAGGGGTCATCTGCAGCAGATGG
This sequence comes from Aspergillus persii, assembly GCA_002215965.1. NCBI lineage: Eukaryota > Fungi > Ascomycota > Eurotiomycetes > Eurotiales > Aspergillaceae > Aspergillus > Aspergillus persii. The sequence goes on along the minus strand of NGZO01000002.1, from coordinate 3,492,964 downwards.
TTCTGTGCGGGTGACGTCGACTTTGCTGAGGGTGTTTGGTCCAAAGAAGGGAGAGGATCGATCGGGCGGGAAGAATGGCGTGCGAGCGCCCCCGTGGACAAACGTCTGGAGTAGAGGGCCGGAGGGGAGGCCGGCCAGTGCATTGGACGATCAGAAGGCCTCGGTTCCCAAGACGCTGGGTGTCGCACGAGAGACGGCAGTGGCGGCTCGTCGTCCGAGTCCGAGTCCGTAACAGATGACTCGCCGCTAGCACTATTCACGTAGCTCTGTGGGCTCTCCGCATGGCGCTCGCGCTTGGACTCAACCTCATGGTCTGTCGACAGGTCCGGCGAAGCGCTGGATGACAAGGCGCTGCAGGTTCTCCTCAGCTCCGGCCGCATTGCACGGGCGGCATTGAGGATCTTAGTGTTTTTGGCCTTCTCGACTTCGTGTCCATATGAGCTTCTTCGGTTGGGCAGACCCCGTCGGTCTCCATTGCGATCAAGATATTCTGATTGTCGATCGGTCAGATGGAGAGCTCTTAAGTCCACTTGACTCCGACTGAATGTGACTCTGGTTCGCAGTTGCTGGATAGCCGAGTCCAAAGCCAGCTCAATAGCACAGTGGTTACGGATCTCTCGAATTTTCGGCCACGTTGCTCGTTCTCCGCTCAAACACGCCTCGAGCATGAATTCCGTCGTTGGGTTCTTCAGTATCAAGGGGAAATGATTGTACGGAACATCGGGGTAGATGTTAATATCACCCGAGTATTTCTGGTTGACGATCGAGATAGCTTTGCTGAGCGACGTCGGGAAGATTCCCATCTCCGCCATGACCATCATACGATGGAGCAGTTCGTCTTTAGCGAGTTGCGTTGCGCTATTGAACCAGCTTAGAGTGCGCGATGGGTTCTTCGTCTCGTTGGGATCGATGCTTTTCGGGAGGAAAGGAACCACATGAGGATTAACCTGAGACACGATAAAATGGTTCACGTTGAACATCTCGGATAGACGAGTCATCGGCAGATCTCCATCTACCGAGCCGTCGATGTACTGTCGACAAAGGTCATACCAAGGAACCACTTCCCCAGTCTGCGGATCCTTGGCCATCAGGTCGAAAGGTCGGAACACTAAGGGAACCGAGCAAGAAACGGCACTAGTGATAATCAGTCATTACTTCCAAGGGGCAGCAACAGGCAACGGAAAACTTACACGGCAGACCAGATCAGCACATTAGGTGCAGTGATGTAATTCAACAGCCTGGGTAATTCGTAAATCCCAGCGCTGGAGACACAGATATTGAGAATTCGACGGGTGCGGTTGTACGCTTCCTGGAAAGTTATATCCCCCAACCACCCTCGCATGAACTTGGCCAGATGCTGTATATCCATGAAGGTTCCATGTTTTAAAATCCGCGAGATCATCTGCAGTACGCTTTCCGTGCCATCATCCTCGCCGAAAACATCGAAGTCTCCATAAGCGAAATTCTCCAGCAGCTCCGGTATCTCCTCCTCTGTGCGCGTGCAGAAAGCGGAACACACGATGCTGCCCGCCGATGCACCAGACATGATGCGGGGAAGGAGATTCGCCTGCCAGAGAGTCTTGAGAACTCCAATATGATTCATGCCGAACGTCCCGCCGCCCGAGAACAGTAACGCACTGCGTCCGAAGGCTTGTCGCGCCGCGAGAAGTTGCTCCAGAATATACCTCAGTTCCAGCCCGTCGCACAAGCTCTTTCCCGAGAGTTCTGCCAGCGTTGAGATCGTCTCGACAGCCTCCGTGATGTATCGATCGACGAGCACCTTGGTGCCGACATGGGAATGGCTGTAGAGGGCCGGGTTGGACATGTTGCCCAGGTCGCGGCTGAGCGAGGTGCGGACGAGGAACAACATGCGACTGACATCGGAGCTGGCGCGCGCATCCTGGAGTTGTTTCAGTCGTTCTTGTATCAAGCAGGCATCGTATTCGGTGCTCTCGAAGGTACTTTTCCAGGATTCGTGGTCCTCCAGCACATCCAATCTGGAAGCGCAATCCTTCCACTCCTCGTACAACACTGCCTGAAACATCGAGGTCTCGTCAGTTCAACAGCATGCGACCACAGCTCAAGAGGGGACAAGAAGCAATCTTGCTTGTAAATCACACCCGACAATAAAACTTACCGTGCGCATTTTGAAATAGAGAGACTGACGCAGGGCCTCCGTTTCGCTCAGACCGTGGGTGTTCTCCTTGGAACGATCGCTCCCGGTCGTCGCATACCACCTATCACCGGCCCAAGCCAGCGAGCTTTTTACCACCGAAGACAAGGACGGCAGCGAGGAGCGCTTCAGCAGCGAATTTCTGTGACTCAGCGCCACCGGTTTCGGCCTGGGGTTGCGTCTTGCCTTGCCATGGCATTGCGGGCGCACTAAGGCAGGATCAGGAAACAGAGACATGCCCGACACCCATTTATCTGAACCCAAATTTGCCCTCTTCCTCTTTGTCGCCGGGTCGGATGGATATTTTAATTCGCGGGAGGATAGAGAAATTGGAAGGGGAAGAACAGCCGAAATGGAAAGAGGGAAAAGCAAGGATAAATGGAAATGGGGTCCAGAGAGTATGGAATCGAGGAATCGAGGAATCGAGGTAAAATAGGGTTAGTTAGCAGTTAGTTAAGTAGTGGATAGTGGATAGTGGTTAAGTGAGCGCCATGCATTTTCCCCAGACGATCCCCTTGGTAGGTGACCAACTAGGAAGACTAACCCACTCGGGCAGTCGGACAACGTCACGAGGGCTGCCCGTGACGGTCGATCCGCCACTTTCCCCCACACAACACCTTTGGAGTCTCCCTAGTCCTTCCTCTACGTTGCATCGTCCCGGCATTGGTCTTGGTATTGGATATCTCGTCTCAATTTTCAGTCCTGGATATCCACACGCCCCGTCGCATTTCATATCCTGACGGAATACGCTGAAGACACGTTTCAAATCACTCCGTCCTGCAGGTGAAGATTGAAGATCGGAGGACCGACAACTGGGGTTCATGCACGATAACATCAGCGCTCAGCTGGATGGTCCCTGGGAACCCTGGAAGTGACCACAGCTGATGGATTATTTTCATCGATCACTACCATCCATTCCAATCATGGTTACTCCCGGTGATCCTCCGGGGTCGTTCTTGTGGCCAAATGTCGTCAGCTCGCTCCGTACGGGCAATAGGACTCGTATTATTAGGCAGAAGTATCCTACCCTACCTAGCAGTATCCGCACACCTACATTGTCTTAGTGAGAATCGGGGTCTAGGCTAATAAACCGAAGAGGATGGGGAATGGAATGAAACAAGGCTGAGTCAAATCACGCTCAGATAGCGGCTAAATTCTCAGCCCAAAGGACATCTGCCCCCAAGAGTCAGGAGGCCATTTATTTCTCTTATCATCTCCTATCATCTAGATTGCTTCTGCATAATGGATGCTGGCCCTATAGTTAAGGATGTGATCAGGGATTCCGGCATCGTTAACCCATGCAGCTGCCACAATCTGGATGGTCGCCAAGCAAAAGTCTGTGGTCTCGACGCTGCAGGCTTAGCTGGGGGTCTAAATCTACGGCCCAGATAAATCCTACCGATTTTTTAGGAAAGAGACAAATATAATCCATGTATACAGAGAGGCGATTTATAGCCGGAGGGGACCCTGTACTAAATATTTACTATTTATTAATCGGGTATCACTCGATGACCGGCGCAGCGAGGCAGCGGTAACCATCCATGGACTATAAACATGGACTCCAAATCCTACCCAACCCGGGCAAACCCTGGCCAATGGTGAATTCATTCAAGCATGGTCAGCTCGACGGTCCCAATCTCTTCCCATAAGCTGCAGAGCGTCATGCGAACAAGCCAGCTTTCACATGCTTTGCAATGGTCTTGACATGTGAAAGGCCAGAGCTTTTTTCTGCCCTTGCGGACTTCACGCCGGTCCCGTTGGTTACTAATGCTAATGCTTACAGGCCGCTGCGGTCTCTATACTCCTGCGCTTTATTATAGTCGTATGAGCAGCACATCATTGCATCTGACGCAGCCACTCTCTGATCGCAGCTCTGGCCGCCGACTCCGCGCCGTGCTCTCTCCAGAAGTGCCCAGCCCCGTCGATTTCGGCCGATTGAAACCGGCTGCTGGGGGCACGGGCAAGCTCCTCCGCCCATTGGCGCAGCTTATTGGCGGAGGTGAAGGTATCATGACTACCGTAAATGGCCAGGGTTTCATTTGCACGCAGCTGGTCCGTCGGCTTAGGACAAGGGATGTGCCGTCCCTGGGCGGGGTTGTGTGCTCCGACAGTCAACGACAGCTTGGAAAACATTGTCAAGAGCCTATTGATCGGAGGCAACAGAGGTGAGATCAGAAGATAGGATATCCTCGTGCTCGAAATACTGAAGGGGTTCGTTGGGTTTGGATCCCTCTCGGACTTTGACGATCGACTTTGGACTTTTGCAATATCTGACGACAGCGCAAAAGTTCTCTCTGCTTCTTGGCGGATCTGATAAACAGACTCGTTGGCACTACTCTGAAAAAGATCTGCAATGGCATCTATTGCCAGAAGATGCGATGCGATCATTGACCCATACGAGTAACCACCTAACACAATATGGACTTTCACAGGCGCATCCCCATGCTGTGCTGTGTCTTCCGAATCTCGAGTTGATAGGAGACGCAAATAGAACAGCATGAACCCGTAGAAGGAGACATAATCAGCCAGCTCAGGCCGTGCTGTCCAACTCGTGGTTCCTTCCGACTCTCCGGCTCCTCTGTACAAGTCATATTAGCACGGGATCTGTTCAACCTGTCACACTACGGCCATAAAGCCGCGCGAAAGCCAGCCTGGCCTAAATGGCAAGACAGGAAGTACCGGAAATTAAAAGTACCCAGCACGTAGCCGGCTTCCAGGAGCTCGCTTCCGACGAAGCCCACGACCGGATCATCGTAGCATCCCCCCAGGGTGGCATAGGGGTGGGCAACTATAGCGCCGCGTATTGGGCCCTGGCATGTGCCTTTGGGCTCGCTCAGTTGGTGGGGTATGTGGAGACGACAGTCGAGCTGAATCCCGTCGTAGACCGACGGTAGAGTAAAAGTGTAGGTGGGCGGAGGGAGATACATATCACTGTAAGAAGCAAATTTGCAGGGGCATCCAGCGACATCCTCCCTCGAAGAGTGGATGGAGGAAGCAAGTGGGCGAACGCCAACGTTGGCCTTTCTTGGAGGTTGGCCCAAGCTCTGAGGCATCGATTTCAGGCATCAACTTTCCTTTCTTGGTAGGATTTATATATTTCTTTACTGCATATTTCCGATCTAATCAACATATATCTTTCCCTCCGCCATAAAAGTAGCAGGACCCGCAAGTTTCACACTCGAAACTCGGCTCCCATCCTCACTCAGCTCAACATCCACCACGATGTGGCTATCCCGCCCAATCTCCGACCCCTGATCGATCAAGAACCGGTGCTTGCGAGTCTCCCGACTCTCCTGCAAAGCCAAATACGCAGCAAGAGCACACGACCCGCTACCACAGGCAGGATCCTCAACATCAATCGCGATCATGCGCACGCGGAGATCCCAGATCTTCGTGCCACTCTCCACACGCGAGCCTAGGTTCCGGTAATACATGACTCCAACGAACGACGGGCCCCAGCCCTCGTCCAGATCGACTTCTGGGCTTTGTCCAGCGCGGACATTGCCGAACACGTCGGGTTTCTCGGTCAGATCGGCCAAGACATACGTGACCCCCTTGACGATAGACACCGTCGGCCATGACGCGGCCAGCCCTGACGTCTGGGCCAGACAGCGCTGAACGACCGTGAGCGCCGACAGAGGCGCCTCGGTGGCATGGATATGTACGTTATGCGGAACCTGTGCCGAGACGACCTGGCTGTCAGGATTATATTCGATCCCCACGGGGCCGGCGTTTGTCTCTAGGGTCAGCGTCTGATGGCCGGAAGAGGAGGTTCGAGTCTGATCCGACAGCTTCCGGAAGAGCAGGTGGCCAGTCCCGATGACCGGGTGGCCGGCGAATTCCATCTCGTTGACCGGCGTGAAAATCTCGGCGCGAGGGTTCTGGTTTGGTCCTCCGCTATGCAGGAAGACGGTTTCGGAGAGGTTGAATTCCTGAGCGATTTGTTGCTTGCGCTCTTTTGTCAGGCTTAGGGTGGTGATGTCGACTATGCCGAGCGGGTTCCCCTTGAGTCTGGTTGTTGTTAATTCTGGTTCGAGGAACAGGTAATCTGTTATCAATCGAACCTTTGCTGAGCGAAGACATCGACGATGACTTTGAAATTGTCAGTCAAGTACATTGGTGTGTTCACAGAATATACACCTACCGAATGGAGCTTGTGTTCCTGCCATTTCCTAGAAACTGTTGATTGGTCTAGTTGGACGCAATAGTTATAGGTTCCTACAAACAATGATGAGGTCTGGATTAATTTTATGGTTCGCACGGTGCTCTGAGACGTGTGAATCATCAGATAAATAGTTTGGAACGGTCAACGGCTAAAACCGGGGAACCCACGCCCTTTGGATGACACTTCTTTATCTGCCAGCTCTATCTCGTTACAAAATGGAATCGGTGGACTTGGCAATCGATTATAAATCAAGATTGTCCTAGCTATCTCGAGGTTATGTGGTTCATGAATACCTAGATCACTACTAGGTAAACTGGCGGTGAATGTTATACAATACCAGCAGTAAGGTGCAATGGCAATGGCTCAATAATATTTCCTATTAATCCCGCGCTATGCTTATAAATAATGTGCGACAATGTAATTATGAGTCTTCTATGAAGAGGGGTCTACCCTCTCAGAAAGGAGTTACTAGGACTCTGGAAGAAGCCAGGCAGGATCCGGATCTTCATCATCCTCGGATCTAGAGACTGCATCGTGCGAATGATCCTCCGCATCCTTTAGTAGATCAGCGGGGGGCTCGGGGTTATCAACGCCAAGAGGGTCGACTTGGGAATCATAATCAGCATCGCCTCGAGCTTTTCCATGGCCTTCACCTTCACGATCTGAAGACGGCCACAAGTCTTCCTCTGACACGTTGAAAATACCGAGTAGCATATCACGCGCCTCCCGCAGCGCTTCAAGTTCGGCTCCAATGCAGCAAATAAGTAACTTCCAGTCCTTCTCTTCTGCCAATTCTAGGTACTGCTCCACGCGACTCGTTGTGTTGCTCAACTCATCCAAGATAGTCCTAGCCAGTTCATCTTCGGACTTGCTCCCGGAAGGTCCATTGGGTGATAGGAGCTGCGATCGTTGCTGAACGGATTGACGCATTGCAGTTTTAAGTCGCTTTTCAAACCCTGTGACCTCTTTAACAACACGCTTCCACAAACCGCCTCCCTCCTCCAGTGCTTCTATCTCGGCGTCGACTTCACTTTGTCGCTTTTGGAATCTCGTTCTCTCCGTTTTCCAATGGTCTTGGGCCATGTGGAGAGTGCGACGCTTGTGGTTCAGAGAGTAGAATGTCGGGCGGTCTTTGCTAGTTGACTGGGGAACGACCGGAGGGTGCTGGAGGAATTTGTGGATGTCGGTTTCCAGTAGGGACAAGGACGCTTGGTACGAAGACAGCTTGGATTCCACGGTGTTCTCCAGCTGCGAGAATTCTTGGGTAACCTGTTTCTGCCTCGCCTTCATTTGAGACAGCCGCGTTTCCATTTCATGGATGTCTGACTCAAGCTGATGGCTCTCATCGCGCAGCTCCCTAGAACGTTGGCCCTCCCGATCATTGTGTATTGTGGATATCGCCTCCTCTAGTCCGTCTCTTTTGGTATCAAAGGCGTCGATCTGTTTGAGGGCATCGTCTCGTTCATCGACATGAGAGGTGAGTATTTCTCGCTCCTCCTCTCGGAGTTTCAGCAAGTCGGAGATGGATCTGAAGATCCCTTCCCGTGCTGCCCGCAGGCCGATCTTCTTTGCGACCGGCTGTCTGACCGGTACGGTGGAAGGGCCTGCTGCGTTGTTGAATCCCGAGCTGGGAGCGTGGCTTTCGCTGGACAGGGAGCTATCCTCTCCGGGCCCCTTGAGACTGGCGAGGAGACCTTCGCTCTGGGCGTCGATAAGAACCTGTAGATTACGTTGAAGGTGTTTTGCCTGGCGGTCAATATATATCAGGGGATCCTGGTGATGGGTAAATGATGCGAGTGGAGGAGATCTCAGACGCCGCTCCTGGTCTTGGGAAAACAATACAGACGACATTTTGTCTAACAAAGGGGTGTATGTGTGTCTAGTCCGGTTGTTTTGGGCGGATGGCGCTCCTCGGGTACGGGGTAAAAAAGGGAACTATTTGTGATCATGGAGTAGGGGGAACTTAGGAACTCAAAGATGAGAGACAAAATTGGGGCAATGGGTGCGACCGACCCTTCTCAGCCCCAACGATGCCGGTGACCAGCAGTGGTTTGCCCGTCGTGGTCTGCACTCGTGATCCGCGATCCCATGCCATCATGGATCACGTGACTCTTCTAGGGGCTTCTGCAGGAACCTTTCCGCAGCTTTGCTCGCCGTTGACGTGTGCCTCGCTGGGTTATAAGCTTCTAACATCTCCAAGCCTCATTCCCCCTTCACCATCAATCCGTTTCCTTGTTTATATTCTGTCATTTCATCGAACCTGCGTGCGATTTCTGCCTATTTGGCATCCTCTTCCTTCCCAAAGGCCCACCTGACTGAACTGGGCCGACTCGACCATCAGAGCTTCGTCGAAGCTGTCGCCTCATCCCTCCAGCGATAGCACAATCCGTCAGACATGGTTGGACTTGCTTCCGCCGCTGGCCTTGTCGGCTTCCTCTCTGAGCCAGACCCCGAATTGCGTGTTTTCGCCTTGAAGACGTTGGATTCGCAAATCGATCTTCTATGGACGGAAGTCGTGGATGCTGTTCCGCAAATGTTAGTCGTCTTACCTGTGTCCCTTACAAACACGCGTTTTTCCTCTCCCCCCTCATCCAGGGCATCCGATCATATATTCATTTATATTCATCTTGATTAACTTGATACTATATAGAGAGGCGCTGTACGAAGATGAATCTTTCCCCGAGCGCGAGCTTGCCGCCCTAGTCGCCGCCAAAGTTTACTACCACCTTCAAGAGTACAATGAGAGTATGGTGTTCGCCCTCGGGGCTGGAAAGCTGTTCCAGCTGGACCAAGGTGGCGAGTTTGAGGAAACTATCATCGGTAAGTGATTAACTGTCGATTGATTAGTCTGAAACTCGAGCTGTGTTCTGATGTGACGTACTCTCCAGCGAAATGTGTCGATACTTTCATCTCTCTCTGTGCTGCCCAGAAGCCTGCTGCCGGTGACCAGCCGCCAAATCTGAATACTGCGTTCCCCACCTCCGGCGAAGGAGCTACGAGTACATCCGCCAGCCTTACGTCCCCCATTACCCCATTCTCGCAGTCGGCGCTACCCTCGAAGTCGTTGCTGTCTCGTCAGGAAGTCCCCGGGATCGACTCGGCTTACCCGGGCGGTGATGATGCCAGCGTGAAACAGGTGGAGACCCCCCTGGTTTTGCGCCGGGGTGTGCAGGGCCAGTTGCAGGCTATCGTCGAGCGCTTGTTCGAGCAGTGCTTCCAGCAGAAGCGTTATCGTCAGGTTATCGGAATTGCTATCGAAGCGAAGAGCTTGGATGTCCTTCGTAAAACCATCATCCGCGCTAGTGAGGACGAGAAGAAGCAGAATGGTGAATCTCGACGGAGCGAGGAGCTCATGGAATATGTTCTCGACATCTGCATGGGCATTGTCCAGGAGCGCGCGTTCCGTAACGAGGTGAGCATTTCTCCCCTGACGGAACCAGAAATTATGATTCAAGCTAACCTTATCCTTTAAAGATCTTGAAACTTATCCTTGACCTGCTCAACGAGATCCCCTCTCCCGATTACTTTTCCATCGCCAAGTGTGTCGTTTATCTCAACGAACACTCCATGGCATCCGCCATTCTTCGCCAGTTGGTCGAGAAGGGTGATGCCCGGTCACTTGCCGTTGCCTACCAGATTTCGTTCGACTTGTATGATAACAGCACTCAAGAATTCCTTCAGAAAGTTCGGCAAGAAATCGCCGAACTTGTGCCCGAAAAGGACGAGGATGAGGCCGAGGCCAAGCAGGACACGACTGAAGACGAGAACGAACCCAAGGAATCCGATGCCCTACTTGGAGACCAGTCGAGTTCCGAGAGACCCCGGTCGACTGGTGCCAACGATGACAACAAACTCTCCTCGGAGACACGTACCGCTTTCAAGAACATAATCGAGATCCTCGACGGCATTAAATCCATACAATTAAACTTGGAGTTCTTGTACCGCAACAACAAGGCTGACATTGCTATTCTCAACAAGGTCCGTGATAGCTTGGAGGCCCGAAACTCGATCTTCCACACCGCTGTCACGCTATCGAACGCCTTCATGCACGCCGGCACCACCCACGACAAGTTCTTCCGAGACAACCTGGAATGGCTCGGCAAGGCTGTTAACTGGTCCAAGTTCACTGCTACGGCAGCTCTCGGTGTCATTCATCGTGGCAACTTGAGCCAGGGCCAGAAGCTCCTGCAGCCCTATCTGCCCCGGGAACATATCGCTGGCGTTGGAGGATCCGGCTCTGTCTACAGCCAGGGTGGATCCTTGTACGCCTTTGGTCTTATCTACGCCAACCATGGCGGTATGGCTGTGGATCTTATCCGTGACCACTTCAAGAAGGCGACTGAAGAGGTCGTCCAACATGGTGGCGCTTTGGGCCTGGGCGTGGCGGGCATGGCGACAGGTGACGAAGGTATCTACGAAGATTTGCGGAACGTTCTCTACACGGATTCAGCACTCAATGGTGAGGCCGTCGGTCTTGCCATGGGTCTGGTCATGCTGGGCACCGGCAACTTGAAGGTTCTGGAAGACATGATCCAGTATGCCCATGACACCCAACACGAGAAGATCGTTCGCGGTCTGGCCATGGGCATGGCGCTTATCATGTATGGGCGCCAAGAAGCCGCCGATGAATTGATCAATGGTCTTCTGGGCGACCCCGACCCTACCCTTCGCTATGGTGGCATCATGACAATCGCCCTGGCTTACTGTGGCAGCAGCAGCAACAAGGCCGTCCGCAAACTCCTTCACGTCGCTGTCAGCGATGTCAACGATGACGTCCGACGTGTCGCCGTGCTGAGCTTGGGCTTCATCTTGTTCAGAAAGCACCAGAGCGTCCCTCGCATGGTGGAACTGCTTTCCGAGTCGTACAACCCTCATGTGCGATACGGCGCCGCCATGGCTCTGGGTATCTCGTGCGCGGGTACTGGCCTTGACGAAGCGATCGACCTGCTCGAGCCCATGCTCAAGGACTCCACAGACTTTGTCAGACAGGGAGCGCTGATCGCCCTCGCCATGGTCCTGGTTCAACAGAACGAGGCCATGAACCCCCGAGTGAGCAGCCTGCGTAAGGCTATGATGAAGATGGTTGGGGATCGTCACGAGGATGCCATGGCCAAGTTCGGCTGTGCTGTGGCTCTTGGTATCATCGACGCCGGTGGCCGCAACTGCACCATCAGTCTGCAAACCCAGACGGGTAACCTCAACATGCCCGGAATCGTTGGAGCTGCAGTCTTCCTTCAGTATTGGTACTGGTTCCCTCTCACCCATTTCCTGTCGCTCAGCTTCGCCCCTACGTCAGTGATCGGTGTGGATCAGAAGCTTGAGGTGCCATTCTTCAAGTTCCACAGCAACACGAAGCCTAGCCTCTTCGACTACCCGCCCGAGCAGCAGGTGAAGGCTGAGGAAGCGCCTGAGAAGGTTAAGACCGCCGTCCTGTCCACCACTGCGCAGGCCAAGCGTCGTGCTCAGCGTCGTGAAAAGCAACAACGGCGGGAGAGCATGGATCTTGACCAGACACCGACCACCCCCAAGGTGTCCGAATCGGCTGACCGAATGGAGACGGATGAGAGTGTCGTCAAGGGCGAAGAGGAGGCCAAGGAAGGAGACAAGGAGGCCGGGGAAGGCCAGAAGAAGCGAGTCGAGCGCGAGAAGGTTGGGTACGAACTTGAGAACATGTCGAGAGTACTTCCCGCGCAACTCAAGTATCTCACCTTCCCGGATCCTCGGTATGAGCCGGTCAAACGGGTACGTAAACATTGTTTATTTCCCTCATTTTCAACCAAAGCCTAGGATCGACTGAGATCGCTAACACACATTTCAATAGCCTACCGGTGGAGTGGTGGTGGTCCTGGACAAGAACCCCGAGGAGTCGCGCGAAACCATCGAAATGAAGGCCAGCAAGGACGTCCGGCAGCCTGCCGCAGCGGCGGAGACGCTACAGGACCGACTACAGGCGGCCATCGGTGCTGCCGCTCTTCAGACTCCTCAACGCCCTGGCCAAGCTGCCGGGGCGACTGCCGGAGCTGCAGCGGCTGTCGGTGTGTTGACCGCGGTGGATGAGGACCAAGAGGGGGACGAGGAAGCTCCCGTACCGGAGGAATTTGAGTACGAGTCGGATGGCGAAGAGTAGACATCTGCCTTTTTGGCTGTATAACTAGACTAATCATGGATCTATGTCTTTTTCATTTCTCTAGCCCACGGGGTCTTGTATGGCCTCTCGTTGCGCGGCCATTTTACAAGTGCGAACCATATCTATGGCATATGTACTTGATTTTCTCGACAGCTCGAAGGCTTTCTCTTTCCGTTTTAGTGCTCACCCTAGATTTGAGCATAACCTGAGCAGCCTGAGGCGATTATTAAACACGGGATAAGCGGAAGACTAAGTGTCCCGAGTAACTAAGTAATCTTAATAAATTATAACGTATTTCACTACCGAACCGCCACTATAACATGCATGACGCCTCTTGGACTATGAGAATTCTAATGTGGAGTCTGTCAATAGTTACATCTAGATGTGCCATAAAAGTTAAGAATAATTTGTGGAGAATCTGGGCTACGAATATCAAAATTAATTGTAATCTGGTCCCCGGATTTAGCAAGTATAAACTGTATAATGGGGTTGCATTGGAATGCACGAAACTCAGAAAGCAGCGCATACGCGGACCTTGGTTCAACCCCCCGCCATGTGCCGGGATGGGTGCCTTTCACCACGAATTATTCTTTTGATTATTGCATCATGATAACATTGCACAAAATTATAACTCTGATATAGATGGAAGCCAGCGTAGCTTTTGAGTGGTATACCGTACTTCATATATCTATTAGACCGGTAGTGTCATCATAGACTGTTAAAGTTAAGGTTGCTTGTGGCAATTTCGACCACAGAGAGCTATCGCTGTTTCACTATTATGCTGATACTCTTTCATTACCGCAGCGCCCGTAGGGGAAAGGTTATGCTATTTAAACAGCGGCACATCTTACTATAGCCGTGGGGTAGTCACATATGCACAGCAATCACTATTCTCATCATTACCCATTCCTACTGCTATCAACCAACATGCAGCTATTTCTCTCTTACTACCTCTGGACAGCAGCTTTGGCCATCTGGATAGCCAACGCCTACCATGTTCCACCTGATCGAACTGGCATCAACATCGAGATGTTCGACGATACGGCCCTCGCCCACCAAGAGCCTCACGAGGACAATTTGGCTCACGGCGTCGATCGAGTTAGATATAACAACTTCGACGACGACGATGTTGACGACCTGGACTACACTGCAAACAGCAACGGTACCGGCATCCACTACGGAAAGTGCTACAGACTAGCAGACGACGACCTGTGGCTGGGCGGAGATTCCAACGCATGGAACTACTACGTCTTCGGGCGCCGTTCGAACGTCCAGACCTTCCAACTCTGTAAAACAATGAGAGACTGTCAGCGCCAGAACTCGAATGACCAAGAGATCCGGGAGGGTGGAAAGTTCTATCTTTGGGACTTCCGTGGCAACCACTATTCGCGGAATGGGGAGTTTACCGTCTGCAACAACCTGGGCTATCTTTATGCTGCGGGATCTTCCTTCCGAAACTATGCCCAGTTTCAGGTGTTCACGGATGATTGTCCGAGTGGCGGTTACTTTTGCTATCTTACGCTTGGTCTGGTGGGCCAGGCCAGTGGACATAATGGATTGCAGGTCGACAAGAATAATTACTTCCGGAATGATTACAGTGGAAGTACGGTCACGCTGCAATTCAAAGAAGTCAACTGCCCTGATCCATGAAGACAGTGTGGATCGCCATATTTTCTGTTGCGTTGTTGTCATAGTGGGGAGCATTCTCTTGTGGTGGGGGTGGCTGTGATGTGGTTTAACCAACAAATTAATATTATTGCATTGCTGGTACATTATAAGAAACTTATAACAATCCCTGAATCTCCTGGCGGCTGGCATTATCGCGACGTACGTGGTTATGGAGACGGACGCTTCGGTCCGCATGTCAACTGCAATTTTTTTTATAGGTGCTAAGCTGCTGTATGTCGACACACTTCCAAAGCAACCAGTTCACTAGATCATCTGACGGGAACAAAGGACAGACATTAATATGCATCATCAGATCCATGATACTTGGCTATCGAGATAGTTTTTATGACAATCATCATTGGACCCACTGCTGCCTACGTCGCAGTTGAAACCCCGTGTTCACTTATTCTAGGCGTGCACTGGGCGGGAATAGTAAAGTCCAGGCGACATTAGCGATTTTCTGCGTTGCAATTCAGGTGCCCGCATCAGCGCTACCATTCCAGATACTGCCTAAAACTTGATGAGAGACATCGAACCCATGAGGTATCCTGTGTCTTGAACTCCGAAACTCTAATTATATACGGAAAAGCTCACCGTAGTGAAGAATGTACATATCCACAAAATAGGCATGCTTTTTGTATATCGTAATTTACCCGGGTGGGCTGAGAATGCTTAAATCAACCCCTTCGAGCGGCTTCCAGTCGATCCTCCGACCAAGTATCCCCATGTCACCAAACCAAGAAAGCAGGTTTTGTGGACATACATATCACTTTTCAAAGCACTGGAACATAAACAGTGCGTATGGCATCAGCTAATATTGACATTCAGTTCTCATAGGACGTGGCATATGGAGTTCTCGTAAGAAAAACATGTAGATTTGGAGTCACGGAGTTGGCTGATTAAATGCATAGTGCAGCTTATGATTGATATTATGAGATTTTGAAGATCGTTATGTTTAGCTAGCTAATGAGTCTATGCGTGCAGCAGCCGATCGTCATCATATAAGGGTAGGCCATCACAACGACTGCGAAGAATGCGTTGTGAAAGCCATGGAAAATTCTTGTTTAGTTCCGCTGGGCAACAGTACATCACTCAGTTGTATTTGCCAATAGGGGTTTTCCATCCCTTGCTCTATATTGAGACATCCTGCGGCGCTATGGCCACTGTTAAGAATGTATCATACATAGTAAGGTCTCGTAGCCCGTGCAGTGCTACTCCATAGGAGCTAGGTGGATACCTCTCAATGCAGGAACTCCCTTACTTAAAAGTAAAATTACTGGCCTTGAAGGATGTGACCCCTTGCCGGGCTTCAGCTGTATGATACATTCCATTGCAATTGCAGTTACGTGAAATAACCTTCCCTCCATGAGTTAAATAGAGTTAACCCCATAGCAGGTCTGTGAAAGTACCCAGGCTCACACAAGTGAACGTTGGTACTATGTTGAACTTCGGACTTTTCCCTATAACTCTGGTGCTTGGGCTTCTTGCCCGTACAGAAGCCCAAGAAGCTCCCGAATTCCCATCAACCGACGACTTCTATAAACCGGACCCTTCAGAATGGGCCGATAAGAAGGCTGGCGAGCTTGTCGATTGGCGCCCGATATCTATCGAATCAGAATTTCTCCCTAATTACGAAGCCTGGCAGCTGCTCTACGTTACCCAGAATCTCGACCAAAGTAGCACCACGTCCGTTACTACCATCATCGTGCCGGAAGGTGCCAACACGAGCCGCATTTTGTCCTACCAGATTGCCTACGATTCACCGGATGTCAACTGCTCCCCTTCTTACGGGCTGCAGCCCGGTGCGAATGAGCAATCCGCCCCGTTTACTAAGGGCCAAATGAAATACCTAAAAGAGATTCTGAGAGAAATACCTGATGAGCAACCGCCCGTTCTAAACATCCCCGACTATGAAGGATTTAATGCCGCGTTTACCGTGGGCCCTCAGAGCGCCTATCAGACCTTGGACTCGATCCGTGCTGCGACCCAACCCAACAGTACCCGGATTACAGGGGTTGACCCAAACGCGGAGGTCGTTTTGTTTGGCTACTCTGGTGGCGCCTTGGCCTCCGAATGGGCAGTTGAATTTCACAGCGAATACGCATCCGAAGTGAATATCATCGCTGCTGCGATAGGCGGGCCTCCGACAAATGCCGTCCAGACCTACCGAAATGTTAATATGCGATATCCAGGATTGGCTATTTGGGCTATGCTCGGTGTGATGAATGCAATCCCCGATATTAACGAGACGATGACGGAAGACCTAAAACCCCATTGGAGTACCATGTTCCTTAGCCGCCGCCAGCGCTGTACCGTACCGGCACGCGATTTGCCGAAAATTCCGCCTCTTGCCAATGTCAGCAGCTGGTTCGAACACGGAGCCCAGTTCTTGACCGAGTTCGAGGAAGAACTTACGGAGATTGGCGTCATGGGCAACCACATCTCACCAGAAAACCCCCCAACCTTCCCTCTCTACATTTTTCAGGGCGGGCTGGACGAGGTCACCTGGCCGCTTAGCGACACCAGAGCGCTGAAGGAGACGTTTTGCCGGGCAGGAACCCCGGTGTTTATGATAGAGTACCGGCTCCAATTTCACCTTGGTGCCGTCGAAAAAGGTTCTCCGCCTGCCATGGAGTGGATTAGAGCGGTTTTTAATCGCGAGGAAATCGAGATCACTAACTGCGCCGGGCCTGACGCGGTAGATCTCGTTGCGGATACTCCAGGGGGTACAGGGGGGCTCGGGTTCCTCAGTGAATCAATTTAAGTCTGCCACTGACAATTCGCCCGCAATGGCCTGGATGGCGAGGACGATTGAGCCGAGGACATCGGATTCTCATTCAACAGAGGGCGGAAACGCATTTGAAACCTATCAT
This sequence comes from Aspergillus persii, assembly GCA_002215965.1. Lineage (NCBI taxonomy): Eukaryota > Fungi > Ascomycota > Eurotiomycetes > Eurotiales > Aspergillaceae > Aspergillus > Aspergillus persii. Next base: position 3,475,958 of record NGZO01000002.1, on the reverse strand, counting down.
TGCTTTCATCTTTTAATAATAATGAAGAGTGCATTGCATCCTGTTTGAACAGAGTAAACGGAAGACTAAGTCCCCCAACGAAGTAAATAACCTTCGCCCATACCGCCTTCACGATAGGTATGGGGTGTTTGGCGGCGTCAGTTATGAACTTATGTGTGACTTCATTCTCCCATCCTACATCACGGTAGTAATGTTTCTGTCAGCACTGAACGTATGGCGTACGACGCCCTGCAAGACTAACAATCGTTAGGGCCTTGAGTGGCTTGCTCGTATCAACGCAAATCGCAAACAAAGTCATGTCAACAATAGCCGACGAGAGGCACACGTTTGCCTAGGTCTGGCTACCATCTACTACCTGCCAATATAGACCCTGTTTCCCCCTCTCGTCAGGAACCTGGCCACTTACCAACGTGCAATCCGTCGGCAACTGCTACCCATTGAAATGGACGAGTAAACCACAGGCAAATCAGAGATGATATCTTACCTTTGCCAGCCAGCCATTGCACCTATGATACCGCAATAGGGTTTCATTGCATATAATCCTGGCATAAGGGCTAGGAACTGAAAGTACATAAACTCGCTACTATGGCAGCTTCAGTGATGGAAGCCGTCTTGCCTTGTCTGCTCTTCCGGCTTGCGTCTTACCATCTAAAATGCTTTGTCAAGGATTCTTTCTCCTTCTTATCGGAGTTTCTGCGACGTCTGGTATATTCTCCTTCTCGTTCCTATTCTTTGTTCTTACATTAACCAACCTTATCCAGGTGCACAAGTCAGGGATGCCAGAAGAAGTGTGCCTTTAACCAAGCCGGACTCCGATACCACGTGCATCTCGTCTGTGAGTAAACAGTGGCTAGCCACATGTAACACCACAATATTCTGGCCAACGTCGACAGACTATTTTTATGGCCCGACGACTGGTCCCGGGGCATCTGCTGTGTCCTGCAACGCCCAATGGGTCCAGTACAGGAAACGAGCAAATAATTTGATGGATATGGGCCCGGTTTACACGTCTACCATCACCGAAGCTTATCCCAGCAGCACCGGGGCGTGCACCAAGCAGGTCTGGCCAGAAGGTCCAGGCGATCCGCACACCGGTCCCGTCACCACGGCCTGTGATGGAATCGCGCGTGCTCTGGGTCCCCTAGAGTATCTCACAAGCTACTGGCCGGGTACGGGGCCCTGTAGCACGGCGATGATAAGCAGCGCCTGGGAGACCCCCATCTACCGGTCACCCTCCCCTTCCCCTGACTGTCAGCTCAATGCCCAAGACTGCATCCCCATCTGGCAGACCTACAATAGCCTTTTCAACGAGTACATGGAGTCGGTAACAACTGAGATACCGGGAGACACGAAAAGCCCTATTCGACCGATAGCCTGTCCATCTGCCCGGGGAGTAGGGCAAGATCCCTGCACCAACTGCCATTACCTCCCTGGTACAGCCACCCTCTTCTACTGGCCCGTGTCCACCACCAGCGGCGACCTCTGTCTGCAGAACGGAAGCACCATCGCCGCCACGCCAACAGGCGACGGTCCCAACACGGCGATCGTCGACAGCCATACCTTCACTTCGCCCAGCATCTACGTATCCTTCACCAGTATCTACGCCCGTGGCAACAATCGCAAGTACCCCGGTGGCGCGTGCGGCGCTGACCACGAAGATGTGATCATATCCATCCATCCCGACGCCGTGACATCCTATCGTGGCCACCGGAACGCAAAGCGCCCTATAACCGGCACGCCGTTTCCATTCAACTTCGCGGAGTTCCAGCCGCACGAAGTCGGGAACTATACCCTGCCTCTTATTCCCTGGGAGCAGTACCGTGGTGGCGCTCAGTGTTCTCTAGGCGGGCGCGAGTGTGATATGATCCGCAACGATTATCTGCCATGGATGGGCATCCCGGAAGGGGTGATGACCCAGATTGATCCCCGATGGACTCAATGCTCTCGTCTGTGGTACATCCCGCCGGTGACCTTGGTTTCGCTGGGTGGTGGTGCGATGGAATCACGGCCGACAGGCGTGGCTGAGGCGAGCATCCCCCAGGCTGCCTCCGCGGTGCCTGTCTCGGCTCTGGTGGCACCTACCCCGGAGCCTACTCCTGACTGGTGACCTAACTGTAATAATGGGTCCTAGTGGAGTCTATCTGGAGGACAAGCAACGGTGATGGTATTGGCTTATTGCCGGTGATGATCATGCCTACCACTCAGTGGTCCATTTTTAAACAGCGTGACGGAAATTGTCCATTTATTATGAACCCGTCCAGCTTTGCGAATACTGCTAATTTTATGCTTCTTTAAAGCTGATATTGTGTGAAGTGATTAACATTCTCTGGCTCTATGACTGCTCTAGTACTCAATTTCTTTTTCCAGTATAACTAAACGTCATGTTTGTTTGATTTGTAAACATTAAACAGAGACAGTCGCGCTAAGATGGAGTCTGTAGATCGAGATGGGCCGAGGGGGTTGAAGACTACTACTAATATTGTGATAAAAGTGGACTGTCTCTCTGACCGCGAATCACTGCCGTGATGATGACAATCTGCCATCCGGTTCCCCCTGGATTTCACATGCCGAAACCCAGCCTGAGGCAACCTCAGGTGGTTGTCCGCTGCCTGAAGGGAGGCATCCACGTCACGTGGTCGCATCCTCGGCACTTGCCCGATCGGGGCAGTGACGCACGAGCCGTGATTCCACCAATCAGCGGCGGGGCAAAGCGCGGCGGCTGACCTGCATTCGGTCATTTGGCCCGAGGTGTCCGGCACGTGAGTCCAGCGTGGCTCTTGCGCTGCGGGCCGGCATGTGAAGAGGAATGGCAGCTGGGGGCAATAATCTGGGGGTGGAAGAGGGAGGAATGAGTATATCTATCGGAATCCACCCTCGCCCCCGTCTGGTGTCTCTTTCCCCTTTTACCCCAGATTCTTCCCACAGTCTCCCTTCATACCGTTCATCACAACAAAATGTCGAAGACCTTTTCGAAAGATGACGTCGCCTCGCATAGCAAACCAGATAACCTCTGGGTTGTGATCGACGAGGACGTCTATGATTTGACAGCCTTTCAGGATGAGCATCCCGGTGGAAAAAAGAGTATGTGGCCCCCGTCGGAGTGGCTAGCATGATCCGGTGGTGCTAACGGCGACGGTGTAGTTCTGCAGCGAGTCGCCGGAAAGGACGCTTCGAAACAATTCTGGAAGTACCACAACGAGGGCATCCTGAAGAAATACAAGAGCAAGTTGCAAGTCGGCTCCTTGGATAGCAAGAAGGCCGCAGCTGCGCCGGCTCCGGCACCCGCGAAGGAGGCCCCGAAACCCCAAGCCGCCGCCGTTGTCGATGTGTCTTCCGCTAAGTCATCGGATCCTCAAGAGCCCTACGGCGAACTGATTCCGTTCGCGGATCCGTCCTGGTACCAAGGTGTAAGTGTTCTAGCGCAGAAGAATTGAATCTTGTGGGTTGAGAGGATGTCAAACGGCTAATCGCTTGCTTTCTTTGCAATAGCAACACTCTCCCTACTTTAACCAAACGCATGCCGCTCTCCGCGCGGAAGTGCGGGAATGGGTTGAGACCGAGATCGAGCCTTACGTGACCGAGTGGGATGAAGGCAAGAAGGTGCCGGATGAGATTTACAAGAAGATGGGAGAGAGGGGGTACCTGGCGGGTCTGCTGGGTGTCAAGTATCCCGTCAACCACACCCCCCACCGGGTCCAATCGGTAGCCCCCGAGAACTGGGATCTTTTCCACGAGATGCTCCTTACCGACGAGCTGTCTCGTGCGGGCAGTGGTGGTCTGGTCTGGAACTTGATCGGGGGTTTCGGCATCGGTGGCCCGCCCCTGGTCAAGTTCGGTAAGAAGCCTCTCGTCGACCGTATCCTGCCCGGCATCTTGTCTGGTGACAAGCGCATTTGTCTGGCCATCACTGAACCCGATGCCGGAAGTGACGTGGCCAACCTCACCTGCGAAGCCAAGCTGAGCGCCGATGGCAAGCATTATATTGTCAACGGTGAGAAGAAGTGGATCACCAACGGTGTCTGGTCGGACTACTTCACCACCGCTGTTCGGACGGGCGGGCCCGGTATGAACGGTGTCAGTGTCCTTCTCATCGAGAGAGAGGCCGGTGGCGTGAGCACGAGACGCATGGACTGCCAGGGTGTCTGGAGCAGCGGAACCACCTACGTTACGTTCGAGGACGTCAAGGTTCCCGTGGAGAACCTCATTGGCAAGGAGAACCAAGGCTTCAAGGGTAAGTCATGCAAATCCAACTAACTCCTAGCTTGGAGTCATCACTAACGCCCAGTGGCAGTCATCATGACCAACTTCAACCACGAGCGTATCGGAATTGTCATTCAGTGTGTCCGGTTCGCCCGAGTGTGCTACGAGGAGTCCGTCAAATACGCACACAAGCGTAAGACCTTCGGCAAGCGTCTCATCGACCACCCGGTCATCCGTATGAAGCTGGCCCACATGGCCCGGCAGATCGAAGCCACGTACAACTGGTTGGAGAACACCATCTACCAGTGTCAATGCATGGACGAGACCGAGGCCATGCTCAAGCTCGGCGGTGCGATTGCCGGCCTTAAGGCCCAGTCTACGGCCACCTTCGAGTTCTGTGCTCGGGAGGCCAGCCAGATCTTCGGTGGTCTGAGTTACAGCCGGGGAGGCCAGGGTGGCAAGGTGGAGCGACTGTACCGTGATGTTCGAGCCTACGCGATCCCCGGAGGAAGTGAGGAGATCATGTTGGATCTGAGCATGCGCCAGAGTTTGCGTGTGCACAAGATGTTCGGCATGAAGCTGTAAATAATGATATCCACCCGTTTTGCTTTTTTTTTTTTTTCGTTTGCTTCCCCGTTGGAAGAGGCTATGTATTCGAGGCGTATATAAAACTTGCTAGGATTGTGATACTCTGGGTGTCCTTCTCAGAGCATTGCAATGTATTATACTTTGATATCCTTTCAACATGTTCTCTTCAATTTCTTCACGTAAGGAATCAGTAAATTCTGCGAGATGGGCCATTTCCAGCAACGAACTGTGTAGTTGGTAATATTGGGGCGTGGTGCGAAAATAGAGACAAAATTGTCGAGACGGAATGAAATATAAAGATTCGATAGTACTCCATGCAGCGACAATCAAGGTCTCCAAATGAATAATGAATAGATCTGTCACTGTATAGGGTGTGGCAGCCTTAGGCATAAAGGCGGTGAAGTCTCCGGCGGCGCACGCGGACCACAAGCGCAGCGTTCGGAACTGCCTTTCTGCGACGTCCTTTTCAACTCTCCGACACGCTTTCAACCCTCTTCCTTCCCCTTTCACTCCTTTTCCTTTGCGTTCTTGTATCTGCCTGGATCCAGATCCATCAAGCAGATACCATATTTTCATTCAACCGATCTGGTTCGAAGCCCTTTCACCGTTTTCATTGTCCTGTCGCGGTCGCGGACTCGGCGAACCACCCGGACAAAGGCCGCCCGCCTCTCTGACCGAATCAGTATCTCAGTTGGCGGAGCAATCGTTTCCTGGAATTTCCTCTCGCCTGACTTACCACCTTTCACCCTGCTGGACAGACTAAGGTACTTGCTTAATGATTACCCCCCCCCTGACTTTCGGACATTGCGGTCTTTGCTTTACCGAGTGGTCAGCTGACTGGCTTGTCAACCAAGTGTATTTAAAAGAGCGAGCTAACCTGCCTTTTGTTCTTGTCTGTTCAGCTCACCTTTCTTTTCCTTCGCTTAACGACTCTTCGCACATACGTGTTGCCTTTCGACCTCCGACCGGAAAGGTCTCCATAGCCGATCCCGCCGCAAAATCCTAGGAAAGGAAAAAAAATGTCGCGCAACGTCGTGGACCAGGATTTCGGCTCTGATGAGGAGGATGATGACTTTAACCCTCAGCCTGCGAACGATTCGGATGATGAGGGCGCCTCTAAGGTTTGTTTTCGCTACGTGGCGAGTTGGGGATTGTGCTGACCGCGGGCCCCGAACAGCCGAAGTATCAGAACCAGGAGGAAGATGACGACGACGATGTGAAGACTGGGCGGTCGAATCGAAGGGGCAGTGAGGATAATGTCCGAGGAGGACACGAAGTCGAGGATGAGGAGGAAGAGGAGGACGGTGAAAACGAGGAGGCCGAAGATGAGGAAGAGGAGGAGGATGAAGACGATGAGGATGCTGTATCTGTGAGTGATAGTCTGACGTGCTCGGAGGCTTTTCTGGACGTGATGTAGAGATTGCTGACTCATTTCGTCTTCATTTAGGGTGGTCGTTCACGGAAGAGACGAAGAGGGCTGCGAGGCGTTCACAACTTCATCGAAGACGAGGCAGGTGTCGATGAGGAAGAGGAAGAGGTAGAAGACGAGGAGGATGACCTGGCTGAATTTGGTGGCGAGATGCACCCTGACGATATGGACGCGCTACCAGTCGGCGCCGAGACCGACGACCGCCGCCATCGCGACCTCGATCGCCAACGTGAACTCGCAGCTAGCATGGACGCAGAGAAGCAGGCGCAGTTGCTTAAGGAACGTTATGGTCGAAAGAACGCTGCAGCCTCCGATTCGGTCGTTGTCCCCAAGCGATTGCTCCTGCCGAGTGTTGAGGACCCAAGTATCTGGGGTGTACGATGCAAGCCAGGCAAAGAACGTGAAGTCGTGTTTGCTCTTCAGAAGCGCATCGAAGAGCGACCTCCAGGCTCCCGCAATCCGATCAAGATCATGTCGGCCTTTGAGCGTGGAGGCGCTATGAGCGGATACCTCTATGTGGAAGCCCGCCGACAAGCCGATGTCATGGACGCGCTGCAGGATATGAGCAACGTCTACCCAAGGTCAAAGGTTATTTTGGTTCCGGTGCGAGAGATGCCAGATTTGCTGCGAGTCCAGAAGTCCGAAGAACTCACCCCTGGAGGTTGGGTTCGTATCAAGCGGGGCAAATATCAGAACGATTTGGCCCAGATCGAGGAAGTTGAAACGAACGGTCTTGCCGTGACTGTGCGGCTGGTCCCACGACTTGACTATGGAATGAACGAAGATACCGGTGCACCTATGCTTGATCCCAAGCGGAAGCGTCCCGGCGCAAACCCCGCCGTTGCTCGACCCCCTCAACGTCTATTCAGCGAAGCAGAAGCCAAGAAGAAGCATGGAAAGTTCCTCTCTGCCACTTCCGGCCTAGGCGGCAAATCGTGGAACTACCTTGGGGAGACCTACGTGGATGGCTTCATGATCAAGGACATGAAGGTGCAGCATCTAATTACCAAGAATGTTAACCCTCGCCTGGAGGAAGTCACCATGTTTGCTCGAGGCTCGGACGACGGAACTGCCAATTTGGATCTTGCGTCGTTGGCAGAGACACTCAAGAACTCGACGGCCGAGGATTCATACCTTCCGGGTGACCCTGTTGAAGTGTTCCGTGGTGAGCAACAGGGCTTGGTTGGTCGCACGACTTCTACTCGAGGGGATATTGTGACTTTACAGGTCACGGATGGTGTTCTGAAAGGTCAATATATTGACGCGCCCGTGAAATCTCTGCGGAAGCGCTTCAGAGAGGGTGATCATGTCAAAGTCATTGGCGGTAGCAGGTACCAGGATGAATTGGGTATGGTTGTACAGGTCAAGGACGATACCGTGACGCTGCTCAGTGACATGAGCATGCAGGAGATCACTGTGTTTAGCAAAGATCTCCGGCTGTCGGCTGAAACAGGCGTTGATGGAAAACTGGGCATGTTCGATGTCCATGATCTCGTCCAACTAGAGTGAGTCGGCCCCTAGCTTCAGATGCCAGTTGCCTATCCTATATACTAACTACAGATTAGTGCTGCTACAGTTGCTTGTATTGTCAAGGTTGACCGGGAATCGCTACGGGTTCTGGACCAGAACGGTTCTATTCGTACAGTGCTTCCCACACAAGTCACTAACAAGATCACACCTCGTCGGGATGCCGTGGCCACCGACCGTAATGGCGCAGAAATTCGCCATGGCGATACTGTCCGTGAGGTCTACGGGGAGCAAAGGAACGGCGTCATTCTTCATATCCACCGCTCCTTCCTGTTCTTGCATAACAAGGCCCAGGCCGAGAATTCCGGCATTGTCGTCGTTCGCACAACCAATGTTGTGACTGTGTCTGCTAAGGGGGGGCGATCTACGGGGCTTGATCTTTCGAAAATGAACCCAGCTCTGATGGGCAACCGTATGCCTGGTGCCGGTGGCATGGGCCCTCCTCCCAAGAGCTTCGGGCGAGATCGCATGATTGGAAAAACGGTTATGGTCCGAAAAGGCCCTTTCAAGGGTCTCGTTGGTATTGTCAAAGATGCCACGGATGTTCAAGCTCGCGTGGAACTGCACTCCAAGAACAAATTGGTGACTATTCCGAAAGAACTTCTGGTTGTGAAAGACCCCATTACCGGTCAGACGGTGGAAATGGGGCGCGGGAGAGGAAGCCGTGTTCCTCATGGTGCATCGGCAGCTCCCCCATCTGGCTGGCAAGGGGGCCGTACCCCGATGGCTGCGATGGATTCATCCAGGACGCCTGCCTGGGGTGGTGTGTCATCTCGCAGTAAGTTTTGCCTTCTTCTCGTTCATGGTCCCTGGTAATCTGACATTCTTCTTCCTTTCTTTTTAGCACCGGCTTGGTCTGGTATGAGTGGATCTCGCACGCCCGCATGGAAGAACGATGGATCCCGCACCTCCAACCCCTATGATGGTAGTCGCACCGCCTATGGAGGAGGAGGTCTCGGATCTCGTACACCCGCTTGGAATGCCGGTGCACGGACGCCATATGACTCAGGATCTGGATCCAGCGGATTCGATGCCTTTGCCGCCGGATCTAGAACTCCTGCCTGGGGTGCATCAAATGCCGGAAATCGCACGCCTGCCTGGTCAGGCGGGGCCACGGCCAGCAACGGTAGCAGAGACCGTGGGTACGACGCTCCCACGCCCGGAGGAAACTATTCCGCCCCGACTCCGGGTGCCTACGGTTCTGCCCCGACCCCTGGCGCTTCAGCTCCCACGCCCGGAGCCTGGCCAGACAGCGCGCCGACGCCGGGAGCTTTCAATGCTTCCACCCCTGGTGGCCCGTCCAAGCGAGGGGAATATGATGCGCCCACGCCAGCAGCGTTCGACGCACCGACACCAGCCATGGGCGGAGTGTCTACGCCTGGAGCCGGTGCATACGGAGATGGTGATGACGGAGGACCACGTTACGACGATGCAACTCCTAGCCCTTGAGCGAATACGGACGAAAGTGAATCTGCAAGAAACCCGTAAGAAGGGTCAGGGGATGAAGACAGAAAAAGTCTCAAAAAGAAAGCATTCTAACGTATTCCATTTTCTCGCATGTTTTTTAATCAGATAAACACAGGCATGGTTAGTTGGTCATCTTTGTACTTGTGTATACAGTATGTATTATTTTTATTTATTTTTTTTTGCATTTATGACATCAATCAATCAGTCATGCAATTTAATCCATTCATGGGACATTCTATCAATTACTCTGAACCAATACATTTTTACTAGTATCTTAATTCGTAGCACTGGGTTCAATGGTTCCTTTGGCATAACCAATGTTGGTAGATAAAATGGTTTCGTCTCTTTATCTATCAGTCCAATTTTTTTTAACAAAAAAAGAGAAAGAAAGAACAGAAAAAGAAAGAAAAGACTCAAAAGGAGAACAAAAAAAGGGGGAATTCATACATTACATTTTCACAGTCGCCTCTATTCTGACGCGGCCACTGGATATAGAAGACAATTGATAAATAGAAGAAGGGGGGAGACATGAGGGAAGGTAGGTAGGGAGGTGGATTATGGACAGAAATATATCATATCAATATAGCTTTGGCACAAAAAAAAGTTTTCCAGAAAAAGAAAAACAACGCTGAAAAATCATGGAGGAACCGCTCTTGCCAATACGCGGATATTATCCACAAAGCCCTTGACTAGATCCTCGTACTGGTTTGAAGGGTTGCCTTCCATGGCGAGCTGTCCTTGCCGACGGATCTCAGCGGCGGAGCATTCGATCTCGAGCTCATGTTCGAATTCACCTTTTGTTGGGGGCTAGATAGGCACGTTAGTTATATGAAAACGAACATAGCGATATTTGCGGGAGACGGAGACATACCTCTGATTTGGCGACTTGGGTTAAATCGATCTGGTAGGCTAGATGTCGATAGCTCATTCGATCCTTGTTGCGGTCACCGCCGCGTCCGCCGCGAGTACCATCTAGCACCGGAAGGTTGGATACATCGCCTTCGTAGCTCATTTCGAGATTGACGCTGATACGCCAATCAACGCAGGTGCGTGGACTGTATACGTCCAGGTCGGCGATGCGGCACTTCACGATTTTGGCAAGGACTTCGCCCGTGCGCTGGTCGACGGTGACTCGTACCCGTGGCTTATGACGGGGATGGAGATTCTGTCGGATGACGGGAGGGAGTTCAGTGGGCGATACCTCGTAGAAGGTGTCTCGTTCCTTCTTATGTGCGTATGATAACGGGATTCGCTCGGGATTAGTCTGTGGCATGGACATCTTGACGGCTTCATTCAGGAAGTTGTTCATCGCTCGGTGTTGCGCCTAGGGAAATCGGTTAGCAGCGACACGCGATATGGGGAGGAGTGAAATACGTACCACTGTCATGGTGCTCTCGAAGGCCGTCCGTAGGCGCGCGTTTGTCTTGTTGATCACGCCTTCCGTTTGGATTGGCAGATGAAGTCTCTCGTTTCGATCCATATCAATCAGCTGGCCCATCTTGGCTTCCACCTCGATGATTGCCCCTTGTCCTGCCGCCGACGTCCCTGCGGGGGCAGCAACGGCATCGTTTCGCAAGACAACGTGTTGGAAGAGAAAGTCACAGACCGTCTTCGTAATTTCTTCGTATGGGACGACACCTTTGATCGACGGTTCCCAGGGTCCCAGGCTGCCCGTCTTGGGCGAGTCCGGAGGCTGACTGGGGGCGGAAGGACCATTAGCAGGCGGCGTTTCCGTTTCGACTTTGACTGTCGAGTCGATCGCAGACGTAGGGGCCTGGGTGGACACAGCCTGCTGGCGCAGATTCCACGGGTTCTGTGCCGAGTCCCTGGCATGTTTTGGGATGGGGGGTAGTCGGTTTGGAATCATCGGACATCTTCCTTTGGTGCGCACGGACCGTTGAGCGTAGACAGGCGGTTCGTTGTATCTTCGTCGCTTCACCTTGGGGCCGACCGGGCTCATTGGAGCCACACGTGGTTGTGCATCTTTCGACGCCGACGGCGCCGATCGCCCCTCTTCCACGAGAAAGCTGTCGCGCGTTGTTGATGCACGAGTCGATGGAGAGCTGTTCCCGTAAGTTGCGGACGGGCCGACGCTCGAGCTCTGCACGCTAGACCGGCGTTCCTTCGTCGCGAAGCCATTTTCCATGGCCATGGGTTGCGGCGCGGCTGTCGGATCCGGATATGCGGCGGCCACGCTTCCCTGGCGAGATTGCGGCGGAAGAGCCGTCTTCGGGCTCACACTTTCGTCGGAAGCCCTCCGGTCCATCGAAGCCGACGATTGCCTGGGTGTGTATTCCAAGGGTCCCGAGTCCTGCCGCGAGATGCGGTGGACCGCATTCGGGGACATGTGAACCGGCGCATCTGCTCCCACCCACGGACTCGACGCATGATGGGAAAGAGTATCTCGGCCGGACGGGGGAGTGTGTCGAGGGTACGGCGCAGCAGCAGAAACGGTGGCAACAGAGCCCCGAGGGGTCACGGGCATCGACGCCTGCGCGGAGGCTTGCTGAGAAGGGTAGGGTTGAGGGCCACCTGCGGGGGGGCTTTCTCTGGGACGGGATGAGTAGGTGGGGAATGGAAGAGGGTTCGTAACGGACTGGATGGAGTGCGAACGCTGCTGCGCGTAGACAGGCGACTGCTGCTGAGGAGGAGGGTTGTAGGGGCCCGGCGCGCCAAATGAGTCACGCGACGAGGAGCCGTACGGGGCGGGATGAGACGGTTGGTATTGATACGGCGATTGCAGCGAGCTGTAGGACGAGGATCGCTCAGGGGAGCCCTGAGGGTAGGCGGGAGGATAAGAAGAGGGCGAGGCCGACGAGGGCGCAGTCTGGTCGCGGGGAGGATAGGCGGGTTCGGACGGCTTCGCAGACGAGGCCGCCGCATCGCTGTTCATAATCGTGCGTAGGTCCATGGCGGAGGCTCACTGCTCGACCTCCGAGAGAGACAGCTGGTTTGATTGAGTCGAGGGAGGGAGCTGTCGGAGGGGCGAGCTTGAAGCTAGAGAGGGATCGATCTGGACCCCTGGGACTGAACGGTGGGAAAGAAGCGACGGTGTTCACGACATGGAGCGGGGATGCAATGGGCTGGGGATGAGCGAGAAGCAGCGGACGGAGGCGACGGCCGAACGCAAAGGGGGCGACGACGGGATGGCGACGAGGCGAAAACGAGCGAGCGAAGCAAAGGAAGGAAAGGAAGGAAAAGAAACGAAGGAAAGAAGTTGAAAGTTGGGCGGATTGCGGCCCCGTGATTGGCCCGTCGGGCAGCATACTTCATCGCCGTTTCTTTCGCTTCGTTTCTTTCTTTCTTTCTTTCTTCTCGGCCTCGCTTTCGTCTCGCCGGCCTTTCATCCCCCCCCCCCCTGCGTCTCTCGTCCTCTGCAGCTTGCCCCTCCCACCGACAATCAGAGCAATCGCTGCATGACCGCGTCGCATGCACGAAGCCGCGCCTGGTCAGCGTTGGCGGCGCAAACGAGCCCGGACGGACGCCGAAATTGCGAACGAACGCCTGGAAAATCCGTCCTGCAGACTCCCAGGATCCTAGAAATGCAGCGAGGAAATCCACTCGGCCTGCACGTGCACCCATACTCGAGTCCAGATGTGTAGCCTTTGCGTGAAGCCTAGCGATGGCCCGGCGACACAGTGCGACCTTAAAGCATCGCCCTGGGAGCTCAGCTGGCTCCTTATCCCTCCGCTCTAGACGTCGACCTCCCTACAGCGCTGCTTCCTGAACCTGCAGGTTCCCGAATTTCTGCACAGCGTATTGGAGCCAATCCGAGACAGCGTCGTATTCTGGTTATTGGCTGAAGTCTATATTTAGGGGGACAAACACGGCCATTGGAAAAGGGACGGTAGCTCTGCTGATCGGCTACGTGCAGTAAGACATCGATAGCCCAGAACTGCCTGCTGCTGCCTGCTGCACATTCCCAGAAGAAGCCATGACTCCGTCTTGCCGTCTCCAGTGCAGGGAAAAAGTGACCCTTAAAAAAGTCCCAATTGTGCGACGGTGAGCCCAGCGAACGGGGCTGGACTTCCACCGGCCACGGGACGTTTGGGTGATCAGGGATCAGTCTGACTGCACTCAAGGGCCTGACAGGTTCCCCGTCAGGAGGGAGGGCTATCTCGTTGGGCTCTCGTTTCCTGGATTATGTGTTTCATGTGGGCGTTTACCCCTCGCGATGATTGCGAACCAAAGTCAAATCTCGTGCGCTGGTGGTCACTATTAATCCGGGCATGACCTCTCTTCTTCCTGGTTTCTAATTCTGCTGCCCCAAGCAACTAAGGCAGGATGGATAGACAGGCACCACGGCAGGCGTGCGAGCGCTGTCATCGCCTGAAACTGCGCTGCGATCGCAGTGATACAGCAAAAGATTGTCGCCGTTGTCTTAGCGCCAGAGCAACGTGTGTCTTCCAGCCGTCAGCTCGCCAGTCAACACCCTCTACGCGCCATCCTCGCAAGAAGCCGATCCCTCACAACTCTACGGAGGATGTATCGAATTCTGACTCCCCTTCCCCTTCTCCGGTCAGCGACCCGGAGCTGAATGCAGACACCTGTACGAAGGAAATATCACCGAGCTCCCCGTGCCAACCATCCCAGCATCTGTCGGATGATCTTGACTCCAGTCTGAGCTCTTTGAACTCAAGTGCTTTGCCCCTGGATTCGCTGACAGAGCTCACCTTCCCCGACTGTTATTCGGCCGAGCAGACACTGGGCAACAACGACAGTACTGGGATGGACTTCCTCATGAACCTTCCTTCGCCACAATTCGCTGACAGCACCGGGATGGTGGTCCCGCCAATCTCGCGGCCCGATTTCCAGGTGCAGTTCATGAAGGATCTCCTTGAGGTCGATGTAGAATTGATTCAGCTTACTTTCGCCCTGGTCAATTCATCGGAAAATGGCTTCCTACAGGCCATCGCTGATAGGGTCTTGATGGTCGCGCAGCAAATGTTGAAAGTCTTTCATTCGGCGGAGTGTTGGGTATCGCAAGCCAATTATCCGCAAGCCTGGTGTCCCTATCTTTGCCCACCATCGACCTCTGGAGGGTTGGAACTCCTAGAGACCTCCTTAGATCAGGCTTCGACAATCCATGCCCTGTCTACCTATCTCCGCCTTGTCAAAGCGTATCAAATGCTCTTTACGCTGGCGATCAGCAATTATACCGCGGCCGTTCAGCCTGGCCCATGGGATCCGTTTCCATCAGTGTACACCCAAGATTTCACCACGGACGTCTTTGCTATGCAGCCAGTGCTATCGACTCAGTCAACTGTGCCATTGTTAGAACGGCTCAGTTATATGGTGCAACTGCTGACGCTGCCCTTCATGGAGGTGGATATAATTAAAACGGCGATGGCAGCCGTCGGCGAGCATGAAGGTCAGATGATGCAGAGCGTTGCGCAGCTGCGGCAGGTAGAATATGATAGGCTTTAATCAATGGTAGAGCAGAAGTGTGGAATGAAATCAACGTCGAATGTCCGAACGTCTTGTGCCTTGTACCGTATGTCGTCGTAGTGAGAAAACACATGACCGGAGGATCATCTCCGATCGGCAATGAAGCCACGTCCTTTGCAATCCTCCTCTTTCCTTGCTACTCCTTCCTCCCCGTCGCCCTCCCCCCCGCGTCATTCGATTCTCATCGACCTTTCGTTTCAATAGCGCGACATTTCAGGCGATCTCCTTTCCATGGTGTCCAGGTAAAGCATGATTGCTCTCGTCGCTCCCTACTGACGCTAATCTCAATCGTCCGCCATCCTTCAGCATGCTGCGCCTATCGTTCCCTACCCCGATGAACTGCGCCTGAATTCATAGAGAAATAGAAATAGACATCGCCCGCATTTCAGCATCTGATTCCTGATAATTGTTCTTCCTCCGGACTCTTTGTCGCGCCCTCTGCCGTCCACGGTCCACTCTGGTTGTCCGTGTTACGCAACCCCAAACGGTCAAGACGCGTTGCTACTCCGCCGCTCGACAGATCCCTTTCCCATCCATTCCATCATGTCGCAACTCGAAAAAGACCCCGAGGCATCGCCGGCGATCCATAACATTCCTTTGAACGATCTGGAATCGGGCACCCGCAACTCCTTGTCCTCGGTAAACTGGCCAACGCTCGCGGAACTCTCGTCGTCGCACCTCTGGTCTCCGCAAGCCAAGCAATTCTCTGACAACTGGCAAGAATATCTAGAACTCGCTGCTGGAAAGCTGATTCTTGCCCTCACGCCGAGCTTTCTTCAACATTGGGTGGGTGGTCCACCGCCACAACCGGCCAAACTTCATGGGATCGCAGCGCTGGACGGTCTTCGCGGTTGGGCCTGTCTACTGGTCTTCAACTTTCATTTCCTGTTTACATATACGTGGAGGGTCGCCCTCGGCTGGGGATTCAATAACGAAAATTGGTACTTCTTTCAGCTGCCCATCGTTCACGTCTTGGTCTCTGGACATATCATGGTCGCCATCTTCTTTGTACTGTCGGGCTACGTGCTTTCTTATAAGCCTTTGAAAATGATCCGGGGCCGGTCTTGGGAGCAGACATTCACCGTCCTGGCCTCGTCCACTTTTCGTCGGGGATTGCGCTTGTATGTCCCCTCGATTGTGGGAATCCTGCTGGTTATGGTGGCTGTGCGCCTGGGTGTGTACAACTACTCGCACAAGGTAGTCAACCAAGGCCTCACCATCCTGGGGACCAATGAGCAACATCCTCCCGTCATGAAGTCTTTCAATAAGCAGTTCTGGGACTTGTACTTGACGATAGTACAGCTGATGGACCCGTGGAACTGGGCGCTCTACTACAACTACTACAATCCGCATCTGTGGACCATCCCAGTCGAATTCCGCTGCTCCATCGTGCTCTTCCTCACTCTTTTGGCGACGTCTCGAGTGGCCACTCGTGTGCGCGTGTCCCTGGTCGGCATTCTCGTGTGGTTCTGCATGCGATGGGGCCGATGGGATGTGGTTCTGTTCCTTTCCGGTATGATCATGGCCGAGGCCGATTTGATCAACGGAACCTGGGAGCGCCCGGCGGTGAACGAGAAGCCATGGAGCCATCGTTCCCCGTTCAGACAGAACGCACTATCTCGTCTGACGGGTCGCAGGTTTTGGATCGGCCTGTTTACGTTGGGCCTCTACCTAGGTTCTGCCCCCAACATCGGCTACAAATGGACCCCCTTCTACATGTGGACCTGGAAAATCACGCCCAAGACTTATCCCGAGCCACACCGGTTCCCTCAGACTCTCGGCGCCATTCTCGTCGTCTTCAGCATCAACCACTCCAAGGACATCCAGAGACTCCTCACCCACCCCTTGTCGCAGCATCTCGGCAAGATCTCCTTCTCTTTCTACATCGTGCACGGCCCAATTCTCCACTCCCTGGGCTACTCTCTCATGCCTAACATCTGGGCCATCGTCGGCAAGGAGACCAATTTCCAGTACTGCCTTGGTTTCTTAATCGGCTGGCTCATCTGCCTCCCATTGTCCCTGTGGGCCGGCGACATCTTCTGGCGCGCCGTCGACGTCCCCAGCGTCAAATTCGCCCGCTGGGTAGAAGACCGTCTCGTCATCAAGACCACTTCGTCAACAAACCAGCCTCCAAACTCACATGTGCAGTGACTGTTTTCTTCTCCCTGTCTCTCTCTTGCTCAAGTGTACATCTCGCATCCACAACGGAGCCTTCTTGGACGAACCTTTTCCTTTCTGTTCTTTCGTTGGATTTAGTCAGCTTACACATCACAGCTATTACACACAGCAGCGCAGTATATACCGAATCAAGTCAAATCGCTGGTCGATTGGCACTGTTTATGCCTGTTTACTTATTATTTCCGGTTTGTTTTGTCACTTTATTCGGCTGTATCTTTATCAATTGACACTCGGTTTCCGGATGGACTTTTTATCATAAGACCCGCTTTAGATAGCATATTATATATACCCTTTTTGCTTAACTACAGGACCATAACTCCCGATTGTCAGAAAATAGACGAACAGGTTCAATCGTGGAGGTTAAAGGATTTGTTCATTCAGTCGTTCACTCGTACTATACCATACCATCCCATACCATGCCAAACAGATCAAGAAACTCCGTGATCAAATAAAAAAAAAAAAAAACATCTAGTGTGTTCCGCCTGTGCAAATTTAACAACATTGGAGAGAAATATAAGAGCCAATGGGGTTCTCTGTATGGGAGAGAAATGAAAAAGAAAAGGGGGAAATGAGCCAAATGTGACGGACGGAAAGGAGAGGAAAGGAGAACAAGCACGGGACAAATCGGTCTAAACTAGAATGCAGGGGGGTAGATGCACTTTTTGCGTTCTTCGTCACACTTTCTTCTTCTCTCCACTCGTCTTGTCTGGTCCTTCTGTTGTTTTTTTTTTCTAGCGTTTATTTTATGGTGTTCATAAAGCCACGCCCCAAACTCCACGACCACCGCATACCCCTAACCAATCACGAGGGTTTCCAGAGGGAGTTGTGCCTCCCTGGGGCGACCAGCTGATGTTGGACACCTCGTAATCACATTTCCAGGCGGCAGCAGGGCCGCGCTCGGAGGTGACCGAGGGTGCGCCGGGGTTATGCACGGCGGGTGGGACGGGGGCAGCGTTGTGTTGGTTGATCAGGTCCCATAGGAGGACAAAGCAGTCATCTGCGCCGGAGGCAAGGACGCCACGGCGATTGGGAGACCATTCAACCGAGTTAAGGGCGGCAGCGTGCCCTTTGAGTTCAAGAAGAGCCTGGCCAGGTTGCCGAACATCCAGCACCCGCACAATGTTCGAATCCTGGGAGAAAGTAGCCAGTAGATGGGCGTCATGAGGGGATGCTGGCCGATGGTTAGAAATCGTCCTTGGAATTTCATAGATCCGAAACGCAAAAAGTCCTTACCGGCGATTCGCAGAAGAGGCGGAGGCCAAGTGGATGCCGGAGCTGATGGACTGCTGTTTCCAGGGCTCATCACTGTGGTAATTTGCAAATTAGTATAAGAGTATAGAGGGATAATGGGGATAACAAGGAGTGGGTGATTACGTTTTTCGTTCTTGTCGGTCGGTTCGTAAATGATCGTGCTGTGCTCTAGACTGCGAAGATCAAACATACGTACGCTGCCGTCCGCGCCACAGCTTACGAAAACATCAACGCTGTTAGCGCAGAAGCGGACATCGTACACTTCTTTGTCGTGTGCGATCAATTGCGTTTTCGCTGTAAGGGTTGGAATGTCCCAAATGGTACACGTGGTGTCAATACTGGACGTGATGATCAAGCTCGGCGAGATGGTGTTCCAGTCGAGCGAGGTGATTGGGGCCGTATGCTCGGGAGACTTTGAATTGGATAGCAGAGCCAGGGGAGACAGCTTGGCTGCCGGCGGTTCCCGTTGATTGGCCGGTCGCGTGATTGAATTTGACGGCTGCAGTGGTGTGGTAGGCAAGGACCACAGTCGCAGATGGTCGCCTGATGTCGCCAGGAGATCAGTCGACTGCTTCTGAGACGATGGAGGCTCCCAGAGGATTCGCGTAACAGGGTATGAATGTGTGGCTTCCGCAGTCTTCACATAGTCCAGCTTGATTTCGCCGGCTGCAGCATCTGGCGTATCGGGATCGGGTTGGGTCCAATGGGTATCAATGATTTGTATCTGCAGCAGGTGAGCCCAATAAACTCTGGTGCTATTTTAAGGGAGTAGGCAAAAATCAAACGTACATAGTTATGGTTGTCTTCCAGATAGCTTCCCAAAGCTAGTTTGCCTCCGAAGGAACTCGAGCTCCCGGTGATGGGCCATTTGCACCAATCGACGGCGTAAATAGGCCACGGAGCAATGTAGTTACTGTTAGTGGGCACCTGACTGTCGCCATTGTTGGGCAGCGACCCCGGGCTCATAAGCGGATCGCTCAACAGGTCTGCCGATGGCCGGATATCCGACAGTCCCAGGGGAGAGTATTTGGCGCCTTGTGGAGTAACCGGCGGGAATGCAGCGCCGGGCGATGTGCCAAAGCGCGCGGTCTCCGACAGTCCGTGCGGCTTGTATTTCGACTGCTCCACACCCGCGGGGCTGGAGCGGGAGTGACTATGAGAATTGGCCATGCCGGACCGAGGCGTGGTTGGAGGGGGTTGTTGTTGTTGCTGTGACGGGGGTTGCTGCTGCTGCTGCTGCGTCGACAACTGCGGCAGCGTAGGAAGAACAGAAGGGGCGGTGTTCACAGACATCACGGGCGGTCGGTTGACGTTTCCCGGCTGCAGCGCCCCAGGCAGAACTCCACCGGCATTGTTTGCAGACCCAAATTGACTGGGTTGCGCGTTCGGCGGGTGAAAATTGATCGAGGGGACGTGATTATCAGCGCCAGTCGTAAATTCATGGGACATGGATTGTCGCTGGAGCGAAGCGCCGCCGGACGGGATGTGAAGCTCTTCCGGTTGGCGATTGTACATGGTGGCCCGCCGGGGGTCGTAGGTTGGGGGAGGGTTCGACATGGTTGTAATGGACGAGCTGAAATTCCTAGGCTTTCTTTGATAGCGACTCAATGTACAATCGCAGTGCAGTCGAATTGCGACTCCAGCGATGACTTTGGGGGAGGCAGGGGAGATCAGGCTGGGTCAGGGAGAGGATTGGGCATCAGCTAGAGGAATCCGACTGCACTGGCGACAAGTGCAAAAGGGATCATGCCCGGGAGGGATGCGGGAGGAGGGAGGAGGGAGGAGGGAGGAGGGAGGAGGACGGAAGGAGAAAAGCCAGGAGAGAGAAGACAACACAGGAAGAAGGAGGAAGGATGAAGCCGACGTCGCAGAGTCGCGGAAGAGTCTCGTGCCGCTGACTCAGCCGCGGGGAACTCCTCCTTCTTCCTTCATGTATACTTCTTCTTCTTCCTCTTCCTCCTCCTCCTTACTGCCGTTCGCTATTCGCTTCACCTCCTATCCATCGGCCTCTTAGCTCGTCTTGGATCCCATCCCTGCCCTTCCCCTCGCCACGCCCCCCTGGTCGCTCTCCTCCTTCCTCCAGCTCCCCGCTGAGCTCTCCCCGCAAATATGGCAGTTTCACCTATCCGCCAAACCTCGGCTCTGCTGCTTCTTCCCCCACCACCCTCTGCTTCATTTGAACAGTTCCAGAGGGTCTACGAGTTTGTTCTTTCCACAGCCTGCTCCCGACTCGTGCACAATCTACAAGGCTCCCACCAAACAGCCATCCTCGATATTGTGTTGGCTCTACCTGGTCTGCGATCGTTCGTCTCTCAGCCTCGGTCTCGGGTGTTCGGAAGTCTTCAAGCTTGCTTGGCCAACGTATATCGACTACTTGGAGTCCTTTCCGTGGAACAAGGTTTTGAGCTGGACGTACCCGAGGGAATCGATGCGCGAGTCGTGTTCCTCGACTTCGACTCGATTCACCTGCCGACCGAGCAATCGCGCGGGAAATCCCAGCTTGGCCCAATTGTCGATTTGCGGACACTGGCCGAGTCGGCACGTCTGTGGGACTGGGTCTTCTTTCCAGATAACCACGTAGGCCAGACGCTGGCGTCAGCTTTCAGTAGTATCTATTCCCAGGCCAAGGATCCCAATGCCGGCGACGTACATCCTATTCCCGAGGTGCCTGACTGGATGCCCATTGGTTCCTTGACAGCTCCCGATGATGCCTCTGAAGCCAAGGCGCATTACTCGGTTGTTGTGGGCGGCACTTTCGACCATTTCCACATCGGACACAAGTTCCTGCTCACTGCCACGGCGCTGGTGTTGCAGCCCATCCCCGCCTCGGGTTCAACCGAGGGACTAATCACGGTGGGAGTGACGGGGGACGAACTATTAGTGAACAAGAAATATGCCGAATTCCTGGAGAGTTTCGACGATCGGTGTAAGAGCGTGGCGGACTTCATCTCGGCCGTCATGGAGTTTGGTCCCTCAGATAGTGCAGCGCAAATCCAGCGCGTGAACCAACCAGGCCCCAATGGAAAGTATGTGTTGGTGAAGATTCGGCCCGGTTTGACATTGCGCCTGGTCCAGATCTCCGACGTATTTGGGCCTACCATCACCGAGGAGGACATCACTGCCCTGGTAGTTTCCAAGGAGACTCGTGCGGGGGGCGTTAGCATCAACCAGGAGCGCAGCAAGAAGGGCTGGCACGGTCTGGAAGTGTTTGAGATCGACGTACTCCTTGTGGGCGGCGTGCCTGCGCAGGATGTCGAAGACTTTGCCTCCAAACTCAGCAGCACTGAGATGCGCCGGCGCCGGATGGAGATGGCCAAGAAATGACATGACTAGATTAATCCATGATTTATTGAAACTAGACACGGGAAGCTGCTGGTCCTTTCCTGCAGCCATCAGGTCTGGGCACTTTTTTTTTCTTGTTCCCATTTTCTCTCATATCCACCTCTTCCCCTGGGAAGGCATTGCGGTGTCACAATAGGTCTCCTGTATATATCACGGCATTGGCAATCAGCACAACGGCAACCAACGCTCGCATGCGTCCATTCCAGTCCAGGAAAGCGTCAAACGGGGATGCGCTCAAATTGAAGGCATGTAAGCCAACTATATACTCTGTGGACCGACCTGCTTCAAGATGGGGGCCTGACCCGCTGCAACTAAGGGCATTGTTGGCCCACGACTCCGATCCCCTTCTGCAAACTGTGGCCAGTCGATCAGCGTCGAGGCGGGGTTTGGCAACCGTGGGCGTCTGCAGGCAAGTCGGAGTCTAGTCGATTGGCTTTCTCACTTGTCGCATCATCGCTGCGCCCCCCTTCCTTGCCCTCCTCCTCCTCCACCCCCTCGTCACCTATGCTTCTTGTGCCTCTCTACCAATCCCTCGACCTCGTCACGCTCATCTCCTGCAGGTTCGCGCTGGATAACCGCATGCTTCTTCAATCATGTGACTACTTCATCTACTACCATCCTGTCCTGCGCCGGAGCCAGACGAGTCCTGCGACGGGCGTGGTCGAAGTCTGATACTGACGACGATCGATGTGGGACGCTCTAGGTCTTGTCAGACATGTCGCCCTCCAAGCGCCGTGTCTGTGACCGTCTGGGGAGTCGAGGAGCCGATGTATCACTCGCCTTGGACTGTCCTGCTGCTTTGTTTTTTTTTTTTTCTTTTTCTCTTTTTTTTTCTTGTTTCTGATTAGTTTCCCTTCTCCCTGTCGCCTTTTTTTT